>JAVJGI010000065.1:7894275-8099819 GCA_035590275.1 Ibycter americanus | reverse complement strand
TCTCCATGACCTTTCAATGATGATGGAGAGTGGCTTAGCAATAACATCTGCCAGCTCCCTCAGCACTTGGGGGTGCATCCCATCAGGGCCCATGGATTTGTGAGTGTCAGGTTTGCTTGAATGATCTCTAACATGATCTTCCTTGACCAGGGAAAAGTGTTTCTTTCTCCAGACTTGCTCTCTTGTCCCCAGGGTCTGGGAAACCTGAGGGCCAGCCATGTGAGGACCAGCCATGGCAATAAAGACTGAAGCAAAGGCGGCATTCAGTAACTCCACCTTCTGTGTCCTTCGTCACCAGAGCTCCAGCTTTCCTACCGATGTACTTGAAGCAGCAAAACACTTTCAGTGTTTTCTCCCCTTGTTCAATCCCTATTCTGGAGAATTGAGTGGGAATTGCCTCTTTCTTGTGCACAGACTGAACAGAGAGCAAAAAGCATTTGGTCAGGTCACACCAGAAGGTGGGTGGTTGCCCTCCCCCTGGTTGCCCTTCTCCTGCCCCAGCAGTTCAGCCCTGGCCTGGCTGCCTGACAGCGGGGCTTGGCAGCGCCCCGAGACATTTCATAGAAATGGCAAGGTTATGGGTGCGTTCTCTGCCAGGGTTTGGGCAGGGGGAAGGTTGTTTCCTACTTACCCATGCTTGCACAGTGGCATGCTGGCAACATGCTGGGTCGTTTAAAATTGACTGGAGAGACAGTTTTTATGCGTCTATGTATTGAAAACACGGCAAGATCAGATTTCGGTTACAGGGAGGTAAGGTAGGAAAAAGTCACGTAAGAAAAGGGCTTGTTTTATTGGTTGAGGTTTAGAAAGCTTTTTAACAAGTTGAATTATTGGCTGTATCTGGAGTGAAACACTGCTTTCCTAACTGCTCTCATTTCCTGTATCATTCCGTCTTGTTCACTGCATTAATTACAGTTCAGATTTACAGTGTATTTGGTTACACACTGGGTTGAATTCTAATTTTTTTCTTCTGTGTATGTATAAATTTCTTTGGGAGTCAGGCCAAGAGGAGAGTGTGTATATATGCATGCGCACACACATGGGCTGAATTTGACTGTTAGTTGCTAATTTTGTGGGGAGTAGGGATCTGGATTTTCTTCTGTTTTGTTGTAAAAAGAGACTTTTCTTTTTCCAAAGGAGAAGCAGTAGCTGAGAAAAGCCAGTCTTTGGAGAGTACAAGATTTCAGAACAACCAGAGATGAGAGAAAATATTATCTTATGAATTGTAAATGTGGCGGTTTTAATTTGGCTGGTGTTTCCCAGAGGTTATTGGATAGTGGGAATACTATCATTCTCTTGGCTCAACCAGTAATCAGCTTGCTACTTGAAATATTTCATAAATGCAGTATTTCAGAGTTTAGTTGGATGAGGTAGAACTTTTCACAGTTGAAGTAGCTTTTTGTTACCTGAAATACGAAGTGGGATGGGATACTAAGCAAGAAATCTAGCATTTGGAAATGAGCTATTTAGGAACTGTAGAACACAGAAGGCAATTGAAAAGATGTTTCCTTTTCAGTTTAACGTTTTTCTTTTGGCTTTATGAAAATGTAAGAGGAGATGCACTGAATATATGAGGAGTGTTTTTGGAGAACTCATTCAGATTTTTCAATTCATTCTTCACGTTTAAACTGCTGATGCAGTAGATTTTCATTCAGAATATTCTGAGTCATGGTTTAATAAGTAAATGATTGCAAATTAAATGGAATCAGATAACAAAAATGTTTCTGCTTTAAAAATGAAATATTCCTAAACATTTGGTTCAGAAACACTGGGATGATGAATAATACTGGTATGATAAATGATAATAGATACAAAATAACAACTGACTGCAAGTTCTCAAATAACTGGGTGAAAAGTAAAGGAGAAAAATCCCAAATAACCTCCTTTTGAAATGTCTGATCACCCTTTTTTCTTAGCCTTGCCACTAACCACAGCAGCATGTCATCTTTCCTCTTCCTCAGACAATCTTGCCTGGATCACGTCAGAGCCCTGCCTGCTTCCATGCCCGCGTGGCTGGCCCAGCACAGGCAGGCTCGGCTCTCCAGCACACAAAGGCTGCCCTGCGCCTGCCAAGCAAATAGAGGCTGATCTTCCCATAAATTCACTCACCCGCGCCTTCCATCCACAGGTTGCGATAAAGTTAACACTTTGGAGCCATTTCATTAAAAATTAGTGTGTTGATAATCCTTTCCAACCTGTGCAAGATGCTTACTCTTCTAGGACCATTTTGTTTTAATATTAAAAAGGGGAAGTGGTGGGGGGGACTGGTAAGGATGTATTTGATGCATAGCAGCAGCATGATTTAGTTTTAAATGCACCAATACAGCTTTTCAGTATTTGAGCCCATGTGGGTGTTTAGTTAAAGCCATGCATGGATGATGTCTGTTATTTTGTTAGGATTTAAGAGTGAGGGATTTTAGCACTTTAATCCTGACTGACAGTTGGAAGGTTGGTGGTTTCAAACACAGTGGCATGGGGTAGCTGATTTCTCTGCGGTGAAACAATGCACCAGTGTGTCTAGGCTGCCTGTACAGAGCCAATAAATCTGTTTTGTTTTGTTTTTCTCCCCCCTTTTCTCTCTTTCCCTCTCTCTCTTTTCCCTCTCCTCCAGGCCAGGACCCACTCCTATTGCTGAAAACCCTTCAGCTTCTCTGGACAAAGAAAGAGATGAAGAAGGTAAGGCTGAGACTCCCCTCCACGCTGCAGTTAATAACTGCATGCAGAGCATGTCCAGACGCAGAACACTTAGGTCAGACCTGCAATTCTTCATGATTGCTTTCAGTTCCAGCACACAGGGGAAGAGCCTATGTATTTGCAGCAAGAAGTGGAAAGAAAAGGTAGCTCTGTGTGATGTGAAGCAGCTCTGTGTGATGTGAAGCAGCTCAGGGGCTCATATAAAAGAGCTGAAGTTTACAGGACTAAGTTAGAGAAGGAGAAAAAAAAATCAAAGTTCCTTTTGTTTTCTTTTAAGCACTTTTTTTGTCCATTAAATGGAGTATATTTGGGGAAGGGGGAAGAATATTTCTAGTAGCTGAAAAAATGAGAGTTGAAGTCAGTAGAAAAGTGCTCTTTGCCAAGTGGAATGATATCAAAGCCTTCATATTCAAAGTATTTTTACTATTTTTTCTGATTTGGTTTGGTTTTGCCTTTTAGAGTGTTGAATGCAATTTACACTGCCTGTCTAAAATTAGTGCTGTATTTTTATACAGCACCGTATGGACTCTACATGGAGATTTCTCATAGGGAGTAAAATATACTTCATCTAAATTTGGGGGCTTGAAAACTAACAAAAACACTAGATGCATCAGCTTAGTGGTGAGTTTCCCATGTTTAACTCTGCATTGTTCAGGCAGGTTCACAGCCGCGATGCTTTTTTCTAAAAGACCCAAAACCCTGCAGTTTACCAGTCAGCCATGTGGAATGTGTCCTGTGTGAGATGGCCAGTGTGGCTGAGTACGTTGGTGTATGTACTCCATCCTAGGTGGCTGGAGTGCTTAGTCATTGTCCTTGTCTGCTGCACTTAAGACTTTCCATTGCTGATAGTCTGTGGTTCCCAGCCGGAATAATGAAACGACTGGAAACACAGTGTGAGAGGTGCCTTTCCAAATGGTCAGTCACCGACATAGACTTGAGCTCAGCAACTCTGAAGCCTTGAGCTTTCAATCAAGTTTTGCTAGAGCTGGAGGAAAAAAATATTATTTGTTAGGTCTTGAGGGCAGTTAATCCCACAAAACAACAGTACAAAAGAGTAATCATCAAAATCTCTGTACTGTGTACCCTGGGATGTGTGTGAATTGTGAAAAAAAATAGTCTGAAAAAGACAAAGCTGCCCATGGACGTGTCCTTGGGCAGAGAGCGCTGCAGCTTTCCTGCTGAGGGTGGAAAAGCTTGAGGATCCCCGTGAGTCACACTTGCAGCTCTGCTTATTCAGTTTCTGGAATGGTCATCCCACTGAGTCGTGTGGTTTTGCAGAGCGTGCAGGCTGCAGCTCCTCAGCGAGGCAGGTCTGTCCCCCTCAGGCCAACCCTTTGGGCGGCGCCACATGGCTGCAGGCACAGGCAGAAGCATGTTTCTGAACCTGGAGCGTGCGTTCTTGAACCATGAGGAAAGCCTTTTGAGAGAGATGAGGAGGGCTGTGATGGGACCAGGTGGTGGCACAGCAGCAGCTGCCTCTAAGGTGGGGAGCACTGCATGAATGTCCCCAGTGGTTTTTAACATGTGCTCGTCATGCTGTCACTGAGGTGGGATAATCCATGCTCAGGGCATCGCCGCCCTTCAGACGTACAGTACACAGCAAGTGTAGACACTTTTTTCAGGGTCAGCTGCTCCTTGCCCTCTGGCTGTAAGTCGAGATGTGTGGTGCTGCAGCTTGCATCCAACTGTCCAGCTCAAATAAATGAGGGAAGTTGACTTATCTACAACTCAGTCTGCTCCACTGACATTTAAATGGCAGGGTGCTGCTTTGCCTCTCGCTGTGTGTGAGTGTAAGTCAATACTGTATATTAACTAGTGTGAATCAGCTCGTTGGTCCCAAATCAGTGACCATGAGCAGGAGGGTATCTGTCCCAGGCGTGACTTCGGTCCTGGAACATCCATATAAGTGGTCATTTCCTACATAGGAAAGACAGCTTTGGAAGGACCAAGAAGCATCAGCAGACTGCCCTGAGCTGTTTAACTAGAAATAAGGGACCAAAACTGAATGAAAGAGTATGTAGTTTGAGCATCAGCAAACTTTTCCTATTCCCATGATCTGTCAGGCTGTAGAAATCCCCCAAGGAGCATACCCTGCCATGGGAATCAATTGAAATGGAAATGGCAATTACATGTTGAGAGGAATCCTTCTCTGGCAGAGACAGCCAAGCAGCACAGCACTCTTTCCTCTCTGATTTAGGTGTCTCATGCCTTTTTTTTCTTGTTTTGTTCCCCTCAAACTCTACACCCCATAGTTGAAGTCTCCAGATCGCTAGGAAGTTTTGAAGAAGGCTTTTCCCCTGCTTGTCAAAGTCTAGCTGGTATGAAGTCAAGACTCAGTCTAGAGAACAACAGTTGGTGCTCCTGGCAGTTCTGTCATTGTTTGGAGAAGCTCTGGTGTGAAAGCAGGCTTATGGTCTCGCAGGACCTGGTGTCTGCTGGAGCCCATCCTGCCAAAGTCCAGGCTCTGACTCCAGCCCAAGGAGGAGCTGAGCAGTATGGTGAAAGCTCTTGTTCAGTCTAAATTTGCTGAAGTGGAGCTTTGTCGGCGGGGCAGAGCGGGGGGAGAAAAAAGAAGGGAGGCCATTTATAAACAGTGCAGTTTAGTTGGCGAGTTGCTTTGTTTTCCTTTGGCTGTTGTGTTGGATACTTGTGGTTGGATAAGAGCTTGCCTTTTCCTTCTGCTGAATCTTGCAGTGAAGCTGGAGTCCTGTGTTTAACGTTGCAAATTCTTACCACAGGGAAAAATACTTACAGGGAGAAATCTGTTATCTAAAGTCACATCTTTGGTAGTCATCAGCTTTTTCATACTGCATTTGATAATCTAGTAAGAAAGAAACAGTTTCTGTTGTAAATGATAGGTTTTGTGGGTTTTCCAGACATGAAAGACACTATGGAAAATAACTGTCTTCCAGTAAATTTGTTGATGAATAAAAAAGAACAAATTCATTGGCAAATTTTCTGTAGATTTTCTTTTGTTTTCCATGTCGTTCTTCAAACTTTATGTTGTTTCCATTGGAAGCTACAACTGGGGCCATCATATACAGTAAATTACAAGTGCTGGCTGCAGGCGGGAATGAGCATCTTTTGGATTTTGCTTTTTTAGCCAGAAAAGAAAGAGAGCAGCTGCTCTTAGTGATTTCTTGTTTTCTGTCTCTGCTTTTGCCTTGCTGCACACCAGTACGTGTACCATGCAGTGAAAGGTCCTGTGTGGGTACTGAAGGATGCCACTTCTTCACCCTGCCAACCCTCCAAGCTCCTTGGAAACTACTTCTAATGTAAACATTATAAAGATATTGCTCAGTACTGCTAATTTATCACTTCTACCAGATGGGTAGTAAGTAGCCTATTAACATTCACAAAGTGAGTGTCCAATTCCTTCACATTTCTAAACACATCACCCTGGGATTCCTAAGATTTATGGCGTGGAGTTTTCCCATGTTCTGAGCCCCTTCATATGGCCTTTAGACTTGTGGAGGTGTGCAGTGCCTGACGTGCAGTGGCAGCAGGTGGTCAACAGAAAATACCCTGCTCAGGTAGGTTTGGAGGAAAGGAGCGTAGATCTGTAGGATGGCAATCTGACGGAGTTTGAACTCTGATATTTCTTTCTTTTTAACCTTGTGTGTAAAATCCAAACTATTTTTATGCTCCCAAATATACCTGTTACGGTGAGGAGCATTATGCCATCATGGCTGAAGTGGGTATAAAGTCAAATGTGAAAGTTTGTGGGACACGAGTGAGGAGGAGGGGTTTATATGCTTTATTACTTGTAGGTCTGTTAGAAGCTGAGTAGGTTTTTGAGCCCAGTTATCTACCTTCGTATTGCCATTTTCCTAATAACACCCCTTTCTCCAGCTCACTTCTTTTCTCCCCCTCCCCCAAATCCCAAGCCCCTTTGTCTGCCCCACAGAACAACTTCTCTGTCTTTATGGGATAATTAGTGTGGACAATTGCTGCTTTTCCCATTGGGTTTGAGGTGCAGTGAGCCATGAAGGAATCTATAATGACATGAAAAGTCACTGGAGGCGCGGATGGTGGCTGAATAGCAACAGTTACCTCTCTGAATAGATTAAATTAAAAAAAATAAAGCTTTGTGTTCAGCTGGGGGAAGGGAGGATTCACTAATCTTTTTGTACATGACAATGTGGTTTTGTATCTCAGCAGCTCAAGGAAGAAATCAGGCGGGGCTTTGCAAGACTGGAGGACCCATTGGCAGGACTCCTGGACATGCTGGAGAGCAGCAGTGATTGGAAGGGGAAAGGGCATTCCCTTGGGTATTACATCACCACTGAGTTGCAGCTTTGGATAAAAGAGTATCCTGCTGTTCAACAGGTTAGAAAAAGAGAGAGAGAAGAGAGCGTGGAGAAAGGAGAGGGCAACTGATTTTGATGTCCCTCAAGTGTTCCCAGTTTCACTGTATTCCATAGTCCAGCATCTTCTCTGTAGTCTCATACAACCATGGTGTGACAAGGTGTGAAATTCAAACTGAGATGTTGTTGTCTGTTGTATGCTGGCCTGAAAATGAAATAATATTAGAAGCTGTGAGGCGAGAGCTCCATTTCCCCTTCCAAGCTGGGATTTCCATCTTTCCAGATCAAACCACTTTCGATCAAGCGTTGATCTTACAGTCTTTGCCAGGCTGGAGGCTTTCCCACTGGAACTCGCATCCCTGCTGTCAGGATAAGACCAACTGCAGTAATCTACTCTGCATATTCTTCCAGTTCTGCAAATAGAAGCCAGTTACTGTACGATTGCTTAACTCCTGCCATATGGTGGGGAGCTTTTATCATTGGGAATGCAGAAAATGGCAACAATATGACTTTTCAGCAGCTGAATGATTAGCTTTGTAACGTTGGGTCATCAGATTATACGTCCTAATGTTTACCATTCCTTATGTCTTCATATGTTCTGACCTACTGAGATTTTATCTTTTTTGTATGCTTTTGGCTCTGAACTGCAAGATACTTCTATATTTGTGTTGTTTCATTTCCCATTTTTCCAAATGACTCTTTTGAGATGTTGAGTTCTGCCATTACAGTATCTGCAAAGTGCAGTGAAGTGCTACTGGCACTGAAGTTCCTGCGTCATAAGAGAATGATCATGTAGGAACACGAGGATTAATACTTGTATCTGTGCATCTTTTGAGGATGCTTTTGCTTTTCCTGCCCTTCTTGTACGCAGGGGCGAGCCTGGGAATGAACATTGAATGCTTTTGCCTGATAGGTGAGATGTCCCTTGAGGGGAGTTGCTGAATTCAAAGATTTTCTGCTGGGAACTAGAGGGGAGAATTTCTAAATAGCTCTTTTAGTAAAAGAGGGCATTTTTCCAGTTTCATATTTTACTTTTGCACAAGGCCATATGCCTTTTCCAGAATTATCCGGCAAACATTTAGTGTTTTTAAATTGGATGCTGTGAAAAAAATGTGTATCATATTGTTCTGATTTCTGCTTGCAGACTCCATGGGGAAATTGGAGAATCCCTTCCCAAGGAATTGGCTTATTCCACTGTTTAAACAAGCTGCATTTTCAACTGCCATTGAATTGCAGCCATCTTTACTAAATCTGTGTTTGATTTTTTTTTTTTTATTTTGGTTTGTTTTTATTAGTCTGGCATCAAGCTGAAGAAGCTGCAGGCCCGTGTACTTGGAATACTAGCCCAGTGCCCAGCTAATCTTCTTGACCCTCTGATTAGCATTTACCAGCTCCATACAGCAGACCGGAACTATTTGCTTGGACATGTCAGTCATCTTTATCACAAGGGCGATTACAAAGAGGTGGGTCATGTCTTTCAAATAAATTTACCTACCCAGCTCTCTAGTTCTCTGTTAATATCTGTGTCCTGTTTTGGATGCATTTCAATGTGAATTCCGTTTCATCCCAGCAGCTGCACACTGTGAATGGTACAGCTTAGCATGGTCTTCCCATGTACATGAGTAGGCTGTGTTCAACCTCATTTTTTCTAATGGCTGAGTATAGAATGCCAGTGAATCCTTCCTCCACCCCTTTTTTGACCTTTGAAAGTAATAGGTTAATAGGGTTTAATTTGGAGAATTTAAGGGGATGGTTGTGTTCTTTTTTGTTTTCCTTGTCCTTCGCAAGAAAAGAAGGGATTTTAGTAGTTGGTCATAGACCTGCTGTGCTATCTCCCATCTGCCTGCAGTGAGGAGGGGTTGGAAAATCTCTCTGTTCCCATGTGATTACCCTAACCAAAGGGTTCTCAGTTTGAGGAGTTTCAAAGCCTCTTTACCATTGAGGCTTATGTTCAAAATGTGTTACTACTCGTGTATTTGAGTCTGAGTGGCTGACACTGGCAGGAGTTCACAAAACCCAGAATTTGATAATGTTTTACTCTGTGGTTTAGAGTACTTGCAGCATCTCTGGCATCACCGTGATGTCTTGGTAGCCTTGTGAGTGTTCTTAGGAGCAAACTACAATACTGTTAATGCTTTTTATTTTGGTTTTTGTTCTTTAAAAGGCAAAAGACATAAGTTTGTTTTTCTCAGAGGAAGATGGTTCACTTTGATGGTGTAGAACAGCTTGATCTTGCTTAGCAAAAGAAAAAAATCAAATAGCATTTTAAAAATCCCATTCTTCAGTAAAGCCGAAGTCCCAAGTGACATTGTGGAATTCCATTCTTGTTCATTTCTTTGAATAATGAAACAAGGATATTTTATATTTGATTAGAATTTCACAGGTAGCTGCTTGGAAGTTGCTCTTTTGCTCAATAAGGTTTTGAACATGTTTGAAAATCCTAACAGAAACGTAGTATTTTAATATATTCGTGTGATTTTTTTAAGTTCATGGCTCCAAAGTTATTTGTTGTTTTCATTAGAAATACAGTTCTTTCTAGATCTGGTGTTGGAAAGCTCTGATTATTTTTTTTTTCTGGAATTGTTTTTCTGTTCTTTCTTCCACAGAAAAGCTCATTTACTAGTCATTCCCCATGTGAAGAACAGGAAACCTCAACTGTTGCTCACTCAGCCATAACTTTCTTCTAGTTTTGTTTTGTTGCCACAAGGATGAATAGAATTATCTTCAAGATATCAAGGGATTTTTGGCTCTTCTGTCTCTCACCTGAAAGGACTGAAACCCTTATAAATCCTTGCTGTGGTTGCTTATTTTCTTGCTGTATTTACAATGAATTTTCATTCTAGAGCGCACCGTTCCATTTGCCTGCTCTGATGCATTTCCTACTGCGCCGTGCAAACCATGGGGGTCCCCAGCTCTTCCCCGTGGGTTAAGGCTCCTTTCCCTCACAGGGCTTTTGGAGAAGATCTAGTCAGAAGGTGAGATCCCCAAGATCCCAGATTTCTGAAGCACATCGGGCCCTCCCAGTGGACCTTGTTTTAGCAGAGCTGGTCAAAAGCTGAAGTGGGTTGTGGCTGGCAGTGGGTGGTAGGACCATCATCTGCCATGCACAGGTGTGGTGTGTTGGGTGGAAGATGGCGCAGGTGGAGCTA
Organism: Ibycter americanus; assembly: GCA_035590275.1. Lineage (NCBI taxonomy): Eukaryota > Metazoa > Chordata > Aves > Falconiformes > Falconidae > Ibycter > Ibycter americanus. The sequence continues at coordinate 8,089,669 of JAVJGI010000065.1, read as the reverse complement.
ATTTGATTCTGATTTAAGCAGCATAAAAAGTAGTAGCTGCGGTGAGGAGGCACCTGCGGGGGAGCATGGCCAGCGGATGGCACTGGTGCTCCCGTCACGCAGAAGGGCAAGCTGATGCGGCGAGTCAAAGGAAAAAGCAGGGAGGTGTAAGTGGGTTTTGGAGGCGTTTGGGGTTTTTCTCCTTTTGTGAAGGGAGCTGGCAGCTGCCGGCGGAGTGTGGCAGCACAGGGCCTCGCAGGGCGCCCTGGCGCTGCACTTGCCGCCTCTAGGCCTGCTCTTCACGGCGCCCGTGGTGGGCAGAGGCAGAAAGGTTTAACATTGTTGTTTCAGGCAAAATGTGGCCACTTTGTCCCCTCCGCAGAAGCCCTCCAAGGCCATGGGCCGTGACTCGGCGCCGGCCTGGACCTGGGCTGCCCTGGGCCGTGCTGGAGCCTGGCGGGGCGGCCGGGGGGCAGCGTTGTGGGAAGGGCGATGGCGGCCGGTGGGGCCGGGACAATGCCGGGATTCAGCAGACCGGGGGTAATGCAGTGCGAGCGAGTCTGTGAGAGGCCCTGAATAGGCCAGGCTGTGCTTGAGAAGAATGAGGGGTAGGCAGAAGGCAAGCTAGTGTTTCATGGTCATCTTATGTTACACTTCAGCCTTTCAAAGAGTGTCTGGGGCTGGTTGAATGAACCTCTCTTGCACTGCGAATGCGGGAGCCTAAAGACAAAGGGGACTCTTGTCACTCGCAGGCCCCTTTCGGGAATAAAAGCCATTGTCACATGAACAGGGGCAGTCTGGCAGGCTGTGCATGCTTCAGTGCCCCATGATATCGCTAAGTCTCAGCAGAAATCACATTCAGGGCCCTGTCAGCTTTGATTAGCGGGGTCTCATGACTTAATGTGCTGCGATATTTCATGTCTAAGGGTGGCGGCTGTCTTTCTGTGGGATGAATGCCCTCTATTGTCCACTGAGTTATTTTATTTACATTTTTTTAAACAGCTTATAAAGGTAAAAAGATAGCTGTGCTTAAAGAAAAAAATCAAATTCCTTTGCTTCTGGATCAGTAGTGAGTGTTGCTCGGGTCAGATACAGTGAAACTTGTTTTCACAGTCAGCATCAAAGTTCTTGTCTTGTTTAACAGCTTTATAGTAAATTCTGAACAGGTGGCAGTGGAGCTGGGTTTAGGAAGGAAACAATAAATAATCTTTTTAGCCTCTGACAACCAGAAATATTCTTGGGCCTGAGAGACCTCCCACTCCAACTTCTCTGTATCGGTGACAAGCAGCATTTTTCTCCCCTTCATCAGTTTGGTTCTTAAACAAGAATATTGGACTAAGCTGTTAGTGGGACAGAGAGTATTTACTTTTTAAACAGGTTTTTTGGTTGTTGTCCATCCAGAGTTCTCTGTTTTCAAAACCAAAGTATATTTTTCTACTGTTGTAGTTTCATCCATTAATTTCTACAAATAATGAAGTTTGATTCTATATGTTAAGTTAATGTTTGATCTTTCAATTAAGATAATGTGGATTATCTGTTAAAATTCAGTTGTTAAAATTTGTCCTAAAACAAGTTGAAGTACCCAGAGAAAAAGCTCTGTAGACACAGAATTCAAAGTTGAATTGACATTAGTACTACAGAAGTTATTTGATAATTTGGTAGAAAGGATGGCTGACTAAAAACTTAAAGGTATACAGATATGCCAAGGTGTGGAAATATGTGCATTCAATCACCAACATGACCTTCAATTTTCAGTGTAGTGATGTTTTGAACACCGATTCAAGGGTGTTACTGTTTGTAGTCCTACTTCATACATGTTGCTTGAGTACACATGGTGTATTTTTGCAAATCTGTCAATACAGATCAGCGTTAAGATTGATTGAGCACATTAATGGATATTCAGATTTTGGATTTCTTCACTCTGACTTTTTGGAGTTGTTCTCAGGGCAGTGAAAATATCTCTGATATTGCTTCTTTCCCCCATTCACCATGTTAATTACAAAGGCTTGTTCAGCTCTTACTGTGCCTTAAAGTACGTGCATTTGCATTTCCTTGCTTCTTTTTAATTAAAAATACTAATTGATAAGAGAAACAAGGAAAATTCTCATGTAAGGATGATGATGTCAGTCTTGAGACTTTTTTCTTATTAACTTGATCTACTGCTAAAGGATAGCTTTAATGACATGTTGCCTGCTAGATTCATGCCACTCCAGAACAGAGGTTGCCAACCTGTGGGCCACGGACCACTCTGCTGCCTGCTCCCAAGCACTGTGTCTTCTGGAGCCACCTCTGTGGCTGTCTGGTGAAGTGGTTGGGAAGGAGCTTGAGTGTTGCTAGGAAATAATAATTCAGATGGTAGTATTCTGCTCCTACTACCAGCATTTCTGGGCTCTCATCAAGCAGGTGGGTTCTTGGAGAAGAGGTGCGAATGTACAGCAGATTTAGCCATACAGAGTCTGGATCTGGAGGATCTGGTGAAGGTGGGTGACCTCTGTGCACAGGAAACCTGGGCAGTGCTCTGCAGGATCACTCCTTTGTGAGGATGCATTGACCAGTTAAACCAGGTTTAAAGCTGCTTTGAGTGACCTGAGGAAGACAAATCATGGAAGCATTTGTTTCAGTTCCTTCTTCCCTTCACCTGTACACACGGATGTTCCAGCCTTGACCTTAACTTCGCTCCCTCTACCTGAAATTCTTTAGATATGAGTAACCTGTCACTACTTCATTTTGACAGTCTTACTCCTTATAAAATATGTGGATGCTCTCTTGAAAGCAGACCCAGGAAATCTCATGTTTTCTCATTTCTAAAGATCTTCTGAACACAGCTGTGTATATTGTATGCTCTTTAAGCAGGAGGTAATTAAACAGCTAACCTGATGTCACATGTTATGCAGTGATGCACTCTAAGAGTTTGAGTAAAGTTGATTAGCCACAGGTTTGAATGAGTGATTCCAAAGCACAAACAGATGTTCCCAATGATTAATACATGGTGTGCCTTTTACTCAATTATCTACCAGTATTATGTATCCAGGCTTTGATCACTGTGATTTTCTTAAGAGTTGACGATGGATCCTCCTCTGCAAAATCTCATTCTGTTGTTTGGTCTGTTCTATGGGTTTTCAGAAATTCCTTCGCCATTGGTTCAGAAATACTACACTAAGTCAGGCACAGGCATATTTACCTTTGTGTTGTCCCAACTTGCTTGCAGCAGAGCTAAGTAATGTAGGAGTCATCAGAAACCATTTGTGTCTGTCCTGCATCATCACTCCAAGCAATGCTATAGAAAAAGGTTATTCCTCTGATTCCCCCACCGTGGGAACATTGCCTAAATTGTCAGTGTAGACACCACCCAAGTGCACATGCCCTTGCAGATAAGATCTTATGTGGCTTCCTGCACTTCATACTGTATATGGAAAGAATAGTCATTTTTAGATGAGACAGAGCCGGTTGCATTTGAAACAAGTAGAGAGGATCAGGTATCGGCACAGGGTGCTCTGGGCTTGTGTGTTCACTTCAAAACACTCCCCATTTTCCCATACGCTTGTTTTCGCAATCGCATGATTAGAAGAGTGGTCTGGTGCTCATGGCTTGGCCTGAACACGTCAAGTTTGGGTAACTTCCCCCGTCCTATGGTCAATGCACCTACATGCATTTTAGATATAATTTAATGTAGTATTGCCCAGCTTTTAATTCTTCCCCATCCTCATCCAGTCCTCCTTTGCTATATTTTTGGGTGTTTACCCTTGGGAAATAAAACTACTACAAAATGTCCAAATAAGATTTTCACTTTCATTATAATTAAATCAAAGAATGACCTAAAGCTCTCCAAGGACAATGAGAAGACTCATGAGCTTTGGTGGGATTTGGATCAGGCAATGGGTCATCACCTTTTCTCCTGTACTAAGCAATGGCTTTATCATGTACCTGTCCCATATACACTTGAGGGATGCAAGGCAAGAAAGGGACCAGCCTTTCCCATATTTCTTTTATGATCTGGGGCAGGAGGGTTTTAGTACAGTTTTGACACTTTTATGTGTTGCAATAATGCTAATTCTTTGCTGTTATTAGATTACATGCTAGAAACTCTCCATGAAACGTATTTTTGTGAAAAGGCTCCTTGCACCACCAGTCAAGACTATAACATGTTCTCAGCAGTTTGAGGGAGGGTAGGTAGACCCTGCTAAGCTGGCAATATCTTAGCGTTCACCAGAGCATTTCCATGTTTCCATGTTCCTGCGTCACAGCTAGGTTTTTTGCTGTCATTGATCAGCCAGTGAAGCGGGGGAGGTATCTACCATTTAGGATTTTTGTTGCTGTGCTGATCCAGCCTGAGCCTGAGGATCTGCAGTTGGATTAACATGATTGCTAGATTCCAGCTACCCTGGCTGGTCTTCCAGCACAGCTTGGAGAGCGCAACACTGCATATGGGGAAACATGAGTTTCTTGGGTGGGGAGGGGGATTCTCACCATCTCAGTTTCAGCATGCTGTCTGCCTAACTAAAGTGTTTGTTTTCTAACTACAAAATGAGTCTGCAAATGAGGTGTTGCTTTTCTGGAGATTTTATCATCTATAAACAGACTGTTAAAAATAGGGTCGTTTTACACAAAACTTGTTTGTGGAGTGAAACAATTCAAAACATGATAATAACAAAACGAAATCTTAAAATAGCTCTAAGTTGAGACCACAGACACAGCTGCCAAACACTTTCATCTTTATTACAGTTACTCATATCTTTTCTCTTATTATTCCTATTGTAAACACACAGATTTTATCTCGGTTGTCCTCACTATACAGCCGCCAGCCCATGTAACTACACCCTGCAATCCAGGCTGGTGTTTGTTCCTAGGGCCCAGGTCATGCGTCTCCTTCCCCATTTAGCTTTGTGCATGGATGAGGCTGCTCCCCTGCTGCTGCCTGTGGTCCCCGCTGCAGGAAGCTTCTGCCAGCAGCACAATTTCTCTGACTGCTCCATCACCTGCTTTCACTGGGTGATGTTAAAATGCTGTTAAGGACCAGCTTGTGAGATTTGCTTGAAGTTCCTCGACCTGCAGCAGAGGTGGCGTGAGCTGGGTCTGTCACAGGTGGGCTTGGAAGGCGATGTCTCTCCACACTTTGGCTAAATGAATATTCGTTGCTCTACACCCTTTCATACAGAGCAGAATACACATCCAGTAAAAGAGGAGAACTAACCTGACACAGCGGATGTTCATCTGATTAAGTCACCGGGTACAGTTAATAGAGATGGAGATAAAACCATGCCATTTAGATAACAGTTCTGCAATTAGGTTAATGTGAACATGCATGTGAACGTTAAAAAGCTATTAGGGAAACCATTGTATGCTTGCATGTTAAAACTAACGGATTACTTGTTTAATAAAAAGTGCTGATGGGATCAAATGCTGAAACAAGATATTGAGAATTGGAAGGTTTTTTGATTTTATTTGGGGTTTTTTTGTGTGTGTGTGTTGTTGTTTTTTAATTTAGCAAACTGACTTGGCTGGGAGGAAAATAAAACCAGCTGCCAAAGCTTTGGAGACCTCAAACCCTTTTTTAGGTCCAAAACAGAAGTAGCAACCTTTAACTTGTATATAAGTTGAGAATAATTACTCAGCTTGAACTTTGTGAAGTTAATCTGATAATTTGAGAGAAAAGGTACTTGATGCTTGTAGCATATTAGCCTCTAAATAGGTGGAACTGTTAGAAGGTCTGGAGTAGGAGAGAGGTTTGGTTGAATATTTAGTTGGGCTAAGAAATGTTGATGTGCCTTTCTATTCAGTGTCTGGTTTGTAGCATACATTCACTGCATTAATGTTATTATCTGCTTTTGTCATTTAAAGCTCTGCTGTTAATTTCTCTTTCTGGGATGAAGCCTGGACTGTCAGTGGCCCAGTGTTTGTTTTGTGTTTAAAAAACAAATGCACTCCCTCCCCACCCCAACCCAAATAAAAACAAATGGCGGGGGGGGAGGTTTCCCGGTGATAACTAGGTATCTCTGTTCTCTCTGGACAATAAGAATGAACCATTAAACTTACATGGTGTGTGATGGTGGTCTGCTTTTGTACACTCATTCTTCAGTGCAGTGGATGAAATACATGTGTGAGTTTCCCAGAAGGTAACGTTCTCCACGGCTTCTGCTGTGAGCAGTGCTCAGATGAGCTGTTAGGTTTTGTCTGTGTTGCTTGGCTGAGTCTGCAGAACATGTGCTTCCAGTGATGAGTTAGGTTCAGGTGTCATTTGAATGCTAGGAGACATCACAGAAATTATGTTTCAAGGTGTGCTCCTGGCCCCACTTAGGTTATTTTTCTGGTTAAATTTTTCTGTAAAGGTTTGCATGCAGTTGAAGTGTAATGATTAGGTTTGCATTTGCTTAGGGGGAGTGCACATTTTTTACTGTATTATGTTTGTTTACGTATTCTAACGAATAACATAGTTCTAAAATGTAACTATTTTGACAAATAAATATGTCATTTTCCTGATCTTTCTCTCAAAGCAAAATCAATCACAGAGAGCAGAAAAACCTGTTCAGCGTAAGAGCTTTTCCTCTAAGCCCTAATGCACTGTTTTTATCCTCATCTAAATAAATAGGCATTTGTGAACACAGTTGATTACGTACTCTGTCCTGTCATTGCTTAGCATTACATGCATGCTGCAGTAGGGTCAGAGATGTCATGTTTTGAAATGCTGTTTACAACCCTTTTGGAAAATACAGCCTAACTTTGCAAAGTAATTAGAAGGACACTTCGTGTAAAACATCCTTGTTACCTAGTTCATAATTATGTCAGTACTAACACATAAAGGTGCCAGAAGGCTCCTTGCTCTTATTACTCTATTTACTGGAACAATGCACTATATTAAAGCAAGCCATTATACGCTTATTTTGTATTTGAGATCCAAGTATTCTCACACGCTACAGAAATTAGACACTATTAACAGCTTAAAATCCTAATTAATTTATATGCCTCTCAAGCAATGCACAGTTAGATCTTAATACATTTCTGTAATCATCAAGCTGGGACAGGATAGACAGTGGCTGAACCAGTTCTTCTCGCAGTCTGAGTTACTGCCGTTCACCATAGCAGAGTTTCCTCATCTGTAGAAGATACTGATTTGGAGTAAATTTGTGAATGTGGCAGGTCTTGGCTTATCAAAGATCTGTACATACCACAAAAGGTAAAAACACAGTTTTTACCATTTCTCTGATTGTGGTGAACGTTAGCACTTTCAAGGTTGTAGAACTACACAGAAATTATAAAACTAAGACCTCTTGATTTTTCAGGGTCTTTTAAATCTTGAATTGCTTTCACAAAATGCAACCATTTTACAGAATTTAAGAGGCGCAGCAAGATGGATAAAGTTAACTCAGAAAATTGTGGTGGATCAAGTGTTTTAAACAATTACATTGATAGAAAATATCTGTCTTAGCTGATTCACTCCAAGCACTTTACTGTATCATTCTCTTTCTGCCAGACAACTTGATTTTTAACTTTTGCTCCAGGGTATGCTGCTGCTTGGAATATGCAACTCTGCCAGGAGTGTTCATGTACATTTCTAAGTAGAATGTGCATGGCCAAATGTTTATATGATTTGTACTTGAAAATTGAACAGAAATAATTAACACATTAAAAATTTGTATAATAGCATGTATACTTCACTTTGGAATAATGCCATTTATCCACTGTGGTGGTGTTCTCCTAAATACACAACTTTTTTTTTTTTATTTTCTAGGCAGCCATACTGAGTATTAAGCTAAAATTACAGCTCGATCAAGATGTGGAGAAGGTGAGTGATTTCCTCTGCAGGCTTCTCTGTCATCAGATCCACCTTTTGTTAAGCAGGAGATCCATCAAGGCTGTCTAAGTTGTGCTGCCTTTCACTTGAGGCTTTACTTTGTTCTCAAGAAGTAACTGCTGCATTGCTAGTGTACCTTTACATCTAGGGAAGTGTCAGTGTATTTTGTTAGACCCCATTACACTTGCTGGACTGTTTTCCTAGCTGCAGCCACTGTTATAAAAAATTCTAGCTATGTTCTTGACAAATGGTTATCACTTTGATGGACTTCAGTGCTTTTGCGATTTTGAAGCTATGCTAATATTTGTGTAGAAGATGTCACATCAGTCTTTTAGGGAGCACTGGTTGATTAAGCAGGGGGGTTGTGATGTGCTTGACATGTCTGAGCAGCAGGGAATGGGACAGCCCTCTGCCAGGTTTCAGTCTGCAATGTCATGGACCTCTTCTGTGCCTTCTGCATGCTGCAGTGCTCAGTCTGCAAAACATGGTGAGCACAGACAGGGCACAGTGTTTTAAATGTAATTTCTTTTCCTAGATGTGTACGCCGCTACTGCTCCAAGATAAGACTAACTTGGTGGAAGATTATGTGGGAGAATATCCTGAGCTCCAGAGCAAGCTCTTGCAGATCCTGGACACATGGTGTAAACCTGGTTTTAATATCAGAGACATCACAAGGTAGAAATGCTTGTTGACTTTCTAAGCAGTTGGGGCCAAGTTGCTGTCAGAGGACAGTATGTTCTCTGATTGTCTATCTAAGATCGTTTCTCAGTGTAATGGAGTCCAATATATTTAGTTTTCAGCCGAGAAAGGGGAAATTCTGGTGTCTGTACCAGAGTCTTCTCAAACACCTCAGCCTGTAAGGCAGAGGTATCACTCCTATTGACAGATGCTCAGTTCCTGCCAGGAGAGAGGAGTGCAGAATGAAACCTGTGCAGTAGATCTTAGTAATAAAGCAGTATCAAAGCTTCCTCCAGGAGGCTGTAGCAATCAGACTCTTCTGCTTTGCTGCAGACAAGGGTGAGTTTCAGTATCGGTTGTACAGGTTTTGCAGGAAGATAATACTGTGATGAAGTGGCAGAAAAACAATTAACCTTCATGCGCTCGTGAGATAGTCATGTGTGTTTTAGTTTATAAATTACCTCTCACTAGAATAGCTCCTGTCAGTCAGAAAGCCAACAGTACAGTCAAACTCACAGTGTAGATGCAATAGTTGCAGTCTTAGATCAGAAAAAATACAAGAGGGAGTTGCTCGCTCTCTCTTTCTGTAAAATAAACCTCTGGACTTGCTTCAGTCATTGACTGGGAAATTTGTGTGGTTGTGTTGTTGGCTTTTTGCTGTAACTTGGGAAAGGTAGGGCACTGTTCTTACTAACACCTAGCAAACCCTAATACCTCTACTGTTAAATATCTACTATTTGAGAAACATACTTTAGGCGATTCCACAGATGTTTCTTTCTGATTTTGTTTATTTGCTTACAGGCAATATCAAGGCCTGTCCAGGTACAAACCAGATAAATTTAACCGCAAAATGCTAAGCAAGCTGGTCTTCAGACTCCTAGACCGATTCAATGTAGATCCAGGTATGTGATAGTGCAATACATTGTGGAGTTATCTCACCAATAAAGAACAGGTGAAGTCAATTTGTTTTCTTCCATGTTCAGCAAGGAATCTCTGCTGTAATTTATCATGGAGAGTTTCAGGGTTTAATTAATGATATTGAAAAACAAAGCTGATAAGTTATGGGAATTATCACTTTGTGCTGTCGAAGAATGAAGTGCTTGTGACTAATAGACTGCTACTTCCATGATATGAAATAAATCTTGACCTCAGAATGGCTCTACATAAACACATGATGATCAGCTTTGAGTTATGACTCCTTTCCACTCACATAAGAGGCAAGTCATTATTCATCTGGGGATCTGTTTTCTTGAGTTACGGGTCTGGGAAGAGATAACTCTTGGGAATCAAGAACCTCTCAGTCCTTTGTATTCTTTGCATAAACTAGGGTTGGTGGTAGGGAATTTTAAGGCTCTTGCAGCCTTCCGAGAGAACTAACACATTTTACATCACTGAATAGATCTGCTTCACTACTGGTTATCTAACAAAATCTACTTTGTTTTGCTGTGGTTGTTAGCAGGGACTGCTGATTGTTTTTTCTTCTCTTTGGGACCTTGCATGAGAGACCTTTAGGTGCACCATAAACTTTCCATCCTTTGCAGCTTACCCTGCAAAGCTTTCCATCATCAGCCCAAGATAAGCAATTCTCTTTTCTTGGACTGAAAAGTGTTTTCTAACCACAAATTGTGGGCTTATTACACCTGGCAGCAACACTATATTGCATATTAATCTTCACATCTTCAGAGTGGTATTCAAAAGTTAATAAGATAATCCTTACAAACCCTCATTGGAGCATAAGTAAATATAATTAAACTTAGCACATTGGTGTGAGAGCTGAGACGTATGGGGGTGATTGATTTAAAATCTAAAACCTTCCCAAGAGTTTACTAGTCTTTAGTAATTTTTCCTCCTTTACAAGGTTGGTTATTCAGTAGGCTGCATTGTCTTTTATGATCTGTAAAGAGAATTGAGTTCTTCCCCTTTCGTTATGAAAGATCCAGGAAGGCTATGATATTAACTATAGAAGTGAAATGATGTAACTGTTCACATGCAAAATCCTGAGAAATTAAAAACAATAAATAATCTAGGAGAGGAGCATGTAGCTATTGATTTCAGGTGCTCTCTGTGGGATGGTAGTGTGTCTCAGCCTGGTGATGGTGTCCTGCCGATACTGTAGCTGCCAATAATAATGACCAAATCTTGCTGGTCCTGCACAACAATTCACTAGTGAGGAGGTTCCTTGAGGTAGATACAGATCCCATTCCTGCCTATGCTTCCAAAGAGTGATTTATCCCATGCAAACTGCAGTGTCTACAGTGCAGGATAAGTCACTTGCTAGAGAGGGCTGTCCACCTCTGTTGATGTGAGGGGGAATGTGGGCTACTGATTTAGACAAGATGTCAGATTTGGGGCAGCTAAAACCAGTGTTGGATCACTCTCATAGTCCCATGCATGAAAGTAGATATTTATTTTTTACATAATATCACATGTAATTCAGAGCAGGACTTCACACTTTGCTGAACGGTGGCCATCTTAGTCTCTTTTGAAATGCTTTGGAAGGGGATGAATGCCTACAGAGGAATTTCTGCCTTAGTGCTGGTCCTGCTTGAACTGAATTGGGAAATGGTGGCAGCTAGAATAACATGGCTTTCCTCTTCTTCCCACCTCTCTTCCCTCCCTTCCTCTGTTCTTTCTCCATTCTTCAGTGGAAGTAAATCTGACTGTGAGGAAAGAGCATACAGAAAGGAAGCAGGCCAGGTAAAACGTACAGATTAAAACCCCCCACATTTCTCTTGTTCTGAATAGCTCAACTGAAAGCTAGCCATGAGGTAGAACTCACACTTCTTGTTACCTAACCCGATTGTGAGCTTGTTTGATGCCGCAGTCTGCTGCTGCTTTGTCTCCTCTTCAGTCATGACTCCTACTCGCTGAAAGAGGCTGAGAACAGCAGCAGAAGAGGGAAGTGGCTTTTGGTGAGAAAGGCTGGAGGAGGACAGGGTTTCTTGGTATGAGAAGGCAAACTTGTATGTGACTCAGTTCTTGCAGTTCCAAATCTACTTTCATATTTCACTACCCAAGCTCACTCTTATCCACTCACAGTAAATTGCACTGACTTCTAAGCAAAACTTAGGTGTTGATCAGCCATTAAGATTTGAAACACTCCTTGGAACTGCCAGTCTTAAATTTCAGAGCCAGATAGGAGGTGGTCCAATATAAAAAAGATCTGGAACCTCAGGAGGGAAAAAAAAGCCATCATCTTAGATTAGTCCACCTCTTTTTCTGAGCTCTATTCCAGTATTCTTGTTAACAGACAAAACCATGCATGGTAAGTGGAAGATTTTCTATGAGTCCCAAAGGTGTCCCAATAAACTGTGTGTGGATTCCATTTAATTAGCTTTATTAGGGAAGAAAGAAGTTGGGCAGAAATGGCGTGTGATTGAGGAAACTGAGTTTTATAGAGTCTTTCCTCACACATGGGTCAGTATGCTCTGGTTTAACAATCTTGTAGCTTTTGCAGGCTAATTACTTAATACTCCTTGGAGACCTTGTGAGAAGGACTTAGATTTACAAATGCAAATTTCAGTCAACAGTTCTCAGAGATGAGGGAACAGACCCTACCTAGGTTTGAAGTGGCTGAGTCTATTTTCTGTCGGTTTTGTGCAGCCGGTACGCCAGAGAGTTCAGTGGCGTTTTTAATTGGAAATTCATTGGGTATGAGGCAGCAATGATACCACTCTGAAAAGTATCACGGTTCTCATATATTGGACCTTAGTGCCTGTATGACAATAAAGCAGATAATGGTGGTGTTGACAGAAAAGAGATGGTAAATGAACGCACAGTGGGCAGTTGTCATTGTCCTGTAGCAGCGTAGTAAGTTAGTAGAGCGCCTTAAATTTTGAATGCTATGAACATGTTTTTACCATAGTCTTTAAAAAGTTTTTTTAGCATAAACGAATAAAAATGTTTCTCTTCATTTGACCACCAGGTTATCCTTTTGGTTTAACCTTTAATTTCAGTTTGGTGTGAATCTTCTTCCTTCTGAAGCCCCAGAACTGACTTGTGAGGTAGAGCGCTACCGGCCCGTCGGCGCTGGGCAGCAGAGGGCAGCCGCGGGCTGCTCAGCAGGCTGGGCAGCTGCTCAGGGAGGTCCCAACTGTCCTCAGACTTCATCAGGGCTTGAGAGTAGCAAGCACATCGCAGGGCAGTCACCAGGGAGAGCTCCGGCAGGGACTCCTGGGAGTCTACACTAGGCATTTTCAAAAGATGCTCTGTTAGAGAGACAGGAATGGCAGTTGCAACTCTACAGGAATGCCTTTGAAAGGAGGAAATTCCAAATGTTTTTACCTTTTTGTCCTTAAAACAGAGCAGAAAGTTATTCCTTTCCTTTATGTTTGCTTTACAGGGGTCATTTCCCCCTGCTTCCATGCTGATTTTCCTTCAGAGTTTTTTAGCTCTTGTGTTAAATAGGAGCACATCTCTCATAGCACTGTGACTGAGAAGAACCCTTAAGCTTAGACATCAGAAGATAGGAGCCATCCATTCCTGAGATTGCAGTGGCTGCAGAGTCAAGGTGCTGAAGGAGAAGGGGATTGAACATGTCAGGGTCCTTTCTGGGGCCCTTGCCTTCTCAGCTATGCTTTTTGTCTACTGAAGTACAGACAATAGAATATGATCTGCTCTAGACCCAGACAAGCTGGCCAGCAGCTCCAAGCTTTTCGTTGGGAAAGTTGACACCACCCTTGCGGTTCTGAGCATGAATTCATCATATCCAGACATGTGTCTAAAGACCACACCAGAGCATTTTTTTCCTTTAGGCGTAGATCGAAACCCTTGCGCTATGCTCTCTGTTCTTCCCCCAGTCAGCTAGTGCTCCAGGCAGCAAAAACAGCAGGTAGCTCAGGGGTTTGGGGGTAGTCTGGGGCTTCTGCTGTTTCACCTTCCTTTCTGAGGGCCACTGATCCATAGTGGCACACAGCATTTTATGAGAGACACTAATGCATCTTTGAGGCTACAACAAAAAGAGGTTCTCTTGAGTCTGGCCCTACCCTCCACTAATTCGCACTTAGGGACTAATCTCATAATATGCTGAGAGGCTAATGCACAGCTTGCTTCTCATCAGATTCCCCAGTGATCCTTAGCAATACCAGGGTAAAGCCTCTAATGTTTCAGGTACCCTGATTTTATTTTAAAAAAAAGGTTCCTTTACTTTGTCCCCAGACAAAGTATGCTTTGTCTGGGACCTTCTGTTTTGCCAGGGTAGGGTGAAGGAGTGGTATTGTGAGTGGAAGTCAAGCTGTCAGGGCAATGTAAAGAGAGGATTGGGTCCACATCCCAACTCAGGAGGCATCACGTATCACCTGGGAGTGGTAACCACGCACCACACCTGAAAATAGATTGCACCATGTCCCCAGTAGACACATCTTACTGATGTTACACGAGTGAAATAAGTGTGTATTGCAGGTTTCATACCCTGTGTGACAAATAGATTTCATTTTTACTTCCTTTGTGTTGCTAATCACCATTAACTCTCTGCAAACAGCTGAGAGCAGACTAGATTTTTTGCTTCTGAGTCAGTCCCAAATGTGAAATGTAGTTCAGATGAGGCACTGTTGCGGTGCAGCTGCCAGGTTAAGAGTTAACACATGCCCAAAGAGGTGTTTATATTGTATTATGCCATTTATATTCCACTAGTGCTCCACAACGTAGTCATGATCCCAAACCCCATTGTACAAATACTGAATAGAAGGATGATTGCTGTTCTGAAAAGCTTAGGATGTTGTCTTTTGCTCTGACCAACAGAACCTTAGGTTTGACTCAGGACACCTGAGTTCAGACTCCTGATCACTCGACTAGGTGTTTGACCTTGAGTAAGTTACTCCACCCTGAAGCGCTTTGCTTTCTGCAAGTACAAGGTGTAGACGGTCATGAAACTACAAGGAAAAGGTCTGGCAAAGACTCTACAGTGCCACCTATGTCACCCTCCTGCCCCAAAGCCAGAGGAGCTCCTGTTATTTCTGATATACATGGAATGTGGATCCTATTCTTAAAGACCTCCACAGTGGAAAGTTTACTATCTCCTATACAACCTATGCCAGTTCCTAGCCTTGCCATTAAGATTTTTGTTGATTTTTTGTTGGTCTTTTTCCTCCAAAAAGCTATATGGAATTTCACTTGCCTTTACGGCCTTTGGTAGATGCATCTCACGTTTTACTATGGGCTTTCTGATTTAATGTGTTTGTGCTTTTCTTTTGTATGTGTGTGATCCCATTTCAACGTTCTTTTAACTTTGTTCTTGTGATTGAGATCAATAAAAGCTTCTGATTTAGCAGTTAAGTCTCTTACTTCCAATTCTTCCCTTGCCAGCTCCTCTTAACTCCTTTTCCCCTTATAAATTATTTTCACATGAAATCTAACATGCCAGTCCTCTGAGTTTAATGAAGTCCATTTTTTTGTTTTTATTTTGCTGTTCTTCCTTTCCTTAAAGCCTTGAACTCCTCATTTCGTCTCTCTTACCAGTTACCTTTCATCCCTGCATTTTCAATTAGTCCTTCTTTGTTTTTTGTAATAAAATGTAGAAAACTAGATTCAAACTCAGTTTCTTTGCTCCATCAGAATAGAAATTGTTCCAGTCCGTCTGTGTTCCTCTGTCCTACTTTCCGCACAGATAGCTGGGCACTTAAAATCCCTCAGTTCTGCCAAGTCTTGTGCTCAGGATATTTCCTCTAGAAGCTCAAAGAAAAAAATGTTCAATGGATCTTCTTGATGACCTAGAGCAGCCATGCTGTGTTTCTTTCTGAAGTGCTTTGAAATCTTTAAGTTAGGTGGTGACATTATTGATTTTTATGTTGATTTTACCTTCTTAAAGAGTGTTGCTTTCCATGAGCTGATGATCTTTCTCCCAGATATTGGGATAACATCCGGAGGAAAGATCACCATATTTATTGGGATAATATCCTGTGGGATAATTGCAGTAATTTCCACAGATCCTTTGAGGGCAAGAATATGTTGTCACACTGTGGAAGATTAACTTAAAAATAACAGCTTTAAACATTTCTATTTGAGATGGAAATGTCCAAGTTATGAAGTGATGCTTTAAGAGACATTGAGAAGCTGCAGTAACCAGTGGTACATCAATTCATATCCCTCTGATTCCAGGGTCTGGTATTCAGAGATCTTTCTTCGTTCTCTCAGTTTTTAATGCTCGGGCATGCAGAGTGCTAAGCTCTGAGGCCCTTTGAGTTGGTAACACTAGTTTCTCCTGATGTACACTGATTCAAGGGAGGCTGCAGAGAATTTTCACTTTACTGTTTTTTGTTACCATTTCTGATTGCTGGTCCTGCTCCTTCTGACTACCGGTGAGATGGTTTTAGCCACTGAAACCCCAACGAAGGCTTTGGTTAAATCTTTCCGTGTACATGCATACCAGTATCTAGCAAGAACTGACAGATATATATGCTAATCCTAGTTAATGTATTTTATCTTCTGCATTTATCTCTCTTTGCACTGGATTTCAAAACAACGTGCTATGTGAAGATCTTGTTTTTTGCAGTTGTAATGAGGCATATCTAATGAAGATGACAGTAATAAAAATAATAACAACTGTTGCTTGCTAGCTCAGCAAAACAATAGTCACCTCCCTCTTTGTGTGGATGTGGATTCTCTTTCATGGGTATATATTTTATTGGATAAACTTTAGCCACAAGTTTACGTCCTGAGTAACATGTTCGAAACTGCTTCAATGAATTAACAGCACAGGTTCCAATTAAATCAAAAACAATGCAGCCTCTCGAGACTAAAGGTGGTGCCTGTATGAGGATGCTACCTAATTAAAGGTGTGAAGTCATTCACTGTGAAGCATATGGAACCAGCAAGTGGATCTTATCATTCAAGGGTGGTACAAACAGAGATATCAGAACCAAGAATTAGCATTGCTAATCATGGTTGAAAGTGTAAATAACAGTTTATAGTTTAGATAAGCTAACAATGTGTGTGCCTGTCCGTCATTGTTCCAAGTGTGACAGCATCCTGCCTTCCACATGCCGAGTTTGAAATTAGGGAAGGAAAAATGTAATGTCTAGACAGTAAAACTTCAAGGAAGCTCAGCTATGTCGTATACTTAAATGTCTTTTTCCTTCTTTTAGCTCTCTGCCCTAATGTAATAAATCAGCGGCACTTGAGAACCCTGAATTACCTCTTCTACAAGAGATTTGTTGAGGTATGTTTCTGTGTTGTGTGGGATGGGTGTGAATGACGCTTTTTGTTTATTTTGCATTTTGAATAACATAGTTGATATGATTGAAATGTATTGGTAGAACATGAGCAAGTTTTTGTTGTGATTATTATTGTATAGAAATGCATCGGATCTGCCATTGGACCTGTTTTTTCTGTGAGTGAATTGTTTGTGCGTCCATTCATATTCTAATGGCTGGGTGTCATGATTGCTCAGAACTGGATGCTTGTTCACCTCAGCATCCTCAGCAGTGTTGTGAGACACATGTAGGTAGGTCAGGGTATGTTCTCCATACATTCAGTTTCAGCCGTCTCAAATAAGCAGGAGCATACTGGCTAAAGAGTTTTTCTGGAGGCTTGTATGTTGTTTGTTCTTTCTGGTTTTTTTTAACACTAGGTTCTAGGCATTCTGCATTGCTGGGTTCTTTGTAGGCACTTTGCTCTGGGACTTGTGGCCTGGCTAGTGATAGGTATGGCCCAAACCTGCCGCAGAAGCTTTTTTGAGCTAACAGGCTTGTTGCTGCTGAGCAAAATGGTGGTACTCTCAGCCCCTGAACTACTCCTTGAACTAACCTTACTTTTGTTCAGCCTCCAGATTCTCTTTCTGAATGCGCTGATCCTTGTCCTGGCACTGAGGGCTTGTAGAAATAAGAAGATGCCATTAATTCTTTCCAAGGAGCAGGTTTCTAGGAGGCAGCCTGGAGGTTGACTGTCTGCAGAATTAGTTGACTCTGTTTTCTCCTCACCTCTCATGACTGCGCTGAGCCAAGTCACTGCCCTTTGAATGCTCTGGAGCACACTGCATTGGGGAGCACATTTCTCTTGTTAACAGGGCAGTTTTGGTGCTTCTCTTCATGGTGTGGCATTCATCATTATCCTGTGCCTGGAGACAGATTGTACCAGCTGAGATTTAAGTTTTTGTTCTGCCTCTTCTGGAAAAAACAGCTTGCAGTTGTTGTATCCAGGTGTGACTGTGAAGAACAACCACTGGATGATTGGACTGTGAAGGACGAGGAGCACAAGAGACTGAATATTGTAGCACAATGTTTCCATTTCTTGAATTTTGAACTATCAAGCTGTATTTGCTGAACATGGAGTGGTGTTTCATCTGCAGTTCCTAGAAGACTTTCTCCTTGTAGATACAAGAGGCTTTTTTTAACAGAGTTTTAGTAGAGGCCAGAAGGTTGTTCAGGTGTTCCTGTAGTACTATTAATCCAGTCTTCAGAGACACAGTTTTCAGGAAATGAGACACCTCCCCCAGAAGTGCCCGTTCTTTTGTTCAGAAGAGGATTTGTTTGATGTTCTGACAGAAGGCGGCAGATGCATGTGTTTTTTCTGATCCCCCATCCCCCAGTACTTTGAACTCAGAGATGGGGTTGAGTAGTGGTGATCTGATGACACTGTTCTGGCACAGCCCGTTTTGCTTCCAAGACCTCCTGATCCATCAGTGAAGACTCTGATCTGTCTTTGCTGCCTTCCAGAGCCACTGACAGAAGGCCTGGGGAGGACTGAGTATTTCAACATCCTGCATCCCAAAGCTTTAATGTTGGATGACATCATTCTAGAGATCTTGGTCATCCACAGTGAGAGAGTAGAAAGCATTTATCCAGGTGTATTTATTTAGCAGAGTGGAATGGATTCTTGATCTTGTGTTCTGATCTATCTGGCCTTCCATTTCCTTTGTTTTGGAGTATTTGCTTGATTTAAAGTATCCAAGCTGGCCAGCTACTTCCATTAAGGTACATTTGGCAGCTGTTTCTGGACACAGTCCCTTCTTTTGAGAGCTCTTCGGTGTTCTCTGTTTACCATTCTCAGCTGTGTATGAGGTCTGGTTAAATGGCTCCTTTATCTCACTAGTATTTAAATTACATGCTTGTATATCTCAAAGATGTTTTCTTTGAGGCTCTTACTCCCTGTTTGCTTTTGTACCTTTCCATAAAAGTGGCACTAGTAATCATTGTTACCTCTGCCAGAAGTGGGGTGAGGCTCAACCCTCGGTGGGTGATCAGTCTCATGCAGCCTGTGTTCTTGGCAGAGTGGAGAGCAGGTCCCATCCTGAGTTTCTCCCCAATGTTGGCTCTGAACTACATTGGAATGGGGATATCAACTTATCAGTTTCCTTTCCCAGACCTCATGATTCCAGAGCATTTTTTGTGACTTGGCTGTGGAGAAAAGCTTATATTTTTATATTCTGAAGGCTCAGCCTTGCAGATGATCCCTGAGATCACTTCCTTTACTGGAGCCTATGGGGATGGCTCTCCACGGGGCTAGCTGTTGAGGTGAACAGCCTATGGACATAGTGCGAATCTGAGATGACAGCAGCAGCAATGATCCATGCATTCCACCAGACCACGGCCTGTTTCGGCTTTGCTCAGCGATGTCTCTGTCATTGCAAGAGCACCTTTTGAGCTTTAAGGCATTCAGAAATGCTGCTGCACTTTGCAGAGTGCTGTTAAGGAGATTAGTTTTCTGCATTTCTGCAAATGAGCCCAGAACCCAGCTCCAGGTAATAACAAGAGTTTGGGCTGCTGCTGGATAAGGGCCTGCCATTGCCTATGTACTTTGATTGCATATTAATTTTTTTGTCGTATGTGCTGTAGTGTAACAGTTGTCTGAGTAACGTGTTTTTCTGCCATGCCCTGGCTGGTGACATATGAGAAGCAGAGGTTTCCCCTGTGCTCCCAAATGCATTCCTCAATCACAGTTGATGCCAGTGTGTGAGATGGTGTGTTAAATTTCAGCTTGCTGTATGTAGCATTCTCCCTTTTCTAAGATGGCTCAGAAGTGATTTTGTCTTTTCAGAAAACCATGACTCAGGAGAATTGGATAGATCACGTTCAGGTGAGTATGGATTTCCCTCTCCCATTTTCTCAGGGTTATTTGCTTGGAGATTATTTTAAGATGTTCATAAGATCCAGCTCTGGATATTGTAATCCTGCTATTACGATTTTGCACTTTCTCATAACTTCATAAGGATATAACAAAATTTTACATGCAGGGAAGAGCAAGGAAGAAAAATTTTATTTCCTGTTATGTCTTTAAAAAGTGCTCTAGTTTGGATGGAGCTTTTAGAGAAGATTATGGACTACATTCTTTTACTTCTGTGCACTTATTCGTCAGTGAATGTTACAAGTATTTCTGTTGATTAATTATAAGGAGGGTAGAAAAGAGAGTTCTCTTCAGGCAGCTAACAAGGTGTGTTGAGTATATTGGGGCAAAATTTAGATTCCCTGTGCATGCTTCACTGATCATTTTCAACAGATTTATCAGGTGACTGCTAGATACGGTGACTTCTACATCTTGTGCTGTAGGACACAAGTAATTTTATTAACACAGGAGGAAGGGTAGTAGTATTTTTTTTTCTTGGTGTATAAACAGGAGAGTTCAGGCAACTGTGTTTTGGCCTGATACTACAATAAATACATATGTGACAATGAAATACCAAGATATTGCATGGTGACAGACCATTAGTGATTATTTATGGGTCTATGATGTCCCTGTGGAATTGTAACCTCATGGTGAGTGTTTTCTCCTTTTCTGTAACTCCTCTCAGTTTGAATTCTGCAGCCATTAAGGATTTCTGACCATCGGCTAGAGCCTGCCTTTGAAAATTCATTTGAATGGTCGGTGTGGGCCTCTGAGTGGTAACAGGCCAGTCTGATGACTAATGATCTCATGCATTTGAGATCTTAGGCACTGTCTGTACACACCAGCAAGATGACTGAAATTTGAACACAAGATACTTTTCTTTTTCATGGGTCAGAAGGAAAAAAGAACAAAAGGCACGAGGATGTGTTTTTTAAGACAGAGTTCATTGATAAAATGCCCAGCAGCGCTTGTGGCAACTGTTAAACCTACTCAGTGTTTTCAGTGGTGAATATTCAACTTCTGTGTTTAGTTTATCATACCCATGTGAGAGGCCAGACTCTGTGAGGAAAGGAAGGGGTCTTGCCTCTTGATCTCGGTGATCTTATTCAGTGAAAGAACTTTTCAGGGTTCCCTTTGATTCTCAGAAGGGCTACACAAGAGCTGGTGCCTTGCTGGATCAAGACCTGAGATGGGATTAGCCACGAAACTGTGGCAGACATCTTCATCACGACTTCGGGATGTACTTTGGTGTATGCCATGAAGAGGTATCTGTTGATGGTGGATAGTGGGAAAAACCTCCCAGTTAACGTACATGATTGCAGATCGTGTCAATCACTTGTTGAGGCAGGAGGCTTGGGAATAGATGCTCTCTAAAAAGAGCTTGTTTGGTGCCTGGTATGACACCTCTCTAGAGAACTACACAGAGCTCAGCTGCGTGATGGACTATGGCAGAAGGTTGTCTTTGCTTTCCCATAGTATTCCAAACTTCGTATTTTCTGTGTTCTGCCAGCTTATGTATTTCTGACAACTATGTAATTATCACATGAGCAGTGCTTAAACTTGCCTGTTATCAGTCCTGACTCTTAGTGCTATCAGAGATTACTGTCTCTGGCATCACTTTAAAGCAATCAGAATCTGTACCTATGCATCTGGAGGAAACCAAAATAATTGCATGTGCAGGTAGGCTTCTGCTTCATGCTGCTGGCAGCATGGCTGCGCTGAACAAAAGAAAAGTTACAAAGGAGGAATCTCTGAGCAAGTGTTGATTTTTCAGTGCAAAAACTAAAGTTGTCTGGGACTTCATTGTTTTTTAAAGATTGGGCTTTACATGAGGAAAAGGTTCAACTTTCCATTCAGAGCTTCACCTATGACCTGACATGTTTTGACCAAAGAAATCCATTAGGCTCCTTGTGGAGCTGAAGAGTTTGTGTTGTATGTCCCATTCGTATGTTTATTTTAGGCTCACAGTCAATTTGTATCTCCCAAGCTCTTCCTGGCAATGCAGTATTAAAGACACATTGCACTGGGTAGGAGGCAGAGGATGGGATGCAGCGTAACCTCTGGGTCACCTGGGGAATGGGAACCAAAACTCCCAAAAGACTTCACAATGGCAAACTCTCAGTCAGAATTTTTGGATAATTTTTTTCAATTTTAAGTCCAAATAGGTAGAAAGTCTTCATGGGTTTAAAGCCCATTTTTGTTTAATTCTGTGCTGCAGCCGTAACAAAAGACTTGAATTAATGTAGATGTCAAGAATGGTGGTGGAAGTGGCATCTCTCCTTGTTCAGTGGTGCTGGCCATGTCACATTAGGTATGGTGAGTGATAGACGTTTCTGAGCTGGTATTTCTTTTTGTCCACCCTGAGCAGTATGAGCACAGAACTTTCCTGTTCCTGCCCTGTGGGATGAATTGAAGGTGTGATCCCGACTGCTCCTACAAAAGGCAGAAACTTGGTAATTAATTGTGGGGCCAACAGAACCTGTTTCCAGCCCCGTAGCAAACTGGTTTTGCCCCCTCCACCTGCCAGCACCCGAGCTGCTGATCTGCTGTCCAGGCTGTGGCTGTGCAGGCAGCAATGGCAGCCATAGGTAGGCAGAGGAGGCAGGAGGGAAAGCAAAGGGATCAAAATGTCTTCATACCCTGGGGAAACTGCCCTCATCACAACTGCCTGTTGGCAAGCCTGGTTAGCCCAAGAATAAGCTACCGTTTGTATCCTCTTCTCCAAGCAGTGATACCTGGAGGGCAGAGGGAGGGGGAAGAGTACTCTTCTTGCACAGTGCCAGCTGCATTGCTATTCATCAGCTTGCCTAACTGATTCTGAGCTGCATGGAAACACACAGGAGAGTGCTTGTCTTCACAAGCAGCGGGGAAGGTGTGTAGGATATTGATGGTAGATAGGCAGGAAAAAAAGAGGCAGGGTGTGAGCCAATTGTCTGCTTTGCTATGTGCCCTTCTGCTTCCATTTTTGCATGCTTCATATTTTTCATAGCTTTAATCAGCTGCATAAAGATGGTAGAATTGGGTAGAGCAACCCCAGAACAGCCGAGACATGATACTAATCAGATGTGTTCAGGAAGGGTCATCCTGCCAGTGACTGCAGAGAGCACTTGGCCAGCAGCAAGAGGGGCTTATTGAATGCTGATGTTCCCCTGAAAATTCGGCAGGACAAAATCACTTTAAGACTAAAAAGCATGGAAGACATTCTTCAGTCATCTGCCAAGCTTTCAAAAGGTGAACACACATAGAACAATAACAGCTATGAGGAGCATAGTAGGGAAGCAACTCTGATTGCAAATGTCACCTTTAGCAGTGTTGTAGATGTCAGATAGTATCTGACATACCTGCATGAGGTTGGCAATATGACATGGGACCTACCAGGGAGCACTCCCTTCTCAGGTGGCAGCTGGAGCCTGAGGACATCCCACACAGGACTAGACAACTGCATTTTCATGACCTGAAATTCTCCTGGTTTAACAGAGGGCTCAGGAATAGGAGGGTCTGCTGCACCACTTTTAGTGTGCAGTGTTCTCACTGACGTTTTGGGGGTGATCTTGCAATTGCACCCTTCTAGACTCAGCTTGGTTGATTAGTGCCAAAGCACCTGTTTTGTGTGGAGTCACCCACACCCCTTCAGGTCTGGTCCATTTCACGTGGGAGCTGTGCTCATCTGCAAAGAGAGCTGCCTGGGATGCTCTGAGGCCCTGATGCCACCCACAGGAGACAGTCTCAGCTTGACGAGAAAAGGCTGGCATAGTTGTGCAGGGGGAATGACAGGATATTATGGGTATCTCTGCACAATTAGAGCCCAGAACGTACTGGCTCCATGATTCTAATGTCTGGAGTATTTTTGCAGGGAATAGTTTGACTGCAGCAGAGCTAACCAGTTGGTACAGCTTAAAATGTTATCTCAGGGTATTTTGGTCCAAGAAGTATATGTGTGTTTATTTGGACTTCCTGCTACGAAATTCCTTCTCCCATGGAGCAGAACGGGGTGACAGTGCACAGCCACATAGCTTTTCGTTTGGGGCAATAACTAGAATCAGTGTTGGGCAGGGTTAAAATCAATTAGTTTATTTAGAACTGTCAGCATTAATAATCACCTGCTCTGCAAGGTGTCTGGGACAAAGAAGTGGTAGAAATAGTCCTTTCACTTTTACTGACCTTGAGCCAAAGGGCCTTTTGTTTCTAAATCAAAAAACTTTCTATGCTAGTGTTTGCACAGGGAAAACTGTCCCTTGGTTTCTCAAATGTAAAAGTCTTAAACTCCTTCCGAAACTAATGCTCAGAAAAAGCGCTGGTGGTTGAAAAGATGTTACTTGTACTTGGAGCACTCATAGTGAGCTGTGGCTCATCCACCAGCCCTTTTTCCAGCCAGTGATTGGAACCACTCTGTCCTTCATTTTGACGTGTGTGACTTGAGAGAAGGGTACAGGGATACAACACCTAGAAAAGTGGCCCTTACTTTTTTTCAGGCCCCTGTTTTGCAACTAATCAGTCTGCTCTGGTCTTGCATGAGAATGAAGCAGATGAACCCTGGAGCCAGCTGTTCACCAGGTTCAGTGCTGAGGGAAGGCTGCAGCTAATCTCTCCTTCTCCAGCTGTGGCAATGAGATAACTTATTTATTTTAAAATTTCTGACCATGAAAATCAAACTCTATGCCAGCTCATTTTCCGGGTGAGCAGGGTGAGATGCTAGTAATTCATAGCAAATGTATAACTCTAGCTCCACTAATATTCTAGGGTTGTTATGCTGTTTTGCAGGTAATATATTCAGAAATCTGGCCAACCAGAAGGCATAAAAGCAAAGTGCCCTCCTTTACATGTAATACATTTGAAAAACGTTGATAATTCCTGTCCTTAGTAGGTGTAAATTATCTTACACTACAGCAAGGAGTTGATGTAATCTTATTTATTTAACCAATTAATTTCTAACTGGCAAACATCCTCAATGACTGATGCCAAGATCCTAATGCACTCTTTTTGTACAGGACCATTTTGACCTCAATTAAAATGTAACTACCTCTGGAATAAAAAGTAATTGCTGTTTTGCTCAAGGAGGTTATTTTTAAGGGGATTTTAAAGGGCAGAATGCAATTATTTTTTTAAACTTTTTGTGGCCAGAACACCTGGCCAGTGATCCTGCTCTGGGGAATCTTTAATAACGACAAGAGGTCAAAAAGGCCACTTTGCAAATATCCACATCTAGTGTCCTTCCCTAGCACTCCTGAGTTTAGGCAAACTTAAATTGACTCAAGATTGTTTTGAGTACAGCAACATCCCTATAGTGTAAGGAACTTAATATCTGTAGGGAATTAAGCAATCTGTGCAATGCAAATGGGAATGATATTCAGGAGGTGATTAATAAACGACATGTCTTTCGGTATAAGTCTGTGTGTCAAATTATCTTTCACTCTGTGTTTGAGTGAATGTTTATTCAGGGATATAATGGATTTCATCACTCAGATGTCAAATCTAGACTGGCTGTTTTCCTGGAAGGTAGAAACCAAAACTAGTTTAACCAGCCGTTGTGTGGAGTCCCTTGCTAGTATTTATGGCCTCTTTTTTAGCAGGAAATTAGAACCAGTGGGTGATTGTTTTTGTTCCTTCTGGCCTTAAAAGTGTCAGGAAGGAATCATCAGCTGAAATAAATTTTCATGGTTCTACTAGTGTTGCTGCAACAGGGTGCTTGAGCTGAGGAGCTGTCCCACTTGAGCCTAGGGAGCTACAAGTATGGGTGTGTATATAAATATGCAGGAGCTACTCCTTGTCTTTATTTTGCCTGCAGTTTGCCTGTTAATTTATCTGCAAAAGAATTGCATTTGTCTTTCCACAACTTTAAGCAGCTTCCTAACAGCTGCCGTTTAAAAAAGAGAAGTTTGTTGGGTTTTTTCATTTCCATTTCCCTTTTCTGAAATAGATGGTATTTAGACCTGGACCAGTGACAGGTTTAAGATCTGGTATCTGTCTTGTGAAGCCAGAATTGAGGGAATTGCTTTATATCAGCTGAGAACTGGCAGTCTTTCTTCCCCCAGTGTCCACTTGTTGCTCCCATTGCTCCTTTCATTCCTCTTCCTGCGTTTTGTCCCCTATTCAGGGACTGACCAGAAACTCAGTGGTTCTGGGATTGTTTTGGCAATCCCTCTGCTTTTGCCCCATGCCTTTTTCTTTAGATTTACTATTCTTGGAGGTCTCTGGGGAGAACATACAGCCACAGTGTGATGTAAAAGCATATTGTACCTAAGGGAATATTAAACCATGGAAAAATTGGACAGTAAAAGTAGCAGGCAAAGTATAGATTTCCTTCTATTTTTCAGTTAAGTTTGTAAACGGTGTCATATATTTATTGATAGCTGAAATAACATCAGAGTTGCAAAGCAGAAGGACTTACTGATAGGGCTGATGCAGAAAACAGGCACATCTGTGACTGTCTCAGGAAAAGCATAACATAATTCTTCAGTTACGTTCTGCTTTCTGGAGAGAGAGTAGTAAAATATGCATCTGTACTAATGAAGTTAGCACTGTTGGTCTAAGAGAAATGGGAACTTCTCATTTAACAAACCCGCAGCTGTTGTGGGAGAAATACATGGGAAAAGCCAAACATGCAGTGTGTTGCTTGCCTTACTAGCTAAAGAAAAGTCTATCAAAGGATGATATATGCAGTTAAATATAAATACTTCCATGTACCTCCTGCATAGCTTAGAGAGGATTATTTTCTGTAAGATCTGGAGGGCTTGTGTGCCTAATGATAATTATGGTAGTTTTATTTATAACAAATCCAGCCATTTATAGATAAATAAATTGTGGTTAAGCACAAACATACTAATGAATTCTGGTGGAGTTTTACAGTAGGTACAAAGAAGCTAAGAAAAACTGCCACTGTTTTCCATACTATGTGAAAAACGTCAAAAGCATTTTAAAAAATCAGCCAAAAATTTCTCTGGAGTGATGGAAGATGTATTTGCTCAATACCTTTGGAAAATCAGCTCATATTTACTTAAGTGTGGATCTACAGGGCCAAGCTCTGGGGATTCAGCAGAAGTTTGTGAGAGCTGGGTGTCTGTCTTCTGCTTCAGTGAGGTATTGGCAAGTAATTCCTTTGAAAGCTCAGGACCTCACTTTTAAAAGTTGCAGCCAAATAGGCTTTATGTGCAGACATATTAAGTACTGGAGAGTGAAGAAAGGAAACTGGAGAGAACACAGGGGGAAAAAAATCTCCTTTAAATTGTTTGGGTATGTTAGAGATGCTTTCTGACCTTAAACCCACTGCAACCAGACAGGGCTAGCTTGCTGCTAAGCAGTATAATTACATTTCTGTCACTAGCATGTATTCATTCAAAAGCACAACTTAATCAGAAAGAGATTTGGTATGGTATAAAAAAGAGGCTAATTGGCTTATGGCTGTGGGTTGAGAGGTCAGTATTAGATTAAAGAGTTAAGAGCATCAGCAAGCTGTTAGACTCAACTGATGTGCCGTGGTGGTGTGTTTAATTCAGCCAAATGGGAGAAGCATCCTAGGAGTAAGAAACAGTATAGGAAGGACTGTCATCCAAAACCTTCTAGAAACATGCGGAACATACAGGGTCCTTAAAAGCTACATCGGGGGTCTAATGTAATAGTTTCCAAGGTACCCGTTACTGACTCCAGACTACATCAGCTGTAGGATTGTATACCACAAAGTAAAAATGGGGACAGGCTCACTTAGAACAAGCCAATCCTTGTGTTGCTTTTGCTCCAAGACAAAGGGAACCCTATCAAGAGCACTGACACTGGCCTCTCCAGCAAAAACAGGGAAAGGCAAAGAAGAGGATGGGACATGGAGCTTTCCTGCTTCCTGTGTTAGCACAATAGAGGATGGATTCACTAATTTTTTTGAAAAAACCAATAGAGCTCTGCACATATTCTGTTTGCAAGTGGGAGACAACTCTTATGTGCATCTCTTAGCACGAGATACTCTTGCCCTGTGGTAGTTTTTGCGTGCTTGGGGATGTGCAGATCTGGGGGGCTACATTTGCCCAGTTTTACTAAAGTCTTAAGCCTTGTTGTACATATTCACACATATGCACAGATCCACTGTTATGTTCTTACCCAGCCAGCAGTAAAACTATCCGGCCATTCAATAATCATCCCAGATTATTTGAAAACCCTGTAATCAATCGGTACCTGTCTGAGTGCTTCTACAGATAGATATTGGATTCTAAAGGCCTGTGCAAATCAGCTGCCTTGCACAAAGATAGTCAGGCTATTTGCAATTGATAGTTTGGCTGTATTATACTTTTAGGCGAGATTAGTTCACCAGATCCCTGCCAAGAAGAGAACCACATAAACAGAGGATTGTTTAGAAACAAAAAAAGTTCCTCTTGACAGAGAAGTCATGTAAATGGGAAGAAACAGGAAACTAATCTTCCCTTGTTCGCTCTGAAAGAATGCATATCTCTGAGGAATGTTGTAATTATGGATTTAGGAAATCAGTCCAATTCGCTAGGGTGTGAATTTCAGAGTTCATTCAGTCAACCCTCTCAAGCATTTCTCCTTCAGAACAAAAAATGCTAGGAGTTTAAATGTACCAAAAGAGATTAAAGGAGAGAAAAATCTACTGCCAAGCTTTGCTTTTGGTAAAGATCCTGTGAAGATACGTGTTATTGCTTTGGCTATGAGCCAGATGAGGTTTGTGCATGGTAAAATAGAAATGAGTGGTAACCCATGTTTTTCCTGTGGGCATCTATTTTTCATACACTAATGATGGGAAGAGTTAGTGCTCCTGAACAAATATTTCCGTCATCAAGATTTTTGCTTATTCACTTTGAAGACTTTCCTAAATAGAAAAATGTCCCCTGCTGGGAATGCCACGTTAGCATGTTCTTAGAGAGAAAAGAACCTAAACCCAAGTTCCTAACTATTCTGAAGCAAGCCTGGGCTGGAATAGATCCATAAGCAGCGTGGAGCCAGGGAAAGCACTAGGTGTGAATACAAGGCACAGCGAGGCTCAGGAAGAGGAATGAGATAGCCCATGGTGAGCATCACTGAGGAGTTTCAGCATGGCCTGGAGAAGGGCTTTCAAAGGCTGGTCATGAGCTCCATAAACCCACTTGGAAGTGAAGCAGCAGAAAGAAGAGATCTAAGAAGTCTGATGTCAGTGAAGCTTAGGGCTGAGTTAAAAAGAAAGCGAAGAAATTAGCTTGCTGTTCTGTTCTTTGGCAGTGAACACAGGAGATTTTAAGCTAATTCCACTTCAGAGCTTTCAGGCCTTTTAATTAAGGTAGTGATACAGGTGAGAACCTGGAGCTCTTTGATGACCAATTTTTCATGCAGCTATTTCCACAAGAGAAGTGCTGAGGGGACTGAGTGGAATTGCCATGCGTCAGGAGTAAGTGCGGGCAGAGTAACAACGCATCCTGGTATAGGAAGACCCCTATGGAAAGCTGTTAAAATAATCTGGAACCAGGGCCAAGTAACAGGAGATTCCTGCTTTGTTGCTCAGCATCATAACTTGGAATGTGACCTGAGCAGGGAGAGAATGAGAGAGAGGTTTCTGAAGGTCTTCCCCTGCCTGCACATCTTTCCTCCTGAAAAGTCCGCACTGGCTGTGTGGAGCTGACACAGGCTGGACCCAAGCAGTAAATCCTCCTGCCCTGCTGGGGAGTAAATGTGCTGGAATTCCATGTCTTTCTGGAAAGGAAGATAGAGTTTATGAATTCTCATTATGTATGTGACTGGGTATGGGAACATTTAATTGAGTGATTGGTTGGGTTAATTGGTATACTGGTTTAGCTCATTAGAATTAATATTAGGGCTGTCCAAAACAAATGGGAAGGTGTCATGGTGGCTTCGGCTCATGTACATCCTGAGAAACTGATGAAGTGTAATCCTGTGAGTTCATTTAACAGCAGCAAGTGGAGGCACGGTGGCAGTGGGTTCGTTCCTGCAGGCTCTTCCTCATTACACATCTGCAGCTCTCGCAGTCCTGTAGTGAAGCAGTGCTTTAGTTCTCTTGTTCCTGTGCCTGCAATGGTGTCGGGCTCTGGCAGCTTGCGGCTGTCACTGTGGTCCCTTGCTGTGCTTTTGTAGCTGGAGTGGAGTTCCTGCAGACAGATCTTGTAGTACGAGTGGATGGCGTGCACTTCTGCTAAGTTGGATTTTGGAATAATCACGTCTGATAGTAATCTTTCATGCAGCCTCATAGCTTAGCAGAAAGTCATAGTTACTTCATATGGGCTTCCATGCTTCAAGATACAAACTAAAATAGAGTTATGTAATGATGTAGAAGGTTTTGTGAAGGTTTGTGAAAGTGCTTGGCAATTGTATAAACCTTAGGCTGGAGAGACCAGAGAACTTATGTTGGGTCATGTGAGGACCAGGCTCAGCAAACCTCAGTAGCAGTGCAGGTCACCTAATGTGCAGTGTGTGATGGGAGCCCTCACTTTCTTAAACGGGAGAGCACACTTTGCCATTTGCCACAGTGACACTTCGTGTGTGTGTGTGACACAATGACAAAAGGCAGACAGATAAATGCTACTTCAAAATAAACTGGGAAGATAAGGGTTGCCAGTTTGTCTTCAATGCACTGTGTTATTGGACTTAGACAAAGCATCTACTGTGATAAGTAATATACCACTTTGTGCTCTGAAAGAGTTTGGCCAATTTCCCCATCCTCATTCATCTTCAGTCTTGCCAAGTACTGGAATGCTCCCAGAAAATATCTCCAGCCTGCCATCGTGGGACCAAGAGGTATGAGAAATCTGGAAGCATATCAAAACTGTGTGGCTTATGTATTCAGAACAAGTCCTTGGTCCTTTGCTGGTCCCTGGGATGAATAATATTTAGCAACTCTGGGGCCAGGATCAGGTTAGAATTTAGAAGATGAACCTGCTGCGATTGTGAGAAAGGGATTTTAGGGAGGAGCGCAGGCCCTCGGGACAGACTTCGCACTGAAATGAAGGAAAAAGAAATTATATCTTAAAAAGAAAGTTAGGGTAAAGTTATCTTCGTCTGTTTGTTAAGGAATTGTATTTTTGTTTGTTTTTTCTTATGGATAGCATGCAATTATTTCTCCAAACAAAGGTTATTTTAATAGGGTTAGCCTGACTCTGTAGCTCATTAAAGACATACATCTATTACATTCTCTGAACAAGTAGTCGAGAGGAGAACAAGTATTGCAGGTGAATGCACTGTGATTTTGTATATCAGCATGGCTGGAGTTGTTGCGGGACGTAGTTGAGTAAAATCAGTTAATTGTGGGTTAAAATAAAAAGAAAATTTCTGATTATCCCACTGGGAAAGTCCCCAAAGTGTAAGGCTACACCTACACTGCTAAACAAGACCATGAACTCATCTGTGACCCCAAAGACAAGTGGCACTGGCTGCCTTCCCTCCTGGGAGATTTGTCTGAAATCCGCAGTGGTAGGAGTGGAGGGACAGGATCCCTTCGCTAATACTGTGCTGCAGGCCCAGCAGCAGTGGCTAATCAGACAGTAAATGCTGATTTTTCAGGACAGCATTTAAGTGGCTGCATTTGTATGCTGGTGGGTACCGTGATTCAGCGTCAGTGCTGCCCTCTTTACTAAATCCTCCCGTGTCCTGAAGCATCTGGGGGATTGCCTATCTCACAGTTCACTTGGGCAGTTAGGAGCAATGTTGTAGAGAGTTACACCTTCTCTGTTAAACCTCAGTTTCTGTCTGGGCTTGTGCCTTCTCAAGAAACATTGATATCCGTGTTCTGGTCAGCTACTGAAGTGAGATCTGGTAATGGTCGTGTGAGATTCACTGAAGTAAAATGTTGTGTGCAGAGCCTTTCATCTCTGAAGTAGGAAGTGTCATGTGCCCTGTGAAGTGGAGCCATTGCCAGCAGACAGTTTATCTGTTATGTGGGTCTGTGGGTTGGGTGAAGGTTGTATGAAGGATGTCCGATGCTGTGTTTAAAAAAATGTCTCAGCCTCTTGCTTAATATTTTTTGAAAATACTGTCTTCAGATCTGACTTTGAAAGCAGAGTTCATTCTTTACCTCTGCTGTATACCTTCTCTCGTCTGTGGCAGTACAAGCAGATTTTGGAGACATGATGACTTCATCTGGCGAAGATGAATGACTTCCCTCAGGGGCTGCCTGACAGAAATTTGGAAGGAATCCCAATGCAGGAAATGTATTTGGATCTCTGTGTAGTATTGTTGAGCATGATCAGGACCATCCTGTATTCTGGGTAGATGAGATCTTGGGTGTTCTTCGCCCGGGAGGTACTTGGAACTTGAAAGCAGCAATTGCTGCAAGAAGCCGCCTGTCTGTGTGGAGACGAGTCTCAGTGCTGGAGAATGCACAGCAGTGCTAATCGCAGAATCAGAGTCTGATTTCAGTTTGAAGGAGCCTGTGGAGGTCTCTTCTCTGCCCTCCTGCTCAAAGCAGGGCCAATTTAGGCAAGGTGTTGCAGGGCCCTGCATGGTTTCACAGCCCCTCTGGACCCGTTGCAGTGTTTAGCCACTCTCACTGTCACCTTTTCTTTTCCTTTAGGCCTGGCTGGAGTTTCTGGAAGGCTCTGACTCCATCTTCTCTATGATCTCCCATGATAAAACCAAAGAGAGCAATTATATTCCCCCATATCCCCCATCTTATCTTTCCCTAGGCTGAACAAGCTCAGCCCCCTCAGACTCACTTTCTACATCAAGTGCTCCAACCCACTAACCATCTCAGTGGCTCTTTACTGAAATCTCTCCTATTTTTCAGCATCTCTTTTACAATGGGGTGCCAAAACTAGGCACTGTGTCCAAATGCGGTCTCACAAGTGCAGAACAGAGGAGAGTTAATCCCTTCCCTCAACCTGCTGGCTGAAATGCAGCTGGCTGTGCAGTCAGACGGGTGAATTTTAACAGATGATTTACATGTTTTTTTCTTTTGGCTGCCATTTGGTAGTGGTGTCTGGACTTAGGAACAAGAAATAGCATTGGCAAGATGGTGTGTGCTGCAGAGAGAAAAATGGAGCCAGATGCATCTTGTCGCACAACATTGTCCTAGCTACTCATCAGAAACTAGCAGCTTCATTCAGGTTGGCCAGGAACAATAAGCTCCTTGTGAGGAGCCCCAGTACAGCGTCAAGTTGGCTTTAAGAGTGGCCTTTGCCTTGATCCGTTCAAATGATATCGTAAGTTAGACTCTTCTGAATTGCCTTTTGGAAGAGCTGATTGCATCGGGAGACTGGGAAGCTGAATCTCCTGATTCACAAAGCTGAAGCTAGGTAGTGTGAACATGCTCCAGGGAGCCACATTGCCAAAGCTTTGTTGAAAGAGAGAAGAAAGACCACTTCCCTGCCATTGATGTGGTAATGGCCTCCAGAACACTGAAGTGTGGCTCTGTCAATGACGCACTGATTGCTATCTGAAAGTCAGTCTTCTGGGATATGAATGGAGGCTATTTTGTTCTTCTTCAGTTCATAAATTAGTGCATCTGAGTAGCCAGTGCCTGTGAGCGAGAGAACAGCTCGAGTGGTGAGAAAGCACAGCTTTCTCATGCTTCTGCCTTTGTGCATTCGCCATGGGTGAGTGGCCTGCTGCTTTCACAAGAAACCCTGGTCAGAAGTGAGTATGGGTAAAGTTGGCATCCTTTATCCAAGTGCCATCTGTGTAGGATATCCAGAAGCCAGGATCCCCCTTCTCTCACGGAACAGGCTGTGACCCTGGTCTGAGCTAGCACTGAGGGTCCCAGCTCTAATCTCATGCATAAAGGACTTGCCTTCAGTGCCATACTAATGGTGACATGCTACTGCAGCATCTCTCCATATAGTACAAATGATGGTAACCTTTGAAACAGAAATCTCAAGCACAATTGAAATAAAGTAACGATGAAACGAAACCGGTAGGGGGTTCCAGGAAATCTTTGAACAAAGGTGTCTGCACCGTACCTGCAGCAATGCAGTGAATTTAGAAACGTGGTTGGTGTTTTCTACTGCTGACAGTGGTTTTGTCCTTTCAAAGTTCGGGTTTCTTTTTCCCTTTTTAAAGTTGCTGGCTTTAAAATATTCTGCTTGACATTTTCTCTACGCTAACAGGAGTTTTTTTGTTGATTCTGGAAGCACTTGAAAACAGGGGAAATTGGCCAAGACATTCAAAAGTTAAATTAAAATCTGACTCTGCAAATAGCCAGTGTCACTGGTGTGAATAATTTCTCTCTCCAGTAAAAGATGTTTAGGGAAAGCAGAGAACTGTATCAGACACAAATGCAACAACACATACAGATAAAGTAACCTAGGGTTGTCTAGGGTGACTTCCACAGAAGTTACTGGATATTTGCATCCAAAATTATTGATAACAATTGAGGAATTGCTGATGTTATGGGTTAAGATCAGGACATTCCTAAGCTTGCTCTGCACTGGTTGTTGTGAGCTTTGTAAAGCATTCGGCTGGGTAGGAACAGGATTTACGGGTAGGTAATCTGCAGCAGTCATTTTGGAAAGCTTTAATCATGGGTTATTGTTGGTGTCAGGAGTTTTTGTGTGCACCTATGGATTAAAGAATGTATGATATGTCTAGAATTCAGAGAGGGATGTAAACAAGCCTCATGGTATATATAATCTTTTCCTGCTTGGAGGTGCCACTGATGTTGATCAGAACAACTGTGCCAGTTTCCTCTTGAAAAGTGTTCATTTACTGAAAACTAAATACATGAAATGTCATCCCTAGTGAAACATTTGTCTCTGCATCTGTGCCCACATCTTCTGGGGCCAAAGTTTCCACATTCTTGCTTCTTGCAAAGCTGTTGCGGTGGAAGCCTTTCCCCTTTATAGCAATGTTGGGTTTTTTTTCAGTAAAAAATAAACAAAGCTATTTTCCGTTTCAGAATGCAAGATGTAATATCTCTGGAGAGATTAACCTTCTTTCCATAGTTGTTTTTGTGGTTGAAAGAATAAATCTGTTATCATTAAAAGAAAAAAAATAAATCTGCACCTCATTATTTCCAGAAATAAAGCTGACATAATAAGATTTATTAAGAATTGACTGGGTGAACTAAAGAGAGATCCAACCCCAAAGACTTTGTGTTCTAGAAAAAAGGCAAAAAGACAATAGGATGGACACAGGGGAAGCTAGAAGAGGGAATTGCTGTGTGATGTTAATAAGAAAATATGTTCTTTTTGGGAAGGACTCTGAGAATTGGCTTGGCAAACACGGCAGGAGGAGTTACTCAAACCCTCTTCACATGTTAGGTGCTTGACTGAGCTCAGTTGCATGAGGCAGAGAATGGAGAGTTGCACAAAGTATCAGGGCTGACATGGCTGGGAAGAAATGTAGAGGGCGAGAAGTGTTAACATGATAGCTTGTCCTTTCCTGCTCTGCCCCTTCCCTCAGCTCCCTCTCCTGCTTCTCCCCCATAACTGAGCCCCCGGTTCACTGTGGGACGCCCGTCCCGCTGACACTGGCTCCTTGCTGTGCCACCAACCTATTAGAAGCAGCAGTAAAAATATTCCTCCACATATCCCTGAGAAGAAATGTGGTCTGGCATTTGGCAGGGTCACAGGGGTGCAGATTTAGTGCTGAGGCAGCAGTTTTTATGAGCAGGCTGGCTTCTTGTGTGCACTACCTGGGATGCCAGATTTCTCTGTGGCTTTTCTTCCAAACCTCTACCCCCTCCTGCACCTCTATGGGCTGGGTCACTTTTTTTTTTTCTTTTTTGCTTTCTTTTTTCCTTCCCTTTTAGCTTGGGGCCATCAACAGGTTTGTTTCCTGATCTCTGTGCAGGGTGTCTGCTTTGAAGACAACTTCTCACCTTTTAGTTACTGAAGGAATGCAAGGAATGAGGCCCCGTGGCCCCAGCCTACCACCCAGCCGGGCTGTGTTTGTACATGCAGTGGAGAAAGAGCAAGGTGCCTGCAGTCCCTGGGAGCAGGCTCTGACCCTGCAAGCATTGCTGGGTGGGCAGTGAAGGAGAGGTGGCAGAGGCATGTGTGGAGGGCAAGGATGGACTTTAAGTGCATATCTGAGCATTTCACTACGCTGAAAAATACTTGTTGGTAGTGCCAGCAGCAGCACTATAGACATAACCTACAGATCCTGATCCACCGTATAGAGTTTCAACTTGTTTTAGCATTTAAGTTTTCTTGACAACATTAACTTCTAAGGCAGATCCATGGGTAAATCAGTGTGGCAAGAGCGAGTTGCTGATCTGGCTGCAGTGGCTGTGGGATATTTGCAAGCACAGGTGGGTTAGCTGGGCAGGAGGAGGGGGTTATTCCCACCCCTGTGTAGCTGTCGTGACTGTCGGTGTCACTGTGTTTGTATTTCCTCTTACAGCTGTGTCCGCCAAGAGGGTGAACAAGACAAAAGAGCTTTGGTGAATCCAGCTGTTGCAGCAGAGACTATTATGGGCCCTCTTTGTCTGCCCTGCCCCTTGCCAACAGCTGCTCCCTCATGCCAGGGTGGGCAGCGTGTCATGCTCCAGCCGCCCTGGCTCACAGCTGAGTGTTTGGGCCTAAACCACAGGCAGCCGGAGTTTGTTCTTGTGCCCCCAGGCTCTGCAGTGTGCTTCTGTCAGAAAACAGCTGGGAATGGGGAATGTCCTAAACTGCCCTCCCTGTTTGCAGGTGCCTGTAATGCAGGCTCCTGCAGCAACACTTGAGATCGTTGTGTTTGTCTGTATGGCTGAAGCAATAATCCGTTGTCCATGGAGGCCTTGAATAAATGCAAAGGGAGGAATTTCTTGCACCGAACCCTAATTCTTCACAGGTGGAGTGACATCTCCGGGTTCCTCTTATGATCAGTAGGGATAAATTCGGACTTTCAGAGCACATTTCGCACAACCTATTTCCAATGCAGGGTGATACCACTCACACCCTGGACCCCATCCACAGTGCTGGCTGGGCCCATGCTGGCTGCACGGGGTGTCTGTCCACCGTGTGCTGCCACATGTTGCTGGAGGAGGGACCTGGTGCCCCTGTTTCCGCAGGGGCATATGGGCTGTAGGCTGAGTGAGCCTTGTCCTCGCTGTGAACACCACAGTCTGTCGCTCAGGAAAGCTTTGCTGATGTGTCTTACCTGTAACCCATGTGTGACTGGCAGTCCTAATTACCCGTGCAAATACTCCCAAGGCTGGAGGAGACCTTACGCTGCTGACTTAACCTGGAGAGAGACTAAGCCATCCTATTGCTTCTCCCAGGACATTAAGTCACAGCATCACTTCAGGGCTATGTACAGGCACAAAATGGGACTAAACCAATCCAAACTCTTACTGCCTCCATAATTACCTGCCTAACAAGCCCAAAAACCTTTACTGTCTGGTCAGTCACTGCTTCTGATTTTGCTTAATATAATCAGTATCTGAGCAAATAATATGCTAGTGATCAGTCAGGCTAAATGGTACTGGTTTACCCTTGTTTCTCTGTGCTGCATCTACAAAGTGGTATTCCCTGAACAAATAGCTGTGCTGTCAAGGGGATCCAAGTATCCTGATGAGCTCTCAGGTTAAGTATGGGCTTCTCTTGTCAGAGCAGGGCAGCCCTCACTGAGTTTGAACAAA
Source organism: Ibycter americanus (assembly GCA_035590275.1). Taxonomy (NCBI): domain Eukaryota; kingdom Metazoa; phylum Chordata; class Aves; order Falconiformes; family Falconidae; genus Ibycter; species Ibycter americanus. The sequence continues at coordinate 8,052,701 of JAVJGI010000065.1, read as the reverse complement.
ATCACTCCTGCAGTGGGGGGATTCTTGTTCCTCTGCAGTTGTCCAGGACCCCTGGAGGATGCTGTCTCCTGAGAGGGAGTAGAAACACCCCAATGGAAATTGCCCTGACAGTCTTCCTTCACCCTTGATTCCCCTTTCAGAGCACAGTTGGAGAGAATCGATGGCTTCAAGGACACCTGATACAGCTGCTAATCAGTCACTGTGATTTGAACACAGCAGCAAGGTGCGCGCAACACTGCAGTTTGCCCAAGGAGATGCTGCCTTATGGAGTGGCTGATGAGCTTCAAAAGCTTCAGATCCAAGAGAGGTAAATAGTCTGTTTCATGCCTTTTCAATGTAGGTTACTTATCATACAAGGACTACATATTTGCTTAAAATAATCTACCCTAATGCTTCCTTGGGGAGATAATTTTGCAAAAACTTCCTCCATTTACTCAGATCACATCTTGGCCATGTACATGCTGCATTTGCTTTTCATAAGCCTGGAAATGTCTGTGAAAGGTACATTTTAAACTCATTCCTGAGTACTTAGAAGCTGTATGTGATTGCTTCATGCTGCAGAGGGGTCTTTAGACTCCCTTTGCCAGATCAACAGCGCAAATGGAATGGTGTGTATAGGATCTGAACATGCATCTAGTTTGCTGAGTTGATTACATGTATGCCAAAATTTTTCTGTATACTCCGCATCCCCCACTGTACTGTAGTCTGGTTTAATGCCTTTTAGGAGACTTATGACCAAGAAAGTAATTGTAAAGTTCCTTAAATTTGTCTAATTATATTTATTTTCTTCCTCCTTTGACAGTTTATAAGCTGTTTTTCATCCCAGTCTGTAATTTTTGCCTCATCCAAAGCTCTCAGAAGTAATGGGAATTTTTGACATTTGGGGTCAGATCCTGTAAGAGTCACATTAATTGAATTTGGGATAAAACCAGACTCCAGCACAAATTTACTAAGTGAGCTTAAGTAGCCATTAGCCCCCTAATCACTCTCTGTCCCCTTTACTTCCTCTAATGCAATCCCAGTAACACAGTGCTGTGGGTCCTCTCCTGCTTTGGGACCCCCCATGTTGTACGCAGTAGGTTAGCCTGCAGTAGCTGCAGTTCCTCCCCTGACGGGAGCTTCATCCTGTTGTGTGACCTGAAACAAGAACACAAAGGCAGAGGTACAAAAAGACAATTGAAAAATCCTTATATTAAGAAGGGTCCTTACAACTCCTTGATTTCAAGTGCACAGAACCGTGCAAACAGCTCCAGTCAAGGATCTCTGTGAACCTGCTAGTGTAGGAGGAGCAGAGGGGAAGGGTGGAGGGGAGAGGGTGGCCAGGTTCCATGCAGTGTGTAGACAAAGCTGCACAAAATTGAAAAGAGACTCAAAACCTAGGAAGGCACATACAGCCACCTAAACTGTTAGGAGCTGTCTGATCCCCACAGCAAGCTAGATCTGGACAAGTACCAGAGCTTTGTCGTTCTGGTTCTGGGTATTCTGTGCTGTGTCTCTTCAAGGAAATGGCCCAAGATCATCCTCTTCACACAGCAGTATCTCAGGCAGTTGTTCAGCTGTGCTGTATGGAGGAAGAAAGGCTGAATTTGAAAAAAATTACTCAATGGAAATAATCTGCTGAGCCTTAGTAATTCACTTTTATACTCACATGAGTGATGGTGTATCTGCCATGCTTCAGTGACTCTGTCCACAGAATGTTTGAGTTATTCAGAGATAGCCGTGTTTGGCACCTTTTTTTAAACCTTTTTTTTTTTTTTTCCAGAAGAAGGGCCTGCACATAGGCAGACTACTGCAAGTCTTGAGGAACTGCAGAGTTCGCAGATGATACTGCCTGAGGGGTCCTGTTAGGATCTCACCCAGGACTGCACAGGTGGTCTGGAACCTCGGGCTGGGTGAGCTCTGGCTGGTAGTCCCACCAACACAGCCCAGTAGCCTCTGTGTCCATGGGTGTTCATGAGCCAAACTCCTGTGAGGCTGCAGGCTACCACAGTCCTTGGGTTCAGAGTAATTACACAGTCACCTTGCTGGCCTGCTACAATCAAGCAGTATTTTCTCCGCTCATTCATGTGCAGGTATTCATCTAATTGGATTCTGTGCACAGAAGAGGACTTATCCCTGAATGCTCAATGCAAATGCAGGAGAGTTCTGGGCTGTGTGGTTGGAGTGCAGCATAGCTCAAAGCCTTGCTGTCATTCCAGGAGCAATCACGTGTTTCCAGGTAGAGTCAAGGCTTTTGTCAAAAACAGAAGAGAAGAAGCAGTGGCAATTTTGAGGTTCCTCAGGGCTCTTCCATTGTTGTACACATCAGTCACCTTATTCCAGGGTGTTATTCTGGACTGGACTTGGCACCACTTGCCTGATGTGTCTCTCTCACCCTCACTGGTGAGATGTGTTGGGGTTTTTTTTAGCGTGGAGATTGGTGTTTCTAGATCAGAAGCCAGGTGAGATTAGAGGAAAGTTTGTGGGAAAATCTTGACCACTCCTGAGAGGTAAATATTTACAACTTTGTGCAAGCTGATAGCCCGTATCTTTAGCATCCTGCAAACATAGCCCTTGAAGGCTGTAATACGAGGGAGTAACTTCCTATACGGAGCTGAACTCAGTGTATATGATGGAAATCTGAATCTGATTTGAAATGAACAGTGTTCAGGAGGAGCTGATGATGAGAGGAATAAAGCCAGTAGAAAGTCGATGATCACAGCTCCCTGGGTAGGAAGTTGGACACTTCCAGCGCCATGCTGTTGGTGTGAGAAGCAGAGGCAGGGTCTCTCTTGGCATGGCCACTGCACAAGCCTGCATGCCCGTGCTTACCTGCTACCTTGTGTGGTCTGGGGCTTCCTCCTGTTACTGCAGAATGTGCAGTTGAATGGAGATGGTTTGGGTGCTCCCTTTTACCTTATGTTCTTAGTGCAGCACTTTCCTACTGGTGACATATGTCAGAATTATGAACTCCAGCTAACAGTTAGGATCTGTCAGTGGCTGCCTGGTTAATGCTGACACCTCACTAGGGAATAAGACCATTTTAAGAAGACCAAGCCTGAGACTGAGCAAGGTTATTTGCTCTAATAAGTTTATCATCAGGTTTGCTGTCTTCAACATTACAGCAAATTTCCATCTCCTGGAAGAGGTATTTTTGCAAAAACTACAGCTTTCATAACTAAAAATCTTATTTTTGGAGCATAGATTGGACTGATTTGAATTACGTAGAAGGTGAATGAGAGCACAGTGTATGATTTTTTGCTGCTGCCGATTTGAGGAGGGTCTCACAGGTGGTGTTGAACAGTTTGTGTGCTGAGCTTCATGGGTCTGATGGCTCTCCTCGTGCAGATCTGCACTGGTTCATCTTCAAGCCCCGTGTAACTTCAGGAAGTATGACACAGATGTAATCACCCTTGAAACACTGTCTGCAAAGTCCCACTTCTCCTGATGGTACATGGCTTTCTTGAAGCACAGGAAACTCTTGTCTGTCTAGGACATGCTTCTGCTTAGCTCTGATGCATTGCTGGAGCTGCCATCCTCCTCCCTCCTAAAGGTGCATCAGCTGCCAGTTGGGAGGCAGAAGATTTTTGCACAAGGGGTAATCCCTCAAAACACAAAGGGGTGGTTAACAGGAGTGTGACTTAGCTGCAGACTTTGTACGTCTAGAAAGATAAAAAAAATCACTACATCTCTCTGCTCTGGGAATCCTGTGTCGCGTACGGGTGGAGTGAAGGCATGCCAGTTAGGATGTGCTCTGCTGCTCAGGAGGAGTTGTGACAGTTGAATAAAACCTTTTGTGCCCCAGTTTACTCATCCAGTCATGATACCTGCTGCAGTAGCTGCTATAAAATCAGCAGAGCCATGGAACCTAATAAAACAGTCTGTCTGCCTTATTTATTGAGCTAACAAAGCAGCAGGTTCCCAGAGAGGGTGTTCACACTGTAGAGGACAAGGTGGTACCAGCATATAAATTACATCATCTCTGCCACTGGTCACAGCACACGCAGCTCCTGAACTCTGCAGGTGAGAATATTCCTGGAGACCTGAGACTGCACACCTTCACTAAATATTTTACACAAATATTGACTTCCCCATGCACACAAACCCACAGAAAAGAGTGTTTGTACAGTGAAAGCTGCTGTGCTACAGAATTAGTCACACAGTCCCCTAAACATAAGGTTAGTAAATAGTTTCTCAAATAATAAACCATGTCAAGTCTCTATGGGAAAGAGACTATCCAGAAATTTGTGATACGTCCAAAATAGCTGGATATTTTTTATTAGTTTCTTTCCTCTGATTGCATCATCTGGCTGAGACACCACAGCAATATGCTGACCTTTCAGTTACAAGGCCATTTCAAGAGACTCTGCTGCATTTTGAAAAGAAAATGTGCTGTGTAAGATCCTGTCGTAGGAAATCAATTAGCTCATTTCTGCAGGCATCTTCCAACATTCCCAGGATATTAATACACAGATACTGAGTTTCTCTATGTGGTGCCATCTGAAACCCAAATGGAGGGAGTAGCACAAGCAAGGCACTTGGTTTGTGGGTTTAGCTGGCTGTTTTTCTCTAAATATAGAAGGTTTTGAAACTTTATTTCTGAACTTTTCTCTTTTCATCCCCGTGCAATGTAGGACAAATGCCCTTGTGCAACCCTGTGGATATTTTACAGGGAAGGGGATGGAGAAGAATCTGGGTAGCATCAGGGAGATCCATGAAGCCTTCCCAAGCCATTGCACTATAAAATGATGAGGCAGATTTACCTGTTCCCAGTTGGTAGTGATCATACAGTGGAGCAGTCCAAGAGTCTCTTTCTGAGCCAGATTATGCAGGGAAGTGTGAAGCTCCTGTTTGGACACTGTGCTGGTCAGAACTGAATTCCCTGTTATGTATTACACTGTGGGAGCTAGCAGACTTCCATGTTAACCTCAAGGGCAAAAAGCAGTAAATCTAAAATGTGTTATCTCTGAATGTGGAAACATCTGCCCAACTTTGTCATCCAAGTTGCATCAGTTCTGGGAAAGAGAGCTGAACATTGAAAGCAGGGCTTGGAACTCTTGACTCCAGCAAGTGTTTTGGATTGGGTGTTCTCTGCAGTGCGTACAGTGGCATGTGTGTGTTGAGGGCTTGGATACAGTGCCGTTTCTGTGATAGGAGGAAAAAGAGAGGATGAGTCAAGGTGAGAGAGGCTGAGATTACAGGGGAAGTGAGGAAAGAGAGAGTAAGAGAACAAGTTGAGTGTCATGGGGAAGTGGAGGGCCAGGGTGAAATAAGGGACTTAAGGCTTCCTGATGTTCCTCTAATCCAGGATTTCATCTCATTGCGTGGCTTCAAGCTGTTGCATCTAATTCTGTGCAGGGTAGAAGAGGCTGCAAAACTAGATAATGATGGAGAGAGTAAGAAGAAGGACTGTTACCAGCTTCCTATTCCACGAGCAAATATTCACTTCCTGCAGACATGGGAAGAGACACTGCAGTGCTGGGAAAAGGTGCTGCGGGTGAGTGTTTCTCTGGTATTTAATTTGCAGGGTCAAGAAGCAGAAACTCCATAGCAGGCAGGTACTCAGGGTTGTGTGTGAGCCACAGCCATCAAATGTCTCCCTCCCCAAGTCAAGAACAGCCACTTCCCTTAGGCTTGTCTGATTTGGGGAATGTGTTGGGAATTGTGGTGCCAGGAGAGGTCCCCGCAGGGGTAACTCAGGTGTACTGTCTCTGTAGCAGTTTACACACTAGCTAAGAGATGCTGTTGTTGGAAAGGAAATGCTTGTGTTCTGGACAGGGACTGTCCAGGCTATTTTGAAGCATAGACAGTCTCTAAGTGAAGAAGGCTTTTGTCTGTGTTGCAGCCTGGGCAGGTTGTGGGCATTGACATGGAGTGGAGGCCTTCGTTTGGTATGATCGGCAAGCCCCGTGTCTCCCTCCTTCAAATCGCTCTGAAGGATGAGGTGTTCCTGCTTGACTTGCCACGGCTCCTTGAGCAAGCTGAGGCGGAGGGTGAGAAGGAGAAGCTTCCCCGTTTCATCCAGATGCTTTATTCAGATGCAACCATCACTAAACTAGGTAACATGCATCTCTTCTCCTCATCTCGGGTCTCTGCACAGCTTATTTTGTGTAATTCCTAGATCCTCTTGGGGTTGTCATTCCCTAAAACCACTTATCATGAAACTAGCTTTCGTAGCCCTGAGTATTCAAATACTGCCATGCCAGGAAGCAGGGTGACCAGAGTAGCTGGGAATGATAGAAATGTCTCCCCGTTTCAGGTCAGACTCAAGATCTGTGATTTAGCCTCCCCACTTGGTCTTGGGATTCCCTTAGTTCCCTACTAAACCCTGACTTCCACTTAGCCTTCAGTGGTCTAGGGAAGTCTACCATCCAGAGCTTTCTGGATTTGCTGGCCCTATCCAAAAGCTGCTGTGCTGGACACCAGAGCTCTCCACCTTACTACACCTGGTTTTAGATTGTGTTTGGAGGCTTTTGGCAGGAGTTGTTAAACCTGGAGTTCAAGGGCAAATTCATAACCGCCTTTCACTGACCTAGCAGATTTTAAGTAAGTTGACCTTAAACTCAGCATTTTTAAGCTGCCTCTTCTCCCCTAACTTTGATCTGCAAGAGTATCTCTTAGGAACAGGAGAGATGGAAGCCTGCCTTGTTCTCTATCTGAGCAGTCCTTCCACCAATGTTTATACATATATTGTCAGCATTTTGACTGAACTGGAAAAAGCTGTGGTGCGTTAGCCATGATTTGAGTTTTCCTGCCTGTGTGATTTGCACTTTTTTTTTTCTCTAGGTTATGGGATGTCTGGAGACCTTAGCAGCCTTGCAGCCACATGGTCTGCTTTGAAAGACATGGATAAGAAAGCACAAGGTGTGGTGGACCTACTCACAGTAGACAAACAAGTAAGGATGAACACATGAAGATACGGAAAATTGTCTTCTGTGTGTGTTCGTGGATAACTGCCGTGAATTCACAGCATTGTCTTTTTGTATCCTGTATTGACAGGGAGATGGCTAAATGAGTGAATAGACCTTTTCCACTTGTGGTATTGGGGGTAATGTGATTCTGTAAAGAAAGACAGAAGCATTTAGTTTTGATCTACTAAATAGTTGGAGCTTGATACACTAGTAACTTTTTTCATAGCCTTTACAAAAGCTATGGAAAAGCAATTGAAATGGAGGCATAGCTCCATTCATCCAGGACAAAGTTGCTGAGCACAAGTCATACTTGAACTCGATAAGAGTAAATTCTTGGAGAAATTCTGAAATTCCAAGATCATGCAGTATTAAAGCAGATATTATGGAGTTAATGATTTGTAGAGAACTCATAATGTTCATAGGGGAGCTGCTGCTGGATTCCGCACAGGAATTTCTATTCAGCTGAAGTACAGCTACCTCTGGGTTTGCACACAGTAGTTTTTAGCAGAATTGTTAAGGACAACCATTTTAATGGGTAAAATTTACAGAGTGTGTCTAAGGCTGTGGGTTGGGGTGAACCCATACCTTTGGGACTGATACTTTAACCTGGAAAGTGCTGCAGGGTCTGCAGTTTAACTTCAGAAATGGCAACTGCAGAAAGGCCATTGCCCAGTGATTTACAGGAATACCTTTTCTTACTGGAACTAGGAGGAGAAAGGCGCTGAACTGCCATTGCTGTTGTTTTACTGAGTTGGTCTCTAACTGCCTCCAGCATGGCTGAGCACCCTGCAGACCACTGAGGAGTCACAGTCACAGCCCCACTGCTCTGATGCAGTGCTGTGCAGCAATGCACTTTTTTCCCTTCCCTGGCTATGTAACAGATTTCTTTCCAGCAAGTGTGTTTGTTAAACAAATAACCAGACGCTGTATATATCTAATGCCATCCCAGCCCTTGTCTGAGACAACGGATTCAGTATGCCAGGCAAGAGATAAAAATGATAGGGTTGCTACATGGCTGCACCCACTGGAACAGGAGCTGTTGTAGAAGTTGTTTTATAACCATGTGGTTTGTATCTTTTTCTTTTCATCAGCTGCAGAAGTGCTTCATTGACTGGAAGAAGGGTGGCCAGAAGGGCGGTGTGCTGTCCCCGGAGCAGAGCTATGAGGACAGAGGCTTCAGGCAGCTGGAGAAGGGACTCAGCCTCTTGGTGCAACATGTGCTGGGGAAACCTCTAGATAAAACAGAGCAGCTGTCTAACTGGGAGAAGCGGCCTCTCCGGGAGGAGCAGATCCTCTACGCAGGTCTGGTCACTGTGGCTAAGTGCTACAGATTGTCCATTACAAGCTGTGTTTGTCTGTCCTCTGTCACCAGAAAAATTGTTAAGTAGCAAATGAAGAAAATGGCTTTGTAGGTTAGTTCCTGTTCAGAGGAGCAAGCACATGTTATGTTTGCCCTTCTGTGGACATGGCTTTAATGGTTGAAGTTTAAACTGTCCAGTGATTCATTATTTCCCTTATGAAAGAATTCCTGTGCTTTGCAGATTTTTTCTGATGAAACATCACCTCAGTGGAAATTCCTCTCAGTAACCGAGAAGAAGAAAGTCCACTTCCTTCTGCCTCATTTCACAGCCTTTCTGGGAAACAAGTGCTGTGTTCATTTGTCATAATGAATTGTTTGTTAGAGCAGGGTTAAAAATGGGTAGACATGGACATGGTGTCAGAAACTGCAGCACAGAATCAGTACTGTGGAGGGACCAGCGGAGTTTGTTGCTGATTACCCCAGAGTCAGAAGTCTGGGTCTAAATCTTTTCCTGGGGCATCAAAGGACAATCTGCTGAAGCAAACCAGCCCTTTGTTAGGTTCAGCTATCCTTGAAGCTGACACAGTTCCCACAAAAGTTAATCACCAGGACTTGTAAAACTGGCTTGGAGATTTAGACAGTTCCCGTTGCAAGGAACAGAAGCTGCATGGCAGTGCGTGTGGGCAGGTGATTGCAAACAACTCGGTTATTACTTTTTAAGATATTGCATCTAATGGGTAAGTTACCTTCCCTTAGCTGAGATGCGGTAATAAACCATGGGCAAGCCAGTGCTCAGTAACAATGGAGGGTAAAATAGGTTGGCTGAAGCTATCTTACATGGTGGTTTGAACAGGCACACTACAATTTGCATTATGTTAGAGTCAGAGACAGCATTTTGTGCTCCTCTGCCCTGACTCTGTGATCGTGTGTTTGGTTATGATGCTCACTGAATCAGTAAAAGATTCAGCAGGCTATGGGTTGATGCTTCACAGGTTGTTGGTGTACAGTGGCATTTACAAAGGTGAGGGCTCTTCCTTGCATCAGGAAAGCCTCTGTTTTGCTTTTGAATGAAACCAGCTGAGGCTCATATTCCCTTGTTTTCAGCTTCAGATGCGTACTGTTTGCTGGAGATCTATGAGAAACTCTGTAAGGATCCAGCGAGCTTTGGTCTGAGTTCAGACCTGACTGAAAGTCTAGTGGGAAAACCTGGCGTAAAACTCAGGGCAAAGAGGCAGCTGAATAAACAAGAAGCACCTTCACCTTCTGGACAGGTTTGTAAACATCTTCAAAGAGCTGCATGTTGCTCAAGACCCCTGTAAATCATATGTTGCCTTGTCTCTCAGTCATACTGTTAGCTATGCATGGCATGCCTTAGTCTGGTCTCAGGACTACTGCAGCAAACATCTTCTTTGCCCCTCCCGTTACTCGTAGGATGTGCTTTCTCCTTTGCATGCCTTGGTTCAGCTTTCCCTGCTATTTCAGGTTCATTTATATTCACAAAATGTTGGTGCAGATCTGTATAGCTGAAACCAGCTAACTTTGCTGGTAGAAATGCTCCTTCCACATTTCCTCAATGCTGTGGGTTTGAACTCTGTGGCCTAGGTGTGGCATCAGTGAGGTTTCAAAGCTCTGATGGTCCTTACTTTTGCTTTTAACTGAGCTTCTACACTTTGGTTTCACATTGGGAATGCCTCCTTTATTGTGTCTGGAGTAGAAGTCTGCAAAATTAAAGACAAACAATCCATCAAAAAAGTCTTTCTGCTGATGGCTTTTCTCTGTCTCCCTGCTCACCACCACATGCTGCATGACTGGCCTCACCCTGCAATGTATGTTCTTGCAGAGCCTCAAAAACTCCACCAGCTGTAACTTGGAGCTGTGTGACTCTGCTTAAATATCTTGGAACGTGACTGTTTCAAAAGGTTTACTTTCAAAATGCAACCATCCAGTTGTTTATGCACCTATGAAAACATTAGCAGAAAAAGTTTTGTTTATTAACTGAGAAGACTCACTATGGCTGTGTATCCTTCTGTGTAGTGCCAAGTGTGTATTTAGCTCCTGAAGCCAATACTACCTTCCATGGTTGGACTGAGATGCTATTGATCATAGCCACCTTTTCAGGATCCTCTTTATCAACTGTGTGTAAATGTACAGTACCCCATTAGTCTTCAACAGTAAAACACAAAGCTTCTCAGTAATTTCCTAAGCACTCTGCGTTCATGGGAATATTGTATGTTACAGCAGATCTGACTGGCTGCTGCAAAGATGGGAAAAGTAAGTACTTCAGGCTTGAATTACCTTGTGAACTCACGGGTCATCTTTGTGTTCTCTACAGTCAGATTCATTAACCGAGAGGTAGTTGGTAAAACCTGGACTGGGACACAAAAAAGCAGACTTCTGACTCTGCATCCTGCGTGACTCCAAGCTCTCTTTCCCAGTGTTTCCTGCTCCACTATCTGAAGTGGGGGTAATGACACCATTCTCCTTTATAAGCTTTTTTTCTCTCTGCTGGCATGAAATGTGAGAAAAAAAGCTACGTATGACACTGCTGGCCATTGAATAAACACTAGCTAAGAGCCAGCTGCTGCTCCTTTACATCTGTTTGAACAGAAGCAGCAGCACAGGGTTAGTGTCTTCCAAGTACTTCAATATCAAAGGGTCAGCTTGATCCCTTATCACAGCAGTCTGATGTCTCAGGGCACAGCCGCGTCCACCCAGGCCCTTGCAGGAGCTGGTGACAGTCCAGTCTACCCAGTGCTGCAGAGCTTTGAGCGCACATACCAGCTTCTGGGAGGTGCAGCATCGCAGGGATGGAGCTCTCAAATCTGAGCTAGTTCACATGGTCAGCCCGGGTGTACCTGCACGGTGTGCCACAGCATTTCCAGGCCTGAGTCAACTCCTGCAGAGCTAATCTGCAATGCTGCAGTAACTGTCTGCTTCCAAAGACGGTGTAGCCCTGCACAGGTGGTGGCTGCATCCTTCAGTTATCCCAGCTGATTCAGGTTCCTGGAGGCAAAAGCTGAAAGTTGGAGGTTCCTTAATGACTTCCCTTCTCCATGAATTTAGCTATTGTACTTCTGGGAGCCTCCCAACCACAGTCTCCAACTGCAGGAACTCCCCCAGCAGCAGACATTTGAAATAAAATAAACAGAATTCAGGCACTGCCTATTTTTAAACTTCTGAAGGTAATGAAGCTGACGTGGTTGCTTTGTCTACCTGTGTCTCCTTCTGTCAGATTCCCTTCCCAGATCATAACTTTGGCACATGTATATTAATTGCAGTCTAATTTGGTAGGGGAATAGCAGTCTTGAAGATGTTTCTGTGACTTTGTGAAAATGGATGTCTGTGTAGAGCATGGAAGGCCAGGTTGGCATTTCTCGAGGGAAAGGCTGCAGATCCCCAGTTTGGGTGGCCAGCTGGCCAGTGAGTGAATGGCTAATTCAGAATTAACGCCATCTGTGCTGCCTCCTGCCCAAGTGGTAGGTGGGCGATGTAGGAAGGACATGAAGAAGGAACTAGAGATGCTGCAGAGCATGGAGGAAGTTACAATACAGGTGGAGGGGGGTGGTTGGATTTGCCGAGGCGGGTGAGTGCAGAGAGGCAAAACGCAAATGTACTGGAAGTCAGCCTTGTGTTCTGCTGCTTACGGATCTCTTGCCTTTCTGTAGCAATGCAAAGGGTCCAAGAAGGAGACCTCATGTCCCGCTGCTCCCATCTCCCCAAAGGAGTTCAGTGTGGTCTGCGATAACATGCTGCAAGGCCTCGGGCGCTATCTTCGCTGCCTTGGTGTAGATGTCCGGATGCTGGAGAATGAAGATGACCATAAGAAAGCTGCTGAGGTTAGTCACACACATGCGTGCATGTATGTTTATAGCTCCCATCTGCGCTCCCTGGGGAAGGCCTGCTGCCTACTGTATAACCGCACTGGTTAGTCACTTGCACCGAACAGGCAGCGGGTTGGCAGGAGCTGCCCAGCACGTGCTTCTTCCTGTGCCTGTGCTAAGACCCAGTTCTCTGGTTCGGTCCAAGAAGCTGTGCTGCATGGCAGCTGGTATTAGCTAGTCCCTACAGTAATGTATGGGCTTGGTTTTCCAGTTCCAGGAGAGAGGAGGTGAGCAGAGAGCACTGTGATCTCAAATCTTGCTTGTGTCTGTGTGTTGTGTCATTGACAGCTGGGATGTTTTAAGTCATTAGAAGAACGCAAGCAGAGTGTAAAGATGTGACCTGCAGTCTCAAGTGTCTTTGTTGGGGAGGCAATGGTGTGTTTACACCAAGAAAGAAATCAGAGAAAGGAACCCAACATTTATTTAGGTTTCTAATGGACTCCAGTTTGGGCTTACAGAGAAGTTGTTTTCCTGCCTTGTGCTTGGGTCAATCGAGCAGAACCATAGTCAAAAGATGGCTGTTCATTATGAAATGGAAGATTTCCATAATAAATTGCCATTTAGCGTCCTAGCTGGCTACCACTTTGTGAGATGACTCAAAGGTGATCAGCCACAACTTGCAGTGAAACATTTGGGAAAGAAGAATCTCTAATATACATGGGGACAATGAACATTGATCTGGACTCACATAACAACTTTGACCCTCTGTCTCTCAGAGAAGAGACGCATGCTTCTTCATTTCAGACATATTTCTACTATGCCAGAAAGGGAGATATCCAGCCCACACAGTGTGTTGCTATCAAATGTGCACTGATCACCCGGCCTGGTGCACAGGATGTTTCCTCTTCAGATGTCTGCTTGGCCTGAATCCTGGGCAGGCTCTAACTTCTGCAGAAATAATTAATATCTCATCTCTGCCAAACTTGCACAAGTCATTTAAACAAACTAGTTCTCACTGCCTCCCCCAGAGCCCCGTCTCCGCTTCTCATCCTGATACCTTATCGTGCTCTGGACAGGATGTTTTACATTGCTTTCTCTATGGTGACCGGACAAACATCCTTTCACTATCAAAAGCCCTTGGAGTGTTACTGTATTGCAGAGCCTTTGATCTGTGCTTGGATAATCAAAGATAAAGATAGACTCCTCCCACCCTGCTTTATATCTGGCTAGTCCTGATTTAGTAGAAGTTGAATGTTGACCACCCTATGCCCGAAAACTTGTAAATATTATTGCAAAGGCCAGGAGAAAGGTTTGGAACCTCGTCACTGAATACAAGATAGACAGTGTGGGTGTTGTCACAACACAGACTCAAACTAGTGTTGCCAGGAACACATAAGTGTGTACAGAATTAGTGTTTGTTCTTCATTAAAGTCATTTCACTAAAATGATTTATCAATCATATTATATATCTCCTTGTGCCCAGAACTCCTGAATCACCTGGCATTTGCTCCTTATTGTTATCATTCCTGTTGCTTGTTAAAGCGACTTCAAGTGTTGGTAGGCTGATGAGTCCTGTCTTTCACCCTCTATTATTTGGGATCAAACTTAAAAGTCTGAGAGCTTTGTAGGTTGTGCTTGGGCAGCTGTGGATTTTTTTTATTGTTCCTTTTAGAGTAATGCATGTGGCAGTAATCAGTTTGAGAAACCCCATTCCCAGGCTAAATGTGAAGTCTGTGTCCTGTGTACTGCTTTGTGTGGTGCTGCTATTATTGGCTAAATGTTTTATCTTGGACAACAGTTGTCATGGCGAGTTTATCATCCCAGATCTGCAATCTCAGATCTGCCGGCCTGTGAGAGTAGGACCTCTGACACCATGAGTCAGTGTATCCCCCCGTTTGTCCATATTTAGCTGCTGTGAGATGATACCATTTTGCATTCTGTGTATTTCGTGGTGCCATTTAATTAGGACTTGACTGGAGAAGTGACTGATTAAAAGTTACCTGTCCTAAGCGCAGACACAGAAAATCTTTAAAAATGGAAAAATAATAGAAATTCATACTGAAAATTTCTCTCGTTAAATCTGTCCTCATATTGAAGGCAAAGAGCTCACAGTCCATCCTTACAAAAACATTTTACCCTCTGTTGATGAGCACCAGCTGGTCTGGGAAGAGCAGCTTTGTGCCCCAGCACGGGTGCTGTGTCACATTTCCCAAGTCTTCTCATTCGGTGGGGTGGCAGTAACATTTTCACCGTGTTACGTTTATATCCCAGCTGCTGTAGCACTATGCACGCAAGTGTTTGGCAAAGCAGTTATGCAGCTGGGGAATAAAATTTGTACCAGATGTGCTGGACGAGCTCCTTTACCTGACTTTAGCAGCCTGTGCATTGAGAGCCAGGGGGGATTCACCGCATGCTTTCCCTGAAACATGTCCTTGCCTGGCAGCACTGCTCCAGTCCTGCACCTTGGGTAGGAGGCCCTTCTGGAGGGCTTTGGGTGGTGGCCCAGGCTGGCCCAAGCCTGGCTGCCTGCTGTATGGCAAGACAGGGAGGCCTCTCTTGGGAGAAGGGTTGTATGCATCCAGCCGTTCCTCACCAGGGGCTTGTGGCTCCATCCCAAGGTAAAAGAATTTCTCCATCTGGTAAAGAACGCAGAGTTTCAGTCTGTCTTATGCAGCATCCTTCTGTGTGCAGGTGCCATTACTGGGGTCAGCCACCCTTTGCATTTGTCGTTTTTCCTATAAGCAACATGTTATTTCAAGCTGATACATTTTTCTTTACTTAAGTCACATCCTATGCCTGTTGTGTTTTCTAGCCAGGTCTTCCAGCTTGTCTTCTGCAAACTTCTTCTTGCAGAGAATCTTAAACCTATCTTTTATGCCTTCTAGGTGGATAATTGGAAGGAGATGGGCAAGTTTCAGTGGGTATTCCTCTTTTCTCTGCAATTTTGCAGAATCAGGTGGAGCAGTGGGATGCTTCTTATACTAACTTTAAAGGATCACCCACCAGCCTGAAGTGACTACAGTAGGTCTTGCAATGTTGTACTTCAGGAGTGGAGCAGAAACTTTTAAGAAAATCTTGGTACTTTCTTAGGTCACTATTTTTAAGGAGAGACTTGTTGGAATCTCAGAGCCCCTTCCACTGAGTTGTGGGTTGGTTGGTTTTATTTTTTTAATGGACTGTGCTCTTGGTCTTCAGAATCATCTTCATCTCTTAAGAATAATTTGCATGCCAAGGCAAACCTGGTATCTTTTGAAGTGTGATAATAACCAGAAGGCTGGTAGAACTGGCTTCTTGCAGCTCCCGTGGTGTAGAATGCTCCCTTGCAAGGTTACACGTACTTTCCCCAAAACTCCAGGTGAACCAGTGAATCGGAGAGGAGGGCCAGGCTTGGATGGATCTCAGGAGCCAGTTAGAGCAATGTGCATCTGGATCTAAATTGCACTGGACTCGTTTGGAGCCATGGGACACAAAGGGCATTTCTAATACTGCAGTAAGCAGAGCATCATGTAATGGGGGAATCTAATCTCTGATCTTGTCTCAGCTTTGAATGTCTTTTTCCGTATTTTTCATGTAAACAACATTCTTCAAGCTTGCTCATCTTTTTACCTCCCCATCAGTCTGCAGTGTAAATTCACAGAGGACAGATGAAGAACTGTTCTGCCTTTTAAGATCGAGACTCTGCTTTTGATGTTTGGACAGCAGGAGAAGAATGTCTTTCATTGGAGACCTTGACACAAATAGGTCTACATTAAGAAACAAAATTGGGTCAGTGGTTTTGGTGTGGTACTTAAGACCACATTATGAAACCATGCAATAACTGTACAGGTTATAGTTTTCAGGAATGCTGAAGAGAAGTTTAGGGTTGAAATACCAGCAGTACAGTGAGTGCACTGCAGGACTGGACTGAGTGTGTTCATAGCTATCAAGTTCTTTTTAAGAGTCTGAGGTAACAGGTAGGAGACTTCAGGGTTGTATTGAGGTTTGTGATCCACTTCTCTAGAGGAGCCTTGTCTGGGTGCTTTTCCAGCACACATCCTGGAGCAGGTGCTTTCTGTTCACTCCCTTTTTGTCTGAACTGGGACCTTGCTGGCTTAAGCTCAGGATCACTGCTTCACCTCTGCCACTGCAAGGGGGGTCACAGCTTTTCCTGGACTCCTACCTTGCAAAGGGAGCACTGCAGTTTGCCTCTTCAAGGAAATGTGGCATTGCCCAACATGTCATGCACAGGCTTGGCAAATTTTAAATTACAAATCTGTAGCCTTGTGCAGCTGTTTCTGGAAACCTTCTTTGGCCTTAATTCAGGATCCTTTAGGTCGTCATGAATCATTCTGCTGCTGGTGCTGGCTTTGAAACATAGGGCCTCTCTCTGCTCGCTCTCAGCAGTTGTTGCCCTTCCAAGTCTCTCTTATAGTAATTCATTTGAGTTCATTCATCTCTGCAAGATGAAAGTTGGGTGAACAGACAGGCACGTTAAGGGCTAAATGATACCGAGTTGTTAGGGAGTTCTTTCTATCCAGAAGGTCTAAGCCTTTTCCAGAGGAAGTTGATATTATCTTTTTAATAGATTGTGTAACTGAGGCCCGTGCCCTCTCTGCAGCACTTGGGATGGAGCACAAGTCCCTGACACCCACCCCAACGCTCTGGTCACTCTTTTCCTTTTATTTGCCTCTCCAAGCACACATCTCCCAGACAGTCCCAGTGTTGCCTTCCGTTATTTCTTTCAGAGGAAAAGAAGAAATTGTGCCCTTTTCTCCAGCATGTATCCTCCATGGTTTCAGTCAGATGTGTGCGATCACATGGTTTTTCTGGCTCTGCATGCTTCTCCCAGTCGTTGTTCCAGAGGCGGAAAAACATGCTGGAAGAGTTATTGCTTTTCTCCTTTTTATTTGATGTTCTTTGCCTGTCTCTGCAGAGCATTTAGATAAGGGGATTTATCAAGCTTGAACTAATTAACCCTGGATGCAGGAAGTCAGCATGGAGTGTTCCAGCTGTGAAATCCTCAGGCTTACCCTGAAGCACACATGGGTCTGAAGGAATTTCACATCTCTTTTGCCTTGCTGGCAAATCACTGTGGTGAACATTTGCTGTTGCCTTACTGGACTTCTCTCACTAATGTGCCATGAGGGTGGTTTGTTGGCAGGGCTGTTCAGTACCCCAGACTGCGTATAGTAGGATTGCATGCAGCACGGGATGTCTCTGTTGCCACTTCAAGGTTCCTGTCCTTGGACATTGTTTTCTTTCTTGAGAGAGAGGGTTGATTTTGAAAGAAATCTAGTAATTTCGCCTGTAGGAAGATGCTTTAGAAGATGTTGCCAATCGCTTTCTCAGTGCAGAACTGGCAGCCAAAGACTGACTTCACAAAAAAGGGAGGGAAGCAGCTATCTGAAAGGTCAAGACAGGAAAAAAATGGTTGCTTAGTTGACTGCGTGGGGAGTTTGTGCCTTCAGAACCTTCTTCCCCTTGTTTCATGTTGCCATAGGTCCAGTGGGTCTTAGGAGAACAGCTGTCCAAGACAGAGTTTAAAAGTCTTGGTTTGTTTCTTTCTGTGTTCCCTGGCTGTGCTTGGTGGTGTCAGACTGTCTGGGAAATGCAGCAGGACTCTGATCCCAAATGTGTCCTTCTGCCAGGGTTAAAGCGTGATCCAGAGACAGCTTCTGAAACTCTGATGCAGAAGAGAGACCTCCATGACACACATCTGGAAACAGAAAAATACGAAGGCTTCCAACAGAATCCAAGCCACAGAAGAGATATAACCTTGTGCCTACCTCAATGTGCCGATCTCTGTCAGCACTAGCAGAGCTGAAGTGCTGGTTCACATGAAAATCATTCTGTCACTACGGCCATGAAACTATTTCCCTCCTACAGGAGAGGGTGAAGGGGTGGAAGGGAGGGATGTCATTTAATCATACGAGGATCAGTCACACTTTTATCTTTGTGAAGAACTGCAGTTCCAGATTTAGTATCTCCTTTTGGCACCAAACCATTTGAAAGTGTCTCTTATCCTTTGTGAAGGTCAGAAGTGCAGGTAATGAGTCCCCTGATAATTCAGCACAGACCTTTCCCTTGAAGGACAAGACCTCAGATAAACGCGCAGGATTGCAAGTCAGGAGGTGATAAACTCTAACAGAGATGTTCCTTGCAGCCTGGAAAGTGTGAAAATTTCTGTATGTCTGCTCTTGGGCTGCAGGGAGAGTAACACCATCTTGGCTTTAAGGAGTGGAGTGAGTATCGTTCTGTTCATGTCTATAAGGTTTGCAGACACATTTAGTGGTACATTTTTTGTCTGAAATTACCTTCTTAGGTTATTTTTTCCTGTCTCTCTTGTGCAGCGCTGTGCGAGCAGAACTGCTTGCTTCTTTGTGAACCAGACTGGAGAAATAGAAATAGTCTGGGTTAAGGAAAAAAAAAAAAAAGATAGAAAGGTTTTTGGTGGGATTATTTCAAGGTGGATCCGTTCCCTGGGCCATCTGCAGTGCAGATGCACAAGTAGCTTGCTCCAGCACATGTGAGGCAAGGCAGGTATTGGCAGGGAGGGGACATGTCAGCAAGTGATACCTTGAGCTGCTGTTGCTGTCACGAGGGTATTGTTGAACTGGACCCAGACACCCTTGGCCTAGCATATGTCGGCACTGGAGAGAAAGCCTTGCTATTGCCAGTTCATGTTCTCTCTGCTTTGACTGAAAGGAAAGCTTGAATCCAGCGTAACTTCAGCCCATGTTAATTATGTTTTTTACTGTTTTTTCCAGATTGCCCGACAGGAAGGAAGAGTCATTTTAACCTCTGGACTCCCATATCAGACTGTAAGTGTTCAGAGCTTCTGGCATTTTTCTGGCATTGTATCATTGCGTGGTCTGGGATGTGCAGTCTAGAGAAGAGGAAAAGTCAGATGTGAATGCAACAGCTGGCTTGGCTTTTCCATGTTTTCTGCACTAAAAACTACATTAAGGGTCTTGAGAGGTTTGCTGTTCTGAATGACCAGGTCTCAGGGTGAAATTTTTTTTATACTCAGTACTGCATCAGTGGGGAGAGTGATTGCTCTCCACTGGGGGCGGGGGTGGAAATCAAGCCAAACAATCCAGAACAAAGTGTTTCTGTTTGGCCTCACTGGCAGGTGAAAGGCAGCTCAATTCCCATGCTTTTTATCACAAAGATTCTTGTTTACTGACTGGCTCCACGCTGACATAGTTTCAACACTTAAAGACGTTCCTTCAGGCTTGGAAGGGAGAGAATGGAAGCCACCAAACGTGGGTCCTGGTGGAAGCTGTAGAGGTGTTGTGTTCCTACAGGTACACATAAAAACCAAAGCAAAACCCAACCTTACCCTCAGCACCAGATGTTCAGAGCCCTTCATGACACATGCTTCAAAACAGTGTTGGTGGAAATATGCTGAACCTGTCACATCAGTGGTTGCAATGTTATGACGCCTGCTGCAGGTCCTTTGCACTTGGTTACTGCCCAAAAATTCATTTGGAACAGTGAACCTATTCTGGGTTGTATACATGAGCCAGAGTGCAGGACTTCTTTGTAACAAACCATCAATGTAAAAGCTCCTGACTAGCTAGTAGTAGCTAGTTGGAGTATTTGCAGAATATAGGTTGCTGAGTTCCTACATAATAGCTGAGCACTGAAGAAAACTCCCCCTATGGTGAGACACTGTGGGACAAGTGCAGCTGTGCCACCCTACAAGTTCCTTATCCAGACTGTGGTTCCTTGAGCCTACAGTTGATTTAGTAGCTTATTCAGCATCCAGCATAATAATCTTATTTGGCAAAATTTTAACTTCAAAGACTGTGTAGGAATTGCAAAAGGAAAATAACTGCTTCCCAGTGTACAATACTGTCCTGGGAAGTGTCTGGTTCCCTTTGTTCCTTTGCCTTTGTATGCCCTACGTGAGGACAGGATGGCACTGCTGGGCTCCTCTACTTACATGTAGCTGATCCCATCTCACTTTGAGTACTCATCATGTTCATAAAGATGTGCCTGGAACTTCACAGTGTTTATTCCCGGATACAAATTTCTCTGCTAAATATAGAACAAACATCAAGGCACTGACCACGTCAACCACTGCAAATTCATTGGCCATCAGTGAATTCCGATGTGATACACCAGTGAAACGGTGTATAAACTGGAAGGGTTGAAGTGGTAAAACTGTCATTGGGCATCATCTCCATCATTGTGCTTTTGCGTACCGTGTGTGATCTGGCCAGGTTTCATGTGAAGGCTGTGACTGAATTCAGTTTCTTCTTGCTACCCCTGTCGGCACCACACCACCACGTTATAAGTTGAAGGGGACTTGTGCAATCACATTTCACATGTACATAAAATGCTGCATTTCTTCAGTGTTTCAGTAGTCTCTGAGCTATTGCTGCAGTGGCTAAGTGTTACATTACCAATTGTGCTTCTTAGATGAAAATATAGACTGTAAACACATACTAACTCCAAATATTATTTTTAATTAAAACTAAATCAAGTGTATTAGGAAAAACCCCACAGATCATGATGCATAGAGTGCCTCATTTATTGTCTCTTTGGTTTTTGACTTGTCTTTCGAAGCTGCAGTCCCAGGTAGCAGAAGGAAGGTGTTTTTCTGTGAACTGCTCAGAAAAGGCAAAGGAACAGGCCCTGCAGGTGCTGAAGCACTTCAACGTTCAAGTATCCCTGGCAGATATCTTCAGCCGTTGCCAGGTAGGACAAGGCTTGTTTAAGTTCATGCTCGCTCGCCGTTTCATGCACAGCAGGCACTGCTTCAGCTTTTTGGGTCTTGCACTGAGTGTATTCTACTAGGTTCCCAAGATTTCTGCTTGAACTTTGGCAACATCTTGCAAAGCTATGAGGAGTTCTGAGTGTGCTAACATCCATCAGAAGTGTTGATGACTAAGTCAGGAGAGCAGAGGCACTGCATCTGCAGCTTTGCTAGAAACTGCTGTTTTTCTGATTTTTGGTACTTGGCATGTGTTTTGGCATTGACTGTCATGGTTATAGACTCTTTGTTGCTGTGTTCTCTGTCTAGGACACATGCTGTTTTAATTATAAACCATGTTTAATTATGGCTCTGTGATTCTGATAACACTTAATTACTTTAATAGGAGGATATTTTTTTTTAGGACTTTTTTTTTTTTTTCAGTAGCTATTAGGTTAATTCATGTCCATGCTAGTTGATGACTCCAGATTGTGTTTGGCAGTGGGTATCTGTGGATTGTTGTTAGGAAGAAATTTTAATTGTGTTAGCTCAATCTCCATGTCTTCCAATTTCACTCTTGTATTTGTTACAGTAACACGCTGAAACTTATCCCTTCAAAAACTGTAACATAAACCAACATCTCTCATCTTATCAGTATTTAAAGAGAGAAAAAGAAGAAACTGCAAATCTGGCTAGAAAAGGAGCTTTCTCTTAGGAATAAACAAGCCAGCTGAACACTTCAGTGAAGTCTGGCTCAGTGCCTTGTGGTCAAGCTTGCGGGGTCTCCTGGCTTTTTGGAACTGCACAAGTGTTGTAGAAATAGCAGTGACTTCTGAGCAGACACACCAGAGAGCATTTTCTAGACCTCTGCTTATATCTGATCTCTGTTGTTGAAACTGTATCTGTAACTTATAGAGAAGATGAGAGTTGTCCAACTGTGCAGGTTGTCTATAAGAGGAGAATGACGTAACACCGAGCAGATTGGATCGACATAACATGGGCTGATCTTACTTCAGGATAAATGTATATATTCAGATATAAGATACTGTATTCAGTCTTGCGGTTTTATTGTTCTGAGAACAGATTGCTGTTGTTATGTAGTGGCGTGCTGGCTTTTTACTATTTTTAAAAAACCTTTATAAAACCGTATGGATTCTCCGATTCCCTGAGATCCCATAAAATAGCAGTGTTCTTCCTGATGGTTGTTGAAATACCACAAGAATAAGCACACACAAAAAATGTGCTGCAGAAAACTCTAATAAATGCAGAAGACTGTTCAGCATATGATATAAAACTGACCACTTGCCCATGATCTGGAGTCTGGAACTGTTTAACTATATGACTTTTTGGTACATGCTGTCTTAGTTTACAATATAAATAGAGGTAATCAATCTGGCTAGGAATATATACTAAGTGTTCTCTTACTTTCAGGAGAAATGGCTTCCCTGTAAATTGTGGTGGTAGAACAGCTGTATGTTTTATACCGCTAGGCATGGGAAGATGCTATTATTTGTCAAACTGCTCTTGTGTTCTGAATCATATATTTACCTACATTTAAGGCTTTGGCATTTTGGAGCTGATTGTGTTCAGCTGTCCTCTGCAGACTGTACACGTTTTGCTAGTATGTTGCTGTTGCTCTTGAGCAGAACCGAAGCTCTTACAGCTGCACATGTCCAGCAGACACCCAGCCAGTTACCCCGCAGTGCTCAGCACCGCAGCTCTCAGTAGGTCTGTGTGCGAGGGGGAGAGCGGTGGACAGCAGGGTGAGGAGGATCATACTGTGTAACTGCGGAGTATTGTCTGCCCATGTCAAAAATGGCAAATTTCTGCTTTTAAGAGGGTACTCTGGGGCCACTGTGGCCAACAGAGACCTCCGCACTTCATTTGTAAGTTCTTTCTAAAACATCCTAATTCTCTGCAAACCTAATTGGCCTTAATTAGGATGGAGGCTAGATGCTTAAACTGCTGAGCTCTGCCTTCCAAACTGCCTGTTCCGGTCTTTAACCGGGTTACAGACCTCAAGGCCTGAAAACTGCTTTGAGGTCTGCAACCTCCTTGTAGGAACGTGAATTGCTAACGGATGACCGAGGGTTTCGGCTGTCCGTGTAGCAGGGCAGTGACGGTGGCGTGCAGGGCAGTGATGGTGGCATGCAGGGCAGGGCTCCAGAAACACCCAAATGCTGCTGCATAACATGCTCAGCAGGAGGAGGAGGAGCCTGGGTGGTACTGATTCATAACCTGGGCCACTCTCCTGCCTTGCCTTCATGGAGCTTGGCTGGCCAGTGTCTGACCTGCAAGCCCGGCAGCAAAGGACAGCCCCGTTGTGCTTGCCAGAGCGCTGGGGGTGGGTTATCGGTTGCGATCATCCATTGTAGATAAGCGTTTTCTGTGTGTCACAGGAAGCAATGTGGCATCCTGCCTGACTCTCTCTGTCTCATGGAGCAAGGGCTTGTTTTGTCTCTTGGGCTTCTATTCTGTAAATGGTTTGAGTGAATATGTCAGCAAATATTGTTGCTGTAACAATTAATGCGTGTAGTGCAGAGTGCATGGTAAAAATAGGTCCCAATTCAATGTTGCACCCAAGATTGCTGTAAAGTATGTTTCCTCTGTCAGCTCCCTCGGCAGGGATGGATGGTCTCTCTTTCGCAGATAGAAAGAATGGGCTTGCTTTGTAACCCTGCCAAAAAACAGTCCTTTTTTCTTAAAACAATGGCAAATACTGGTTACCTCTGTGTGACTTAGAGCAGCAAGCACACAGAGGATTTCACCCATGGGCTTCTCGGCATTTCTGCTTTCAGTTGTGCTGGGCTTTGACTTTGTTGATCTGGTTAAAGGCTCTAGAAATGGAGACTGCTGCTGGTAGTGTCGGTTATGGCCTGCCAAGTGTGATCTTCTCATTGCACGCGTCTCTGCTGCATTTTAAGGACTCTGTGATGGTCATGGAAAAGTCACCTGTGCACAGTAGCTTTAGCCAGGCCTGGTGTTGCCTTCGGTGAGGAACATTTTAGGGGGGCTGAGTGAAAATAAAATGAATTCTGTCTTTTGGTGACATGCAAAATTCCCAAGAAGTCCTTAATTTTCACAACCTTGAAATATTTGAAATAAACCCATTCCCTCTGTTTGAAATGCAAATGTCTTTTGACTGTCACCTCTGCACACGTTTGAATATCGGTATACAGCTTTTCTTCTTTCCAGATATCCGAAAGTGGCTCCTTCAGAAAGGAGTGGTGTGAAATACGTGCTGGAGGGTATTCTTACATGGTAAATTCAGCACATTGGTCCTTTACACTAGGCAGGAAGATCTTTGTGGGGTTGTCAGGGGCTGTTGTAAGCAGCCTTAGGGCCAGCTAGCAAATGGGCTTGAGTGGAAGATCAGTGATCCTCTGCTCTTGACAACTTGGAGGAAGTTCTGACACAGAACTTGCATTTAAGAAAGAAAAAACCCAAAACCTGCTAAAGAAAGTGACCTACTGGATGGCCATAGTGATGGATACAACATTTGACAGCTGGGTCATTTTATAGGGGGGCTGAAATTTGGTTCCTCTCACAGGTCCATCCATTCAAGGAGGGGTTATCGCCCACCCCTCCTGTCGCTGCAGCCACCCTCACTCAGATGTTGTGTCCATGCATAGGACATACGTGCCTGCTTTGACACTCGGGTAGGGCCGGGTAGGACAGCAGGTAGACATGAACTCCATTCCAGTCTCATAAAGAAACTCTTGAAAACAGACATGTTTTGACAGGTATTACCTGGATGGCTGGCCTGGTTTTTTGCCATCTTGCTTTTCTGTGCCATCTGAAGATCCATCTGAAGCAAGTATAGACTGCATCTACTGACGTGGCAGCGTGCGCAATGCCTCTTGGTTTACTGCTCTCCTTCTTGGTGAGCCTGGGGTACTCAGCGTTGTGCTTCCTTTGGCTAAGGTATGGTGTCTGGCCGAGCCGGCTTCTTGTCAGTGAAAAAACACTTGTGTCGAAGAAGATAAATTCAGGCAAGGGGCTGGCAGCCCTCAGTTGTGAGTAGTGCCGCTCTGTGCAGCACTGACAGGGTGAAATAACGGTTTGAATGGTGATAAACTGAGGAGATAAACAGTGCAAGTTGTTAGCTTTAAATCTTTATCTCGCAAGTATTTGTCACGAAGGTTTGAAGGGAAAACACTGCGTTCAGTGTTGTACAGGATCACCAATAAATTACTCCCGTTATAGAAGAACCTCGTCGTTAAAGGTTTATAACTCTGCTGTAAAATCCTTGCTGGTTTGAGGCTCTGCAGACGGATTTGGAGCCAGGAGGGCCTGTCCGTCTCCAGAAAAGCTGATCTGTACTTTACTTGAAAGCATAACTGCTGCTCAGCTCAATTTTGAGTCTGAAACTTTGCTCTTGTACAGGGGAGGGACTGGGCTGGGGGACCTGGGTCCAGCAGTATGGCTGTGCCACCTCCTTGCTTCCCTTGGGCTTCTCTTTCCTTTCCCACCCTCTGTTTGACTTGACCTTTAGCCTTTAAACTGTCCGGGACAGGGACCCTGTTTGAACAATACCTAACGCAATGGGAGGCTGACCTCAGGTGAGGTTTCAAGGCTTTCCTGCAAGGAAAAAATGATTGCAGTTATATCCCCTGCAAAAATAAATGTGCAGGGGGAAAAGAAATCTCAGGCTCCAGCTGCAGCTTCTGCAACCGAACAGCCCTGCATTTATTATAGGATTATCTGCAAATTCAAATAGGTTGTCCCTTTCACTTCACTGAATGCTCTGATCCTAAATAAGCAAATTACATCACCTATTCTGATGTCCTGTTTAACTTATGACCTCAGCCTGAGCGCTGCAGGATATGCGAGATGGCTGCTTTATTTCATTGTCTGGAGATCTGATATCTTCCCCCCCTCCTCCCCTTTCCCTGCTCTTTCTGTTTCAAGGCTGCTCACCCCAGCCTTTTAGAAAGGTGTTAGCATGGAATTAGGAGTAGGCGGGGAGGAGGGGGGAGGAAGACAGGAAACCACCATTTTTTTTTAAATTAGGTGCAAAAGTGTTCTAGCAGTTGCAGCAAATGTTTCTGGTTTTTTGTGGTTAAGGTAACGAATTTCATTGCTGCAAAGCTCATCATGTGCAAGCTGATTTACACAGAGGGAGCCCAGTATGGAGCAATCCATTTAGCAGGGACAAAGAAAAAGACCTTATGATTAGATGAGAAACCCTGTGCTTGGGGCACTTTGCGAGAACCTTTGAAGCCAGCCTGGGAACTCTGGCAATATTAGTCGATAATTAGTAATATAGATCCCTCAAGCTGTCGTTTAGATTGAAAATGTGCATGTCTCTCATGAGCCTCTGTCACACCAATCTGATCAGCAGGCTTTTTTGTTCCTTTTATGTGGGTTGCTCTGTCGGTCCAGATGATGATGAGAACTGCCAGACATCATCTTTCTCACTAACTTGTGAGCCGAGCAGCTATCTCCGTGCTCTAGCGTGTCATGGAAGTGGGACCAGGGCAATTTTATTCTGTGGTCACCTTTCCTGGCCTGAGCAACAGTCATGTTATTCTTTTAAATGTACCAGTTGTCTTTCCCCACGCGCAGTGAAAAGCCAGTAGAATTTAAAGGCTATGTATTTTGTAAAATGCCCCAGCAGACAGCGAGGGATTTGTCTCAGGAGTTGCTTAGGACAAAAAGCATCAGCAACTGTAATGAGGCTGAGGCGACCATCAAAGAATTTTGAAAATGTCAGTTCTTGAAGCCCGCATTTCAGTTTTTGAGATGCCTTCCACTGACATAACGTTGCGTCCCTATTTACTTCCTTTCAGCCCTGAAATCTCTTTGGAAAGAGCCGTGTCACCATCTAAATGAAGAATTAAGAAGGGTCATGTGTGCTGGATTTTGTCGTCTTGGGAATGCTGAGAAAGAGAATATCATTTTGAAACCCTCTGTGGTTTAGTGAAAGGTTCATCCATAGGATGTAATTTGTCAGCGCCTACAGGTCAGGAAAACCTGTGATTAACAGCATCTGTGGTTTCCCCAGATGTGTGAGTTAGCTGCTTACTCCTCACCAGCCCTTAACCTAAATCAAAA
This sequence comes from Ibycter americanus, assembly GCA_035590275.1. NCBI lineage: Eukaryota > Metazoa > Chordata > Aves > Falconiformes > Falconidae > Ibycter > Ibycter americanus. The sequence goes on along the minus strand of JAVJGI010000065.1, from coordinate 8,025,953 downwards.
ACTCAGCCCTGTGCCTGCCCACTACGTAGGCTGTGATTTCTTGCTTCGGAGTGTGATTGTTCCATACAAAGGGTAAGGCCCTCTTAATCTTTTTGTTTATCCTGGGCTTGGCAATTTAGATGTAATCTGCAACTTGTGCTGCTGAGACTGGCCAGGAAGCACAGCTGGTATTATTCTGCCTCTACAGACATTGTTGAGGGAGCGAATTGACCTCAAAAGGTACTTGTCCCACGACTGTCTGAATGTGAGCATTCAGTCGTGAATGCACCTAGCCCTGGCGCAGTGGCGTTTCATTCACAGGGATGTAGCTCTTTTTATTTGGAGTGGCTCTACACGACGGTCGTTAAATAGCATCAGCGTTTGTGATAATTTGTCGTGGCAAATTGTTCTCCTCTAAAGTCTCCAGTTGAGGTTTTTATTTGCTGATCGCTAAGGCTTTATAAACTGTGGTGAGAGCTCGTGGTGAGTGCTCGCCATTGTGTGCAGGGGCATGGGGGCATGCTGAAGCAAAGCGCCTCGTCCAGGTTCCCAGGTGGAGGTCCCAGTGGGAACTGAGCAAACCCCAGCTCGTGGGTGCAAGGCACGAGGGTGGGCAGCACACTGCCTGTTCCAGCTCTGCCATGCAATGCGTGAGTGCGCACAGCACCAATCCTGTAAAATTCCCAGCCCGTAGATTGCTTTGCACTGCGCTGCTGTCCATGTAAAGCTCAGAGCCCCCCCAAAGAAGGGCTCGACTGGGCCTAATTCTCACCAGCCAGCCCGGACAGTGCTGCCTGGTTCCCACAGACTGTACACTTCCCTGCCAAGATTTCAGTATCTTCAGAAATTCAGTGGAGCATGAAGGTCACAGCAAGGGAAGAATGACAGCCTGAGACTTTTTTTTTCCCCTTTCACCAGCTCGGAGCAGACTGTTGTCTCTCTAGCATGTTGACTGTTTTCATAGGGTTAGCGTGAAGTTTATGTTTTACACAGACCAGTGGAAGTCAGATATGGGAATGCAGCAGATCAGCTGTGTTTCTTCAAGGAAGACGGTCTCATGTTGCAGACTTTCTTTCTCAGTGTCTGCAAAAGCTTGATTTCCAGTGAAATTTCCTTTACAGATCTTTGTCTTTAGGTTCTTTTTGTGAACATATGTGAGAGACTATACCCGAGGTTTCGGTTTGTGTATTTATTTCCTTTCTCTTATTTTCACTTGCAAAGCTGCAGGCAGATATTAAACTTCAGGGGGGAGGAAAGCTGTTAATTTTTCACGGTGTTATGTATTACAATGCTCAAAATGATGATGCCAAATTAGCCATTAGAGGTCAAACCTCAGCTGACAGCAAATGTTTTCTTTTGAGGAAGTCATCCTTATTCCTGGGAACCAGTTTTGTTCTCCTGTGCTAAATGCAAGAAAGGTATGAATGTGTGTTTTTTCCTGGAGGGCAACACTAGCTGGAAAAATGCTGGTTTTAGCCAGTGGAAACAGCACAAGCAAACAGCGATTGGCAGTGAAAACAGCACTTGTATTTAGACTAGCATAGAAAAGAAGACACAATGTAGTGCAGAGTAAATGTCCTTTTATACAGTTCTGTACAAGGCTTTTTCTTCCTCTCATGGGTTTGGACAGATTGTGAAGTGCAGTGGTCAGCGGTGATGCTGGTGCACTGGGAGAAAGTAATGAAAGGTCAGTGGGTGACAGTGATGGAGTGACTGTAAGGAAAGCGAAGAACTCTCTGGAGAAGGCAGTGACACAGCTATAACTCCCATGTGTCCCAAAGAAACTGTCCCCATGTTTTCTCTCAAATGTCATGAGAAAACAAGAGATTTGTAGCCAATTTAAGTTCTGTTGGTTTCCAGTCCCCTGTGCCTCCTGAGGTCAGAGTTCAGTGTATTGACTGTGTCAAGAAGTCAAAATTCCCATGTTTTATGCACTGTGGAGTTTCTCCTCCTTTTTGACATTGGTGCCCTTATAATGCTCTTTGTTTGTATGTCATGGTAAGGATGGGATGTCCAGCTCCCAGTGTTTGAATGGCTGTAAATTTAAACTGGTACATTCTCAGGATGATAATCCTACATATAAACCAGCAATACAATCAGTTGGTCTTATTATTTGAGAGACCTTGTACATTAGAAGTTAAATAACATCAAAGTTCTTGTTTTCACAACAGAATGACTAGCTTCATTAGTAGTTCAGGTGAAGTGAATTGATTTGAACCCATCCAGAAAGCCTCCAGACCTTTATTTGCAGTTCATAGATCAAGATGATTGAATAGTGTCAGATGGGAGCCTTCTAAGCAGTTTGATGTGGGCCATATTGTAGCACAGGTAGTACCACGGCGATGTTTTCCCAATCCCTCTTGAGAATCCTGCACAAAACCGTTGTCCTGTTGTTGCAAACGCAGTTAAATCCTGCTACGTGCTTTGTGGGGAATGAACAGTTTTGCAGTCATCCAAGGTTTGCAGTGTTTGCCTGGGCAGCTGTTAATAGCGGCAGCAGACCTTTGTTCCTTCAGAAGAATGTCTGATCTCGAGGCATTTTTGAAGCTTTAGTTTGAGTCAGCATTATACACTGAGCTACACATACTTGGCTTCATGGTAGAATTTGCCAGATCTGTAATTGCTCGACAGCATTTATCTGAAGACCTTTAGGCATTAAACTGTGTAACTTCCTACTGGCATAAAATGAACTATATCTGTTATTCATAATATTAATTGTATGAAATGACACCCTACGCCAAAAACATACATCTGTGGACCCTGTGGGATATAGAACATTATTTTCTCCTTCATCTGCTGCTGCAAAGGCATTTTCAGCTAACAGTGAAGATGATAAGCAGTGTATGTAGGGTTTGGGCTTTTCAAGACCTTGTCCCCATAAGATGTACATGACCTAGGTGACTTACTTGATGTAAGAAGAGACCATTTTGTGTTTCTGTAAACCCTTTCATCCCAAAGATCATGCAGTGTTTCAGAAACAGAGACAGGTAAAGCAGTATCCTGGTGGAAAGAGAAACAGAAAGCTTTTAAATTAGTTTCTCAGTTCATACATAGTGTCAGTCTTGAAGAAGATGATATTTTGCAGTTATCTTGATGACATACAGCTATATTGTGTGCTGTAAGCTCAAGGCAGGATTTTGCTGAGCTAGGTATGGATGTTGTCATTTAATCGGTCATTTATAAGAGGCTCAGGATAAACTTTTCTCTCTCTTCCCCAAGAACGCAATAGAAATCCCTGGTAGCAGGAAGATTTTTATAGTGAGCTTATGTGAGAGTGTGTTAATCTGGAACAAAGTCCCTAACGGCACAGAACTTCTTCCAGAGGGCAGCCCAGTACTCTCCAGTTTCCTGACACCAGGAGCGATAGCTTAGAGGGAGAAATGATAGCATAGGAGTTTTGGCAAAGGTGGAAAATGTAACATTCAGGGCATGCTTCTTGTGAGTCAGAATGTTTTCTCTGGACAAGTGGATTTAGATGATTTACCTGTCTTAATTCAAGACACACAGTCTGAGTCAATCGTCCTTTTATTCAGGAAAGTGCTGGGGGAAGATGCAGGTGAAAACCTGTTTCTTTTATCTCCACTAATTTCTCCGTTCCTACCTCTACCTCAGCTTTTCTCTTGGTGGTTCCTAGGGGAGCTACTCCTACTGAGGCATTTTAGTGAAGTAGAAGAATATCGTATGTTTAAGGTGAGCACAGTCAGGTTTATTTTCCTAACTGCCCCTTAAAATTATTGTAGTTACAATCAGGTGTCTTGTAGCCAGGAGGGTGGCCCAGCACCCTTTGTCCCCTACCCACTTGTCCATCCCTCATGTTTACAGCTCATGCTTGAGGAGGGGGCAGGTGGGGAGTCAGATGTGGAGACTGATCTGGCTGAAATGGGAGTCCCCATTTGCAGATGGATCAGTGCTTTGTCGTCACAAGGGACCACAGGAACAAGTTATATCTCGGGTGTGTACCACTGACATGGACCTCTCTGCCTCTGGCAGCCCTGGCCTGGGGCAGTGCCCCTACCTGGGGCATGGCAGCAAGCATGGCTGTCCTGCAGCGGTGTGGGCAGACTGCTCATCTCTGCAGCTCTTAGGATTTTAATTTGACAGTCTAATTTCATGGACTTTAAAGAAGGGGAGATCACTGAGCGGGGTCCTGCAGGAGGAAATGAGCTGGTGGTTGGAGAGAAGGAAGTTGGTGACAGAGGAGTCAGAGGAGGAATATGGTTCCCTACGAACAGGGTCATGTGAATGGCGGTTCAGTGACAGGATGGAGTGATCGATGTGCAAGAATAATAGGTCACTGGGGAGTCAGCCTGAAAGCTGAAGCCTCTCAAAATGTGCAGGACATCATGGAAAAGAAAGTTAAAAAGACATCAAGTAAGGCCAAGCAGCTTCTTGCAAACCAGCCTGCCTTGCAGCTCTGGACAGTGTGCTTCCCCTGGCTTAGTTTTGCACACTCCAATTTCTGACTATATAAAGGAGTTGGGCACCGAGAAGTTGTTCGCACTTCCTTCTGTGCAGACACTGGCCTGTGCCAAAGGACTGAGCCTTCGCTCCCAGGAGTAAACCCATCCCAGAGCAGGGACCAGCCCTTCCTCACGCTGAGGAGCCTTTGCTCTGGCTGCCTTCTGCAGTTGGGCCATTCCTCCCCCGAGCGGGGCCTTCCCTGGATCAGCGGCATTTGCTGGCATTTACTGGAGGGCTCAAATTACCCCAGTGAAAATAATCGGTTATGCAAAGTTACGCTGTTTAGATTGGGTTTCTTCTGTGTGGCCAGTGAGGTGTGAAAGTCAATCTGCTCCGCAAACCCTGAGGGCACTTTCTCTGTGCTGACTTGATATGATAGCTTCAGGGTTTGGCTGGGAGTGGCGGGGGGGTAAGCTGGCCCTGGGTTCAGTTCAAAGGGACGCAGATCACAGGTGGTCATGGTGGGACTGGGCTCGTGAGCAGCACAGCGCTCCTAAATCCAGCCGGGGCTGAACGAGCCCCAGCCTGGCAAAGCAAAAGGGTTGCCTGAGAGGAGGGTACAAGGTTTAGATCTTGCTGGGGTTGCAGAGCCCGTTGGTCATCTCAGCCGGGAGAAGGCTGGTGAGGGGAGGCCATGGCTTCAGACTGAATATTCTTGTTTATGGTTTTGTCCGTGCACTTGTCTTCATAGGCTCGTCATCATGGTCCATGCAGTAAACAGCAGTGTAATTAGTAAATTCTTATGATTAGGAGAAGGACTTTCTGTGGCAGGAGTGTAGCGGGTGTCCATCTTACACTTTTTTCATGATCATCTTCCTTTTCTCCCTGATAGAACCACAGATTTGGAGATTCAATGCAGAAAAGTCCCTGTGGACCAACAGCACCTCTTGACTCTGCCTGCCTGCCGGCCATGGTTTCTGTGTCATTCCTGCAGAGAGAGACACGGGCTCGCTTCCAGTTTGAGCTGGCCAGTCAGCCAGTGGGGAGGCTGTGGGTGACCAAGGGGTTCAGGCTGAGACCCTGAATTAACATGCTGGTACAGCACTAGACCGCCTGTCTGTAAGATCACAGCAATGTCACGTAGTAGCCCTCATAAGGGGCTTGCTGGCTGCTTACCAGTGAGGGGTGGTTCAAGGGCTGCTGTCTTGGCCAGGTAATGCAAAACCAACGTAATGGGAGCAGTGTGGAAAAGCAGCACATGCATATTTAAATCAGTATCAATTTATGCTGTCGCTCATCTGTGACTTACTGCAGTAACATTCATATTCAGCTTTAGTGCAAAAAACAATACTCAGCTGCTTTCTTACTTCTTAATGAAAAATACCTCTTTAGGGTTTCTTTGAAGTCCCCACCCCTGAAAATCCCCACTATATTGTCATCATTGTTACTGTTAACAGCCCCTGCCAGTATCGGGAGCCTTTCCTGACAGATAGCTCTGCAGGGGCTTTGTCCGACGCTTCAATTCAGCCCTATACTATAGACAGTTTTAAATGGCTAATGACGGGCCTCCCAGGGGATTTCTGCCAAACTCTCAAAGACCTCCCAGGTTTAAAAGTAGCAGGGTGTCCTTTTCCTGGGGCCAGCCGCAGGAGGAATGCACACAGTCAGATTCTCCTACCTAAGCTGCATCAGCCTAGTTATTTTTTCAGTTGCAAAGACTCATCCATGCGTATATAGCTGGTTGCTTAGCAGGAGACAGATAGCTGTGTCAGTAGAGGACATGGAATAAAGAGAGGAAAAAGGTTAGGTGGAAAGTATCCCCATTAGTTTGAGGCATTTTAATGTTAAAAATATCCTTTTTGAAAGTCGCAGAAAAATAGGAAAAGCTTTGAAAAATTAAGCCAGGGTCTGTATCAGCAGTACAACAAGATTCATTTTTCCCAAGTCTGTAGTAATGGTCCAGTGATATTTATGGGTTACCAATAGGAATGTGAATGATGTCTAAACGAGCTGGGCTCCTACGTGCCATTTTCAGACGAGAGGCAAAAAAACATTTGAGGATCCCCAAGGGCTTCTTGGAAATGGGACTGGGACACTTACGCCATGATTTCATGAGAGTTTTGTGTCGGTGTAGGTAGATGCTGCTGCCAGATGAAGCCGTGCCTCTTCCCTCACCTCTCCCCTACCCCAGTGCCTCTCTGAGCCCCCCTGGTCCCAACACAAGTGCTTGTTTAACTGCAGGGTCGCTGGATCAGGGAACTGATCCCAGTTGAAACAGACCTGTCAAAACCAGATGGTTAATTTTAACCCAGCTCAGTTCCCCAGTCTGGTTCGCTTTGCAGCTGCCCAGATGTGTGGCTGCACGGGAGAGGGGCAGAAGGACTCTGCCTCTGCTATATCAGCATGGGCTTATCCTGGCCAAAGCCCTTGCGAGCCCACAGCTGAAAGAGCTCAGGCCAACGCTTTGACAGCCCTTGTCGGTGCAGTCCCAGCCAAATGAAGAGCATTTGGCTGGTGCCGCGCAGTGTGCCAGGGAGGGGCTCAGCGAGGAGGGTGGCCTGTCCTTTGTGGCTGTTCGGTCTTGGCTCAGGAGATGAAGCCTCAACCTGTCTCAGCTCTACCCTGTTAATATCCTTTAATTTTGGACCCTTCTGGCAGTTCAAAATCTGTTTTGGTTCAAATTTGATCTTCAGCTTTATAAATGAGGTATGCCGTCATGTGGGTGCTTATTCCTGTGCAAACAGAGACCATACCATTTTGATCAGCTTGTAGCTGATGTGCACCTTGCCACAGTTTTGCATCGTGTCTGAATACAGTTCACAGCTTCTGAGCACGTTTCTCTATTTATTCATAGTGGAAAGGGCTCTTCTCAGTGATCAGCGAATGAATTTCCCAGAGAATATATAAGAATTGGTTCATTGCTTGCGCTTGTGCTAAGAAATACAACTAAATATTTCCTCCTGCTAAAGGAAACAAAATTAATACATTCTCTTATCTATTAAAATAATTTCATATTTTTATTGAGGGGAAAACTGCCATCTCTCAAAGCGATGCTGTGCCTTTAACTGGGCTACTGTTGTACAGAGTAGTTGAAGCTTCATTTAGCCTGAATGAAAAGCTTGATGCATGTTGCTGAAGAGAGGAAACTGGTGGTGGATGATTTACTTGGAATGCCCTACAGCAACGAGGTTATAAATGAAGAGGGGAAACACCAAGAGCGCTGAGATCAGAACCAGAGGAAATACACCAAGCCTTGAAGTGACCTTATGTAAATTCCTAATGATGAGACTTAATTGAACTCATTTTTTCCAAGGGTTGTAAAGATCAAAATAACAACAGCCTTGAAATGCAGAGGTCTCTAGATAATATGCCTACAGCCGAAAACTGCCCCAGATTTGTGTGACCAGCCTGCCTGGCAGCTAGGTACTGAACACAGGCTTGCTCCAGGAGCTCTGGTGCCCAGGGGCCCCAGCCGAGACAACAGGGCTGCTTGAGATGCAAAAGCAATGTCTAGCGTCTGAGTCTTGCTTTCTGTCCCCGTGTCGAAGCTGCCTTCGCTTAAATGCTTATTTTAAACTCTGTGTTTCTGCACTGAGTCCCAGGAAGCCTGACGTGCAGCTGGGAGAGCTGCTTGCGAAACGAGCCGGTGTCCTCAGCCCAGCTCCGCGGAGGCGAGTGCCCCATTGCACAGACACGAAAATCCCAGTGAGGAGAATCAGAGCAGCTCTCGAGGGGTCACCGGGCTGTGCCCTTCTCACTGAGGTTGGTTCCCGACATGAAATAATGTGGGCATGTGTTCAGTGTGACAGTGTTGGAAACTGATACAGACACTGTCAAGACTGAATTCCTGTGCTGTTCCTAGAGCTTGGGTTTTTTTTTTCCCTCTGGGCTTGCATTCAGCTCTAGGATTCATTCTTCTCTTTTGTATTAATGCATTTGTGGTAACATGAAGAAGTATTGATCTGGGGAGAAAAAGCAAGTGGTCTGCTGTGAAAAATACTTATCACTGATGCCTGTGCCTAAATTCTCTGGGCTGGTGTTTTCCAAGGACTTGCAGAGTTAGGTACCCACATGCACTGAATATCTGTGAAACACCATCTGCCGAAGTTTCCCAAATTTCATTCAAAATACCAGATTAATTGATTTATTTAGATTCATAAACAGCAGTAGAGAGCAGGAGGCTCTGACCCAGTGAGAAACTGCGGATATGGCTGTGAACAGCAGGCTAATGAAGATGAAAAACCTCCCCTGTCCAGAGTAATCCAAACACAGTCTTACATATGAGTCTGTTGGCCCAAGTGCAGCTGTTTGTCTTTTCAGTAATCTGAAGCCGGAGCAGTACCCTGAGAAGCAAAGGGGACAGTGACTGTTTGTACGTTGCAGAGGTCAGTTGTGCTGCTGCCTAAACCAAACAGCCTCCCGCGGCGGAGGTGAACTTGGTGGCACGGCGGTGGCACTGCAGCTCTGTGGACACACTCCCATGGGCACAGCCCAGCATCCTGGCTCCATCGGACCCAAAGAGAGCAAGAAACTTGATGTCTTCCCTTCAGAGGGAAGCTGGAAAATCTTCTCTGTATTTAAAGTTCCCATGGCTGCAGTTTGAATTTGGCACACAGTTGGCCACGGGGTTATCTGAGGTCATGTACTCAAATAGTTGTAGATAAAACAAGGGCCTGTTTGGATTGGAAATCTCCAGAGGGCTTTTCCTTTGCGCGCGGGTAATGATATTGCAGGAGGACATGAGCCAAAATAAAGATTCGGCTCCGTATGCAGTAGCTCAGTAAAATAAAATGAGCAATGGAAAAAAAAAAAAAGGAAGAGAAGAAAAAAGACTGTTTTCATTACGTTATTTTCTGAACTTGTGGTTGAGATGGAGAAATTACAGCCAATGAAAGGGAGTCCTGCAGCGAGGCGCCATCCAGGACTGAGCTTGCCGTGCCACTTTTCCAGGAAACTCCCTGTAGCTGCAGAAAGCTGCCGCTTTTTGGCTGTGCTTACCTGCCGGCGGGCTAAGCCGGTGCACCCGCTGCGGTGCAGGTCCCACACCGCAGAGCCAGCAGTGGGGCACAGGGGATGCTGCCGGTGGCTTCCCTGGCTGCAGCCCCGGCCGCCTCCAGCCTCGGAGCTCCTGCTTCTCTGCTTCAGAAGTTTATTCCCCAAAATCCCTACCAGTTGGGGTGGTTATAAAGAGGGAGAAGTTAATGGGTTTTGGAAGTTAGAGGGAATAAGATTCTGTCAGGCTCTTTCACAGGCCCTTGGGCTTTTATGGGAAACTATTTACTCACCGCTTAATGGAAGACTGCAGAGCAGAGCACATTTGGACGAGAAACGTGATTCAGTACTTTTCCAAGCTGCCATTAGAGAAAAGTTTATGCTTGTAACAACAGCTCTCTTCCTTGCTTGCTGCCTGCTACGGCGATCTTGATGGATTCACAGCCTGTTGTTATGAAAATAATTGAAATTTAAAAGCAAAATGACAAAGTCGGGAAGAAAATCAGGCCTTTGGGGGCTTTCTGTCTTCATGTGATGCACTTGGGTGCTGCGGTGATAGGTACTGCTATAAAGCATCACCCAGCAGGTAGGGAGAAATCAGAGACAAGACAGGAATGAGGAGGAGAAGCTAGAGCAAAAGTTGTTCGCCACACTGCATAGCTCAGGGCACTGGGGAAACCAAAATGGGTCTTGCCTTTTGGTGCCACGAGGCAAGAGGTGCCCACGGGTCTGATGGCAGTGCACATGAGCTGCAGTGGGGTGGCCGGTGTTGGCTTTGCTGGCCTGGAGGTGCCCATGCTATTGGGAGCTGGAGCTGCTGCGTGTCAGGGAGCAGCTCTGCATCTTGTCCAGTCTCCATTGCTCATGCTCTCAGCTCCTGCAGAGGGGTGCAGTATGAGGAATCCCCCTGCCCACACTTGGAATCCCTATGGCATGCGGGTGGGAAGTCCTGCTGAGCTGCTGCGTTTCAGACGGGTGTTTCAGGTGGCGTTGTGACGGGTGGCACGTTGGCAGTGTCACCTCCAGGCTCTTGGTGGGAGCAGACTGGTCTCAAGTGGAGAGTTGCTGTTAAAAAGGGCATGTCCCACAACATGCAAGGTCACCCAGGCGTTGCATGGACCTGCTTCATGTCTTTTAGGGCTTTCCCCTGCTAACGAGGAACATACAAACCTCTTACTAATACAAATTTCATTTCTGTGGAAAAATTATCTGAAGACAGCTAGCAGCTTTGGTATGCTTGTTTATTGTGTTGGTTTTAAGATTGCTTGCTGAGGAACTCCAGACGTGGATGTTTTGTTGGTGGCTGTGGACATGAGGAACCCAGCTCCCACCAAATTTAGGCGGATTTGTGTATCCCTCTCCTCTGGGCTGCTGAGAAGAATTCAACCGCAATCAACAAATCTTTATCTACGTCTTCATTAGAGTTCACTCAGGGTGTTCATTGGACACTTTGGGAGTTCAAAAGGTTGAATTCATCGATCGATTTATTTCTGTCCCCTGTCTGGGTGGAAACAACTGATAAATGTAGGTTTCTGGTGCAGACTCTGCAGTTTACATCTTCACAATTCAGTTTCTGCTAGTGTATGCTTCAAATGTATATTCACGTTCTTTCTCTGAAGCCAGTTTGTTAGTAGGGAAGGAGTCATAAGAAGGTCACATATTCATCAGGATTCATTTTTAGAAAGGGAACAAGGCTGCATGCATGTCTCCTTGGAGCATTGGCCCTGCTTTTCTCCTTGTAGGGAGCATTTTAATAGCGGTAACACTGTAGTTTTTCAGCTTATGGAGACGTACAACAATGTTCCCAAAAAGCTTTAGTTGCAGTCAATGCCACCAAGGGGTTTTCTCTCTCTTTGCATCCAGTGTTTCTATGTTGTGCATGTTACTACAGCCTTTCTGTATATGTGAATATAGAAACATGGTGTTTCTTAATGTGCTTACAGTGTGCTCTTAGTACTTATCTCATGATAAATTGCTAATCAAATACTTTAGGTCTATAGTATTCCATCAAAAGCACTTTTGAGCTGCTGGGTTTGTTTCTAAGTAGGCATGGACATACTGGGAAAAAACAGTAAGTCCTTACTGACCAGGGAAAGGAAAACCAGGAGGGCTTGGCACTTGTGTAGATCCTTATGATGACATATAGACCTGTATAAAAATGACATTTTCTTCCTGCAAGGCCTGACTGCAAATCTTCTTTGGGTGACTGTTAAAGAGGAGCGATTTGTTACCACCATTCCTGCTGCGGGTTGTACGGTTGGGCTGGGTCAGGGCTGGGTGTATGGCAGCGTTCTGTCCTCTGGTGTGAAGGGCAGGATCACTTATCCTGGTGCCAGCTGGAAGGGGACAGAGGGTGACTGATGTGTCAGGAAGGGCAGTACCCTTCCAGCTGAAAGCCAGCCAAGACAAGTTAGTTTGAATTTTTAAATATTATTTTTTTTAGTAGGACTATGAGCCGGCTCCCTGATTTTGTGTTGTGTTAGTTAGTGCTTCATGTCATGTGCCTGCACTGCCTTTGATCCCAGAGCAGAAGCTTTGCTGCTGGATTTGCTGTATTGTCACACTGCACCCTGTGTCTCTCGCCTCTCTTGGGCAATAATTCATTTTACAGAACCTCATCTGAGTTTAGCAGGATTGTTACTGTGGCTCAAAAGAAACTCAGAACTCAACAGAAGTGCCAAAGACCTGGTTTGCAGTGCACTGGCAAAGCTGGAACGACGAGGGAGACATTTGTCACCTGTAGAGTCTGTATGATTTAAGCAAACAAGCACATCTGGCAGTTTTATGATGGTGACATTTTGTATTTTTTTCCCCAGCAGTAGAGCAAAATTAATCAGAAACGCTTTGGAACAACAACTGTTTTATAGCGATTGTAGCATGAGTGCAAGAGGAGGCTTGTCATTATGGCAGCCTCAGAGCTAATTTGCTGAGACATTCAACTGCCTTTAAATCTCCACTAGAGAATTTTTGCATTTCTGGTCGTGGGTCACTTGTGCTAATTTGGCATCTCTCTTAGAGCAATTTACATTTTTCTTTCAGCACGAACACTTATCCTCTTTAATAATGAGAACGCTCCTGTGCTTGGTTTTTGGGGGTGGTGGTGAAAGTAGTTCAAATCTGAAGAGAGGCAGCTGTTCTCCTTGGCTCACCAGCGTGTTTCAGGCATTTGTTGAGCCTACAGAGGAAACACATTCTTAAAGTCTGTGTCAGGAAACCAGCTTCGAAGGCAGAAAAGTCGTGTGAATTTTCAGTGTTCCTGTAAGACCTATAATTTGTTACAGCATTGTGGGTGCTGCAGTTCGTTTGTGGTGTGTGTTAGTGAAGCCCTCACAGGATTTACACTGCAACACATTTAGCAGATTTTAATGTGACGTTTGTGAGTTAAATCAGAAGTTGCTGTATGAGAAGGTGGGATCGGGACATGTGGTCATTAGTACATAGGGACGTACTCCTGACGTGAGTTTGAGTGTAAACTGGCCAGGAAACAAGCTCTTGTCAATGCAATACAAATAAGGCTGTTCCTAAAATAATTTAACATTAAATGGGTGAAGCAAGCCTCAGATCCCGCCGTGTCTTGTGCATCCCAGAGCTGGAGGAACAGTGGGACAGTTGTGCCTGAGCTGCTCAATGCGGGTGAGCCTGAAGGCTCTGGAGGGGTCGTTTACTGGTAGACATCAGAATGGTGTTTTATTTGTTGCAGAACATGAAGGTGCCAAGACCTTCTGGAGAGGGCAGCAGTACATGAGAGAGACTGTAAAGTCCATGAAAGCTCTTGCACAACTAAAATGCAAAGCAGGGACTAAAGCAGAAGTGTCAGAGAACTAGATACTGGTGACCCAGCCTCCCTCTGAAGAGTCCTGGTGGGGTCATGGTCCTCAGGAAAGATGAATGGGAAGAGAAATGAGGCATTCCTATTAGAAAAGGAGATGATGGGAGTGAACCTGGACAACTGAATAGTCTTTGCAGATTTCCCTTTCTGTGGCAGCAAGCCTTGAGTCCAGGTTTAAAGTAAAAAACTTCATTCAGATCAGTCCTTCGAGCCTAGGTAACATTTTTCCAAAACATGAAAGTGCAAAACAGCTACTTCCCAGGAGCAGGAGACCTCTGAAAGGGAGATTATTTGTGTGTTGCTTGTCCAAGCGACAATGATTAAAGGTTTCTCAGCAGGCTTGTTCCCTCGTTAGAGATTTGAGCCTCTGCTTTGAAGTTCCATCTCCAGCTGGAAACTCACATAAACCTTTGGGCCAAGAGCACTTTTTTCCCCTGAAATATTTGATATCAGTGCTTTGTTACAGATCTCTAACTTGTGTGTAGCTTCTGCTTTGTGACTCATCTACCTTGGCAGAAGACAGCCAGTGACAAACCGGGATTACTGAATGAGGGAAAAATCCACATTGCCCAGGAAAGATATGTGGGGACCTCAAAATCCTGCCTCGAGATAAACTCTCATCATTGCCAGTTTGGGAGATGGAAGTATTTTGCATCCCTCCCCTTTCTTCTCTGTGAATATAGAAACTTTTTAACTCTTCTCCATACCAGTGATGGATCGCTTGGAAATACAGAGCATAATCCTTTGTTTTTTTGGAACTGGGGAATGTTTTAAATAAAACTTTGAAAGGCAGCCTCCGTGTTTACCCCTGCACAGGCTTGGGAGCTGGAGGTCAGGGTGCAGATGCAGATGTGCAGGTGAAGCACTGCTGTGTACACATGGTGAGGCCGGGGCATGTGGGACAGCTCCGCACACACTCGCTTTGGTGGGTGTTTTTTGTCCTCTGAGCTTGGAGCAGTCATGTGGTCATGTGAGCGCATCTTGTTTCTTCTTCTCTTGAAAAATGTATTCCTAAGGAAGAAACGAGTGGCCTACAGACAAGGTCTGCACTGCTCACATGCTCCGGTCACCACAGGAGGGACCTGCTGGTGGTGGCTGTGGGCCGTGCAGTGCACGCCTGGACTCTGGATTTCCCTCCTCGGTGTTGGAAGACATTAACACCGTTCATGTGTGACCCTGAAAGACATGCTCTCGTTGCTGCCGCTGCAGTATCCCAGCCGGGCCCAGCAGGCTGGGATGAATGCTGGATAGCTGCATCTTGCTTGCAGGGCTGCTTGGTAGAGGCATTCAGAAAGCTTTTCCATGGAAGAAAGTCCTGTCTCATCATCTCTCCCCCACCCCCAGTCACAAGCATCTTTGTGTAGCCCTTCCCCGTCGCTGTTTTCCCATGGCAAAAAGTGCCTAGTTCAGAAAGCATCAGCCCCAAGCCCTTTGATCTTTTCTTTCTCAAGAGAAAAAAGATTAAAAAGAGACAAGAAGTTAAGGATTTGTGAGGGGGAACGGAACATGAATAGCAAATTCTGCTATGGAGGTCACCTCCCCCCAGCTTTCTTCCTGTGTGATCAGGAGGAGGGAAGGGTGCGGAGCGGGTCTGTTGGGGGATCCAGGGAGGAGGGGAGTAAACTGGGGGCAGAGGAGTGGGGGTGGAGTGGTGAAGCCCTTCAAAAGGAACAATGCTTGCAAGCTCCTGCATTGTTAGGCGGCCCTTTACAGGGAGTGCCATGAATACAGGTTATAAATTCTTTGGCCATTGAGAGAGCTCTCCAAACCTGACTCCATCCTGCACTAAACCAGGCCTGAGCCCTATCAGTTGCATAGCAATGAATTCATTTACATCTGGATAGTTAATCTCCAATTCACTTGACAGTTTATCTCACCCTTGGAAGAGCAAGCAGTGCCTGCTCTATTGTGTTGAAGCCAGTCTATGATCATCAGCTAGGCTAGCACCTCTTTTTTTTTGTGCAGCAAAGATAAGAAGGCTGGGTGTTGGTATCTAGCGTATGAAACACGCAGTTATTACCCCAAGCTGCTTGATTCTGCAGTGCATTCACTTGACGTCCTCCCCATCTTTACCCTTTGCCTCTTCAATGTGGAAATGCCATATCCCTGCCTCTGTTATTGTCGCAGCACAGCTGAAGTACTGCTTTTCTAATATAAATGGCATTAGATGAATGATATACACAATCCAGAACTACGTATTTTGTTCTCATTTGCTGAGGTCTCCTAATTCTGAACTGAGTTTTATCTCTGGATATTTTGCACAGATTCCCCCAAGGAGGAAGAGCTGTTCTTGTTCCAGCGTGGCTCAGCAGACCATCTTTCAGGGGGATGCCAAGGACAGTGCCCTGCAGCTGCATCGCAGGGGGCTGTGAGAAGCTTAGGATGTCCCGCGGGAATGGGAGGGGCATCGTTCCCCCAAAACCCCAGCAAGAGGAGGCGAGCCTACTTGTGACCCAAGGCCTTTTGAGTAGCAGTGATTCGGCCCATTGTGACTGGAGAAATAATTACAGTAATGCGCATCCAGTGGGTAGCGATGTGAAGAGAGAACTCATTGCTTTTGGGCTGTGTGGGCATGTGGAGGTGAGAACACGGTCTGTTTTGGCAGATCGACTCACTTTCTGTTTGTGTTAGGAAAGTGGATCAGGAAAGGAGACCTTGGGGGTCAGAGGACAAAGTTAAGCGTGAGAATTCCTTGATTTATTCGTATTTCTAAGTCTCCAACTTTAATTTCCTGCAGTCAGTATTTGTATATATTTGATGTGGTTTGGACATGATCTGTGGAAGGGCCACTCTAATTAAAATATCCCTCTTCTTTTATCTAGAGTGGCTGCAAATCTTTAACCGGTCCTTTTGTTTCCTCTAACACACAGTGCACTTCATTCTGCTCTGGTCACGAGAATTATGTCTGAAGGGCTGTCTGAAAGGTTTAGCGTGGTTAACACTAAACAGTGAAAAACAGTAAGGTAAAGTAAAAAATGATGTGAATTTAAAAAACTAATAATAAGTTGGGGCAGGAAAGCGACTTTGGCTTTTTCTTTAAGTACTAAAGAATCTTTCATTTGCCTGCAACCAGGAAAGTAAGAAATGTTTCCTTTTCTGATGAAAGCTCAAACTGTCACTGAGTTGCAGCAGTCCAGCAGCAGAAACTGGAAATGGAGCTCCAGCTCTCCAAAGACTGGTAGCAGCCCCATATCTGCTGGGCTGTTCCTGCTCTTCTGCCCCTCTCACCTTACCTCTCCTTGGGAGGACCTGTAGCGTGAAGGTCACAGGAGAAGTTCTTCAGTGAAGACCAGCTTCAGGCTGTGTGAGCAGTATGTCTCAAACGGGACTGTGACTGTATTTCTTGTTCGTGACCTCTAACTGAAATTGTTTTAATGTTGGAACATTTGGCTCAGCAATGTGGCCATGACTGTTGCTGATCTTCCTTGAGCATAAGGCTTCAGTCTATGCTGGAGTCTCTCTGGTTAGACTCTTATCTGTCCAGACGATGCTAGTTGGGCTTATCGTTGAGTCACTTTGGCTTCCTTTCCAAGTTGTTCATAGGAAGCCAGTGAGCAGCCAGCAAACTGGTGACTTGCACCATCCTGCAGTGTCTTCTGAGCGTGAAACGTAATGGGTTCGATACTGCATTCTGAGTAGCACTGCTAGTAGCGTTGTAGTACTAATGTGGTGAGTGCAGTACAAGCATAGGGCACAAAGACAGATGCCTATCCCACAGAACTTATTCTCTAAGTATAAAGGTGGAGACAGAAGGGAGAGCATGAGGAGACAGGTCTGGGCAACAAGTTGCAGAGATCTTGACCCTCCTGAGATGGTGAGAATGTAAAAATACTCTCTGACAGTAAGAGGCAGTTGAATGTCACAATAAGATATGAATGGACCAGAAGTGAAACTGGCCTCTCAACACTGGATGAGAAGCGATGGGTGTGAACGGGGGAGGCCAGAGAAGCAGCTGGTGTTGGGTTTGAGAGTGAGAGGAAATACAGGGACAGGGCGCAAAGGGGCGAGTGGCCGTGGCGTGGGTGGAAAATGGTCATTGCAGTAACACTCCAGTGAATGTGAATGGGACAAAATGGCATCTGCCAAGACTGGAGGAAAAGATGCTGCAGAAGTTGCGAGGAGGTGGTGAAAGCCTTGCAGGACCTCCTGGTCACAGTGCTACAGGTGGAGGCAGCTTGTAACCCTGCACCAGCTCATGGCAAAAAAGCCACAGCCAACAGATAGTCAGCTTGGCTGTTGTCCAGAAAACGGATATTTTAGTGGAGGTTTGGGAAGGGGGAAGTGTAGACTCAGAAAGACCTACTGCAAAGACTGCCCAGCTGCTCAAAATGTTGGGGTTCCCCATGGGGGGACTGTCAGCTAACCTGGGACCACACCAGCACTGCAGAGAGGGGTGATGAACAGCATCTTCCCATGCTTGGTGTTACCCGGGTCAAGTGGTAATGTGAGGAACAGCTGTAGCTCAGTCAAGGTTGAGTAACACTTTTATCCCATCCCTATCCTGGGCCACAGGTCCCCCCTGCCCTCGGGACCGGGTTGGAGTTCACTAGCAATGTCACAGGAGCCAGAGCTGTCTCCTTGCAGCTGGCTTGGGAATACCATTCACCAGCCTCAGCCATGCACATAGAGCAGCTTCTGCTCCCAAAGGGTGAGATGAGAGGCAGGCAGGGGGGAAAACCTATGCAGGAAGGAGGTTGGGGAATTTGGGATGGCAAGGTGTGCCAGGGCATCACCACGGCCTGGTACTGGTTGGGGGGGAGACAGGGCTGTGAGGCTGAAAGGGGCCCAGGTGGGAATGGGGGCAGCTCAGTGAGCTTGTTCGGGTGTCCTTCAGCCTCTCATGGTGACCTATTTCAGGGACATAATGAAGCTCCACCCTCACCCATGGCTGTCTGCAACATGGCCTGAGACACAGCCTCTCCTCACATGGAGCTACGAGCCCTCTCAGTGTTTCTGAGCACCTCAGGAGGAAAGCAGGTGCTTTGCAGAGTGTCATTCTCTGAGCACATATCCTCTTGGTTGAAGCAGTGGCACTGACAGCAATGGATGGGAGCTGGAACACAGAAATGTGGTCCAAACCACAGGAGCCCTTTCTAAGGCATCCGGGTCTGAGGGACTGTGGTGTGTCATGGAGCAAGCGAGCACCTGGAGGTGACTGTATTCCTGTGCTGATGATCACAGGGCTGTCTCCTTTGTCTTTGCAGTGCGTGGATGTGTGTTTTTACTTGTTTAATAATAACATTTTCATTTACCAACAACATTTTTTAATTCCATGTATGCCTCAGTTTTTCTTTTCTCAGGATGTTGCTGTGAAACGTGCAGGTCAAGGAGGCTGAAGCTTGTTTCTAGCATCAGTTTGTAGCCATTCAACCATGACACACAACTGGCTGCTGTCTGTGGGCACTGCAGCTCGCTGATGTGTTCAGAGGAGGGAGCTTGTATCCATCGCCAGGATAATTGCTCATCCTCAGGAGGAAGGTCATTTCCATTTGGGTGCCATAGTCATTATGGGAATATGACAATGTTTTAGAAGCATTTGTCAATTAGTGTTGTATTCTGGAGACTTCCTTCAGAACAGAAACCTCCCCCAGGTTTGTCTTCTCACTCATCCCTGGCAGCTGAGGATGAGTGTGGCTCTCCCTCCCCATGGGCTGAAACTGTCCTGGTTGTGACAGTGTGCACCGAGCCGTGCTCCCTGCTCACCCTGGGTGACGCGCCATGTGCGCACTCAGCACCATTGGACCAGCCCGCTGCATCCCAGCCACACTTTGTTTCCCCCACTGTTTCAATTCTGATGGTTATTCAATAAATGCAGTTCAGGCCATGGTACGCCCTGCCAGGACAGCTGCCGGCCAGGTGCTGGCTGTAGTTGGAAGCACCCAGGCAGGGAGTTTGCACAAGAGGACACAAGGTGAAACTTGCCTTTTTACAGCAAGTTTGTATTTTCTTTAAAAAGGACCATTTTACCCCAGATTGCCCATTTCCCATTCTTTGTTTTCCCTGACCTTACCGTGCTGTGGTTCTCCTGCTGCTGGAAACCTGGGTTGTGTTTCCTTTTCTGAGTCACCAGAGAGGGGAGTCCTTGCAAGGTTTAAGCTATTGCTATTAGCAACTATTGGCATTTCTTTTTTTTTCTGCTTCATGTGAGATCAGCTGTTTTATCTCAAGGGTGGGAAGAGTTTGGAACTGACCGACTGCTGGGGAATGACACACGGAGAAATAATGTGATTAATCACTAGAACTCAGGTACCAGCATGGTGCATCCTCCAACCCCTGGGGTTGTTAGCCCAGGATTTAATGTTGTTTCGGTGTGTGATAACAGCATGAGGACTTATCCAAGCAAAATTATCTTATTAACCTTAAAATCTATGGGGAGATTCAGTGTTTGGTAAATAAATTAATGGACGTGAAAAAGCAACATCCTGTTTCAAAGCACAAAAAAGACTTGTTTTTTCCTACAGAAACAAGACAGGGTTGTGGGGTTTTATGTTTCTCTTTTGTGCTCGAGTGGATGAGTGAGGAATCGTTCCTTCCCGTGGAATTAATCCTGCTCTGCCTTCACAACTCCTCATCTGAGTGTTTAAATGCCTTTTTATTGTTCCTTGGTGTAGAGGCAAATTGCTGGTTTTTATGTTAGTGTCTAGTGACCCACAGCCATCTCTCCACATGAAAGATGTCTTCTATCTTTCTTATCTGGTCTGTGGTTTTGTTTTTAAAACAGCTTAACACAGCTTTATTTTATTTTACTTCTGTGTACATGTTTAAATAAAAATAAATTATAATAAATAGCATTAATATAAACACTACAGTTACGATTTAAACTAAACAAAACTAGGATATTCAAAGCTGTATTTTCCATAGAAGCTAATGAAGCCCCTTTCTGCCTCACTTTATGGCAGTCTGTAAAGCAGGACACATGGCACATTACAGACATGGGATGCAGACGGGATGGGGTGGGACTCTGCACTTGGCACACTTGGCATTGGCTCATTTGACGTTTCAATCATAATGTCTCACTAACTCGGTTGCTTGCGTTGAAGTCCTTTGCATTATTTTTTTTAATTAAAAAGTCAGTTCTTTTATTTCTTCTTCAACCAAATTGGAGCTTGCATGCAGGGTCTGTAAGCAATGGGGAGTCAGCTCTCAACGTGACGAGCAGAGCTGTCACCATTTGTAAATGGCATTTCCCTGTGCAAGTACAGGAACTGGTGTCTCGCTCAGGACTCTCTGCGCCAAGTCCAAAGGTTCGGGTCATGCTGGTTTTATAAGTGAGTTTAGAATTTACACTTGCACCCAGGAGGCATCTGGAAAATGTCTTGATTAGCTGATGACCATCACATTTTCATGCTCAGCTATCTGGAAACCAGCCTCATGGGATGGCGTGAAACACTTGCATTTGAGTGGGAGTTTGTCGGTGTCTGGGTATGGGAATTGCTGCTGAATTTTCTCCTGGAAAACCTTGGGGCGTGCTGGGTTGTGCTTCTGCCAGGGTGCGGGGCAGAGGTCCTCTCTTCTGCTGCCTCCCTCGCAGAGACGGCAACTTTCTGTGAATATCTGTTATCTTCCGTGACGAAAGCCAGATGAATAATTGCTGCTACTTATACTATTGAACTTTCCTAAAGAAATTCTCCACTGGGTTAAGAACAAGCATGACAAATCTCAACCCAAAGGAATGGAGGCGGGGAGTGGTAACTTATAAGCCATGAAAAACAAGAGCTGTAAATGGAAAATGGCTTCACACCATAACGCTTGGCACTCACTCTTCCACGCTTCAACCTGCATGGTCGGTGCAGCCAAGAGAAAATGGGGAGTGAGTTTATGCCTTCAGCAATTACCGTAATTACCCCTCCACTGGTGCCAGATGCAGCCTGCCACGCTGTTTGCATGACGGCAGGTTGGACCAGCAGGCCGTTATAAAACAGTATCTTTTTGCTCTGGGCAGAGGGCACCCGGCCCCGGCTGAGCTGCAGGCAGGAATTCACCACTTGGGTGTTTCTGGGGAGCACTGGAGGCCAAGGCTGGCAAAGGGCAGCGCTTTGCTCGAGGGGCTTCAGACCCTGCTTGAGCAAAGCTCCTGGCTGCTCTTTGGTGGCTCTCTGAGTTTTGAGGGGCTCCTGCTTGTTTTCAGAGAGCTACAGACATGAGGGGAGAGCTGCCAGGGGCACTGAGGGTGCTGACAGAGCCATCGCCATTCCTGGAGCCTCCCAAGCTCTGGCCTGGGAATGGCTCCCCAGCACGGGCTGGATGGTGGCTGGGTCTGCCTTGGGGGTGGCAGTGGAAGGAGATGAAGATGTGAGCCATCGTCCCCCCTAGTCATCGCTGCATGTTGTCCTCATCCTCGGCGCTGCCGCTTTCTGCCCCGAGGGATGCGGGCAGCCCAGGACCCTGTCCCCATGCCACAAAGCACTGCAGGTTCAAAACCGTTGCAGGACTCATGGTGGTGCTGGTAACATGGTATCATCTTCCCACAAAGTCCCCTGTTCACCCTGACCTCCCTGTGAGGCCGTTATTTCTGCGTGTTTCCCCACAGAGCTCCAAGGGCCACAATTCCCAGGGGGGCAGAGGGGCTCCTGGGCCTGTGTCAGGCAGAGGGAGGTGCCACTCAGGTGAGGTGCCACCGCACCGGGGCCAAAATGCTGGACAGGGGACCTGAGCACCACAGGAGGTGTTGGTGGGCAGGGATGCCCTCCGTGCGGGCTGGGAAGGGTTAAAGAGAGGGGCTGCTGGGCCAGGGGTTATTTTACCGGTTTGCTGAAGCTCTGAGAGCAGTACCTGTGACCTGTCTGCATGCCAAAAGTGGGGGCTGGAGGCAGTGTTTAAACCTCGGAGGAATATATAAAAAAAAAGTGTTTTCTTCTTGAACTAATGCAAAAAACAAAGAGCTTGTTTCAGTGCTCGCCTCCTCTTTCAAACTGGATGGGATCCTGGATTTTTTAAAAGAAAACAAAGCATATTTCAAATACAGGCTTTCTTTTAGTCTTTTTTTTCCCTTCCAGTTGCTTTCTGTTTGCTGACAGAGATTTTGGAGCCCTGGGGAAGGTACATCTGCCAATGATGATCTCGGCTCTTCGTGAAGCCCGGGCCCCATGCGGGGGAGCTCTGCCCCCCTCGCTGCCGCTCCTTCCTAACCAAGAGTGGGCTGAGCTGCTGCGGTGGGGTCCTGGTACCACTTCCCCCCAGGTGCGAGTGTCATCTGTGCCAGCATCAGGAAAAAGGGCTTTACGTTGGATGTAGGAACCCTAACCTGCTGTCCCAAAATCCTGTGTCCTACAGCAGCTCCAGATGCTCTGGGCAGCCATGACGCTGCATTTGATTAAAGACTCAGACAATTCTTAACATTTGCGGACACCCACCTTTGCATGCTTTTGACTACTTGGCTGGAAGACCCCACTTCTACTCCCGGAGGAACCGAGGCACTGAAGTGATCCATCTCGTGGCCTGTGGGAACATCAGTGGCCAAGCCCTGGATTCTGAAGACAGACTTCCAGGACGCTCCGACTGTAGAAGTGATGTGTTAGAGCCCTGTCGTGGTGTTAGCTTGACATTAACCGCTAGGCAAGAAGCTTGACAACTGGCAGAAGCCAGAGCGCAGTGCCCTCCTGTGCCTTATCAGAGGAAAATAAATCTTGACTGATTAGGTTTTTTTAAAATGAGAATTCTCAGCAAATAAATGAGCTGCCTGCACGGTGATAATCGGCTGTTTGGAAAGCGAGTCTGCAGAGTGTATACACGGCTGGAAGTCATCAAAACCGTCTTATCCCATGGAGTCTCCTGTGCTGAACTTGTGTTTACAATATCAGATAGAAAAAGAAATTTTTCAATGGATATTTTCTGATAACTTCTTTTAGCCAAGCAGCAGCATAATTAGGGCCTGTCTGCATAGGGCTGGGGTATCTTTGCCAGCTGCAGAGACCTGACCTCCTTCTCTCCATCCCTTTTTTTACTGTTTTGATGTATCTTGCTCCAGTTTAAATCTGTGTGCTGAGGCTTGACAGACACTGAAGATCCCATGAAGAGCTTGTCAGTGGTCCTACGGGACTGTCAGTGAGGAGGACAAGCTTATGTCAGGAGGTGAGCACGCTGCTTCTGCCCTTGTCCCTTCCCGAGGCTGCCATGGTGTGTAAGAAACACAGTTGGGAAGGATGTGAGTCCTTACACTAAGTGAAGCCGCTGACACTATTTCTTGCTGTGATTTAGAAGCATTGTCAGTTTTATCCACCAACTTTTTTTTCTTTTTGCTTATTTTCAAAAGCTCTCCTAAATAATCCTGACATTCAGTCACTAGTTATAAGCTGGAATAAGAAAAACCTTTCAAAGGATGGCCGTAAATACTTGATCGTCGTTCACCATGCCATTCATTTCCCGCAATCTTCGCCTCTCTTCCTCCTTTCCTGCAATCTTCTCATCTATAAAGATCCCTTTGTATGGTTTCTGCTAAAAGTCAGTGCTGGATAATTGGCCAATTTCCTGCACACTGGCAGTTTTGTGGATTCATTGTGCTCGCACTCCCCTTCCTTGCCGTGTGTCAAGATTATCTCTACTGGTGCAGGCTGGTAGCTAGACCCAGCCGTGGCTGCAGGTCAGGTCTTGAAAAGAACCATGCAAAAGCCAGAGCTTTGAGCGTGGCACGCTGGAGACCCTGCCGTTGTAATAACCTCGTGCACTCGTCAAGGAGATGCATGGTCTGCTGAGGGATGCTGAGGCTATACTTCGGGGGAAGCATTAGAAAAAAATCTCGAGGTGATTTGGACCAGATTGCTGGGTCCAGCATGAGGTAACCGTAGAAAAAATGCAAATTGAACTTGAAGCCCAATCTCTCAATTTTTTGTGTGTGTGAAATCTCTTGGCATCTCACATCTCCTCTCTGAAAAGCTGGTATTTTTAGATTTACGACAGATTATTTTTTATGCTGGAGGCCTTAAAACTGTTCTGACATGAGCTCAAGCTATTCTGCTATCTTAAAAAATTAAGTCTTAAATGAGAACTGAAACTTACTGAACTATACTTCAATTACAATATAGCAGAACACTTTAACATGTGCATGGAAAGAAGCCTGGGAGGAAGGTAAACAAACCCTGAAAATGGATCAGAAGCTGGAGGTTTTCAGAGGCACTACACTGGTTACCCCTCTCTGGAGCTTCACCCTGGAGAAATCAGCTTCGCATGCGAAGCCATCACCGTCCAGCTGCAAAACCCAGCTAAAATGTAAACTTCTCTAAAGCGTTCACGGGTGGTTTGCATCTGTATCTGTGTCTGATTAGCTGGAATTGCGCAACAGCAGTTGGTGGTGTTGCCAATTCTTCCCTCCTTACCTTGGCCCGTGGTTTCACTCCTTTGTGTGCTGTTTTGTCTCTGGCTTGAGACCATCCTCCTCGGTGTAGGTTCAGCAGCAGGCGCAGCAAGAGCCTGGCTTTGTGGGTCTCCGGACAGCAGAAGGATAGAAAGGCTGAGTGATGTTTCTGGTTCCTGTGGATGGTCGTCGTGCAGACGAGAGCGAGACAGCTCACCTGGAGGTGGGGAAGATGAACTCGGGACTGGAGGTGGTCATGAGCCCAGGCTTTCTGTAATAGGATTTTCACGATGATTTGCTTCCCCTGTCATGTTGTTTCAAATTCCTCACAAGCCATACTTTTCACAGTCTGGATTTTCTCTCATGAATTTCTCAAGGGGCTATCTGGAGGGGAAACTATTTCTCACCATAACAAACAACCAAAGCCTTCATCGTTAAAAAATAAAGCACTAACATGGCCCTACAATGGACCCCTTTGTCAAGTCACATCTGTTTAGATCACCAGAAATTATAAGCCTTTACTTTTGAAAGTAATTTTCTTTTATCAAAATAGGAAAGAGGACTGCAAAACATTCAGAAAAAATCTGCATGAAAGCTAAGGCATGTGACAGTAGTACTCTTGTTTTACA
Organism: Ibycter americanus; assembly: GCA_035590275.1. Lineage (NCBI taxonomy): Eukaryota > Metazoa > Chordata > Aves > Falconiformes > Falconidae > Ibycter > Ibycter americanus. The sequence continues at coordinate 8,000,833 of JAVJGI010000065.1, read as the reverse complement.
CAGAAAAATCAAATTGCCTGTATATACAAATATTGGACCTACGCTTTTCTGGATGAAAGGACGGATGGCTTCATAGTACAGGTCGCTGCTGTGCTAGTGTGAAACCAGTTGAAAAAAAAATCTGGCCTGCTGGACAGACAAGCTCTAATTTCAGAGCTAATACAGATTACCTTGGTTTTAGCCCCAAAGTTTAAAATCTGTTTCCCAGAAGTTGCCTGCCAGTGATTGCCAAATTGCAGAGCAAGAGGATTCACATGGGGAATGATGTAAAATACTATGTGAGGTGTATTTGATCATTTGAATTAAATAATCCACAGACATTTGCCCCCAAGTAATAAAAGTGCCTGCACACCCGGAGAAAGCTCGAAGTGCTGCTATACCCACACTGGGCCAATATGCAATTACCCAGAGGTCTCGCAGATAGGCTATGCTGATGCTGCGGCAGGAATAGCTGCCCAGAAACCTGCTGCCTAAGGCCCTGCTCTTGCTTTTTGCCAGCCATGCTGCTTTTTCCCTTTCCAGTGCGAACCACTTTTCTGCACGTGAGAAGCTGGTAACCACCATCGCGGCAGCAGCGCATCCCAGCTCCATCCCTGGCGCTGGCCCAGATCAAGCCTCTCTTTTGGAAAGAGGCCACCTTCCTCTGAAACAAGGGCAAGATTTTGCAAGGCAGCAAGCCTTTGGAGAGTGGATTTAAGTCAGCTCTCACAGGATCATAAAGCTTTCCTGAATGCTTTTGAAAATCCAGAATATTTGGGCTGAATTCATGGGGTTTGAATTCCAGTAGGTCTCTGAACCAGGGCTGTGGGGAAAGCCCAGAGGCACCGAGGTTTGAGGTATGCAGATGAGCTCAGTGTGAGCCACAGTGCTTAGGAAAGCGAGCTGCACGGGTCTGAGTTCTTAAGATAGAAGTAGTTTGTGAAGAATCCTGCTCTCTGCCTGAGATCACATCAGTCTTGCTGCCCACCATAGTGGGGCAAGGAACAAATCTGCTGGTTTCTGTCCAGCCAGCTGAGACACAAACTGTGCTCATCCTGTTTGGCTGACAGCTCTTAAACCATCTTTGCTGCATCACCACGGAAAGTTTCACTAGCAGTGACTGAAATGTCCCCAGCCTTTCATCTGACGTGAAGCTGGAAATAAACTCTAAATTCACCTGCACTCTGAAGACCCTGTGTTCACATTTGGTGTTTTCCCTAGATAAAAGAAGGGAAAAAGGAGGCAAATTTGTCTTGATGGAACTTTTTTTCCTCTTAGAACGTCCTTCAAAGCCTTTTCAGGGGCCTCATCAGTGGAGATGAATTGCAGATCATTCCTCTGCATCCAATAAAGGGAATGGCTGTAGAAATTCCTCTAATTACATATAATTGGTTTCGAAATTAAATGCTCTGGAATTTCAGTGAGTGACTCTGAGAAGGATTACCAGCTGAGGAGGAGGTGCAGCCTTGTTAGTATGAGATAGATACATGGAAGTAATTACAGCAACAGTTATCTTTAAGAATTGTGATACTACAATAAATTAGGCCACTTTAGGTCAATGTATGCAGAGAGTTTCGCAGTTCATTCCTGTGCTGCAGGTACTGTGTTCTGGCAGCTCTGGAGTAACTAGAGCCCATTTAGCATCCTTGGGGGAAAAGGCTAAACAGCATGTGCTGAGGCAAGGCTGGATGATGTCAATCCGCCGTATTTTTAATGTTAAGTGATACAAAGCAGAGCTGCTCCTTGCCTGTCCTTTCCGCAAGCATTTGATTCTGGCAAGTGGTTTAATTCATTCATGAATGCTTTCTGGACTGCACAGTCATGCCAAATATGCAACTGTCTGGTTAAAGATGTACAAACAAGGTGTGCCTGATTCCTGCATGTAGTTACCGTAACAAGTGCAAACACGCACTAGGAGTTTGAATACACACATGAACAGACACCCAGATTAGAAAAGAATTTCTGAATGCAGAGACCTGATTTGAGCAATAAGTTGTGGCATCTGTACATGTAAATTACGTGTGCTATCGCACATGCATTTTGAAACTCTGTTTCTAAGGAATATAGATATTTCTATGTATTAGACCACAAAGCTAATCTGACTTCCTCTTCTTAACCATAGTGATGAGATCACTGGAAAAAGAGTTACCCACTGTTCATCACCCTTCCTCATTTTGAATGTCCATGTGTTAAACATCACGCAGTGCTCAGTTCAGAGCATGGATATCTAGGGAAAACAAGATCCAGAGGTGGAGATGACAGAATAAGGGAACTCACAACATGTGGAGCCGTCTCTTACATGCCAACCACAAAGACACGGGAAAAATACAGAATCCGGCTCCTGAGCTCCAGGAGCCTCCAGCCTCAAGGGATGGAGGTCATCCATTTGGGAAGGACACTTGTTCCTCTTCACATCACCTGGACCCTTGCCTCTGTAAGCAGCTGCGGCAGGATAAAGCCTGAAATGATGAAACGATAAAAGCACTGTGGAGAGCTGTGTAACAGTTTCTGTGCTCACCAGCCTCCATCTGTTCAGTCCTCGTGGGGCTCTGACCTCTTTTTCCGTCGTTGTGTTTTCAGACAATATTGGTACGTGCATCTTTCCTCGTGCTCTTCCCTTATAGACAGAGGGAAGCCAAGGGACGTTGACCTCTGGGTTGACAGAACCTCAGCACTTGCTGGTGGGCAGCCTTGAGCTGTCTGGCTACAAACTCATCTGTCACAGGAAGCATCAGCACTTGCCACTTTCAGATGCAGTTTAAAAATACCTGCAAAGTCACATTGGCCCCAGTCACAAGGGTGGACAGTCTAAGGCCACTGAGAGCCCCATCCTTGCCGTGTGTTTGCCATTCAACTGTTGTTTGAGTTCCTAGGTGGTTGCATTTAGCATCAGTGTTGTCTGTGCTCCTCTTCTCTAGCAGGAGTCGCCTGTTCAGTTATTACTGTGGTCTTCTGAAGAGGAAATGCTGTTGTCTTTTTTTGAGTTTTTAAAGAATCTTATGTTTCAAAATCACTTTTAGAAACCTACATTGGAAAATGGTGTTTAATGAGCAGGTGCTCACTGCTACCAGGCAGCTAAAGCAATGGAAAGAAGGCAAACTACATTTATCTACTTAAAGCATGCAAAAAAAGATTAAAAAAAGATGACACGGAGTGCAAATAATTTGTCTTTTTGCAGGGTTACATGCAGCATAAACAAGTTCACTGAGTTGGTTTACCACATCAGTCAACAAACAGCTGTGTCAGCAGAAACATGGGAGCAGTGTGTGCTGGGCTGGGTTGAAGAACACCCTGAGCTGACAAAAACAGGGGACAAGGACTGACGTGGACCTGGGCCTTCAGAGAGCAGAGTACCCTCAGGGGCAGAGCCAATAGTTTCTTCACTATTCCCTTTTTCCTTGTCACTTTGTTCATGTAGAAGCAACCTGGGGACATTGGATATGCCCCTACTGTAACACTGAGTAGTTAAACTGCACGGCAGGTAGCTGGAACTGATAAATGCATCTTTTTTTATATTTTCTTGTCATTTTTTGCATGCATTTATGGATGCTTTTGCGATCTTTTAAGTCCCCCTCCACTCTTAGTCCACTGTGAGCACAGGTGTCAGTGCAAACTGTGGCGCTGTGACAAAGTGTAAGTGCTGCGGTCCCCCCCACTTGCTGCAGTGACACCCAGTCTGCAACGTGTGATATTGATCGGTGTATGGAGAGCATCTCTCCTGCACCCATGGCCGGGGTGGCACATGGGCAGACGAGAGCAGGGCACATCGTGTTTTGGGGATTGTCTTTCTCCTTTTGCTCCTGAAGTGCCATACAGCTCTCGCAACCGTAACTGCAGGGCAGGGTAAAATCTCTGAAGGGCTGATGAGCCTATAGTATGGCATTAAACCAGTGTTGAGGACCAGTGACCGCTAGCAGAACTGCAGGGGAGAGGAGCTGCTATTGCCCAGAAGTGTATTGTGGCCACCTGCAAGTGACAGCTCTGTAGGGCTTGTGGGGGTGAGTGGAGCACCAACAAGAGTGCAGCAGGCTGTCGCTGCTTGATGGGCGGGTGGGACTCGCTTCCCTTCCACTCCACTGCAGCACAAAGCCATGATTTCTCAAGAGGTTTCTTGCACCTAGTTGTTTTGGCAATGAGCGCAGGAGCTGAGCAGCCCAGCTAGCTTGTGCAGGTAGTTGTGATGTTTGTTATATTTTCTGGAGGTTTCCATCTTTTCTTTGGAGACGACTGACAGTTTGTTGCAGCGTGTGCCTGGCCTGACACCGGCGCAGCACTTGTTTGGTACAAGCTGTTGTGTCTCCCGTGCTTGTCGCAGAGCTGTTGGCTCCGCGCGGAGGGAAGGCAAAGCCAAATGCCACCAGGAGCCAGAGCTGTGCGAGGAGCACACCTGCTGAGCACCACGGGGTCCTGCTTCTCCCCAGGCTATGCATGATGCTCTGGCGGGCTCCATCCAGGTGGGACATCGGTGAACTTCAGCCGTGCAGGAAGATTTATATGAGTTAGAAACCTGTGTCTCCCCAAGGCAGGGAAGCTGCCAGCCTCAGCCAGATGCAGAGCGTGCTAAGCTGTGACAGTGAGACACACAACACCTTTCGAGGCATTCTGGATGTTTTCTGGCAGGGCACACTCTGCACCAGCAGCACAACCAATTCTGGAAAAAAAATCTGTTTTGTTCCTATTATCCCCATCAGAACTCATAAAAAAAAATCTTGTCCTCAGAACCATAGCCAAATTTCTGCCTGTTTGCACCTCATGGTGAAGACTGGGTAATTTGGGGAGATTAGGGCAGTAAACAGAGCTGTAAACAAAATAAACCTGGATAGCATTGCAGAGGGCAGCCCTGTTAAATGTTGTTCCTGGTGTCAGTGTAATTTGTGTGCAGTTTCATTTAGTTTATAAAGTCAGCACAGTGATTGGATATGCTGGATGAGATAATTGGAAAATGCCTTACTCACCGGGATGTCTTCAAGGTTTAACTCTGAGCTTAAATTCACATCTAATTCCAGCCAAACACTTAGGGTTGAGTTTTAAATCTGTGTGTAATCAGGGCTGTTTCTCTAGTGCGGGAGCAGAATTAACGTTTCGGTGCCCTGGCCAGGTGTGCGGGAGGGATCCTGCCTGCGCCAGGCGGGCTGGGATCCGGCAGACCCTCCTGGCAGCGCTGCGCATGGGAGCTGCCACAGCTATGAAGTAATGGTTTGGTTCTCAGGCTATTTTTGAAGCTAGAAATGCAAGTGTAACCAACGCTTCAGCATTTTCCCACACCTTTCATGTGACACAGGACTGTGCCCAGTCATAGGACTCTGTCCCTAGGACCTAAAAATTGTCACAGTTTCACTTCCCTCGTGTTTTTTTGTTTGTGTTTTTTTCTTCCTTCCTTTCCAGAGGCAGCAGAGTTGGTTCCCTTTGCTGCTCCCGTAGCTGCCTGGGGAACTGCCTGGTATGACTCCTTTCCCCAAAAATTACTTTCTTTAGGAGATTCTTACCAATTTTGAACAGTTTTTGCAGGCAGGTAGCGTCCTTTTTAGTCTCTCCAGATGTGTTTCACACCAGCTGTTCCATATCTGGAAACACAGAACCAACTCTTGGGGCAGAAAAAGGAGCTTTCTAGGTTGTTTTAGACATGATTTCCACTACAGTTAAAATCAGCATTTAAAAACAATAACATGTACAGCAATTCACATATTTATAATGAAATGGTTAAAGAAAACCAAATCCCAGCTATTGCACGCAGCCCTTGCCCATCCACAGCTTTTGGGTGGATTGCTACCTGGTCCTTTTCAAATCTCGTCCCCTGTTGCTGCATGAAGCGGGGAACTGCCCAGCAAAGGTACACAGAGAAATCAGCTGTACAGAAAATCCTTCAGTTATACATATAAACCCCAGACTACCCAGGGAAGTGCTGGTTCCCTGATCTGCTTCAATTACAGTCACTCTAGGGATTGCTATGACACTAGTCATTAAAAATGCTTGATCAGCTATGTGAGTTTTAAGTTGATGGTATTCCTTTAATTCTAACGTTCTAGTAGAATGTTAATTAAAAAAGCATACCAAAATTAAGTACTCCTTCAAGAACCAAGAACCTGTCATTTGCGTGAAAACCCTGGATTATAAACTGCTTCTTCTACTTTTGCTGCCAAATATGCAAAGTAAATTGCACAATTTCAGGGATGCAGTTGAGCTGCTTTGTGTTTTTCTTTCTCCAACTGAGAAGAAACATTTTCTTCCATCTGAGAGGGAGTAATTTGTTTTTCTTGCTGCGTAACACATATGGGCTCTCATCAACATTAATACAATAACTTTTCCACCATTTCTAATCTCACTTTATCATGACGTTGTGATTTTTCTAAGACAAGGATTGTTTGTTTGCTTTTTTTGCTTGCTATAATTTCTTAATTAGTTTTCTAAATAAAAGAAAGTGAAGTAAAGTTTAGCAAGAAAAGCAGTGATTGCAGTTGTGAGCTGTACTGAGTTTTATTCCCATCTCTGCTCAGGCGTGAGAAAGTTCTCAGCCAGTGGGACTGTTCGCATCCAAACTTTTCTCTTCCTTAGTTGTCAAATACCCAAATCGTTTACCCAAGCTTCATCCATAGATTGCACAATCAATTACTGCTTTATGACAGATATTGGGATGCTTTCTTATTTTCTTAGTTTTTTGGTTTTTTTTTTTCATTGCAAGATTATCAAATGCTGGATAATGTTTCACCAGTGTTGTGGTATAACCCAGGAGAATGGAACAGGGAGGCTTTTAGGAACCTACCTCTGCAAACCCTTTAAATTCATGTGCCTGCAACTCAGTTGTGGAGGGTGGGTTTCCAAGTGTACTGTCCTCAACAGGAGAAGCAAATGGGACATACTGGTCTCACTTGTGGGGGTGGGAGAGAGCAGGTTGGCATAGAAGATGAGTGTTCCATGGGGAGTGTTTACACTATTCATAGAAAGCTTTGAAATATTTTTAGAGCATTTAAAATCTGATGGGCTTTTGATAGCTTATATGTTAATTATATAAATCTGAATAGTCAGGGTGTTTTGTCATGGTCCCTTTATAGGCAAATTGTGCTAATAGCTCAGAGGTCACCTTAAATGTCCAAGCCTTGTTTCACAGGTGGGACATCCAGTTTCCCATATATATTACCTCTCCAGAGTTTGGTAATTTTTCCATTATCTATTACTTTACTGTCCTTGTCTTAAATTGTCGCTTTGGATTTTTGTTTTGTTTTATATTGCCAAAGTCACACCAGGTATTTCAGGACTGTGCAATAGCAAACACGACGAAGGGCCGGTATTGACTATTGCAGGCAGCATTCCAGCTGCAGCTCCTGGCACAGCTGCTAGCCAGGGCCAAGCACAGCTCTTCCAGCTCGTAGCCAGCCCAGCAGGATATGCCCCACCAGCAACGTATCTCAGTCCACATAAAGGTGTGAAACATTTGCCTGCTTTACTGATGATGATGACCTCAGTGTGTTTGTCCTCAAAAGGCTTTTACAAGTAAAAGAGGAAAGTTACTTGGAGTCCTTCAGCAACTGAGGTTAGAAAGGACCTCTGGGGGTCCCTGGGGTTGTTACAGGACTGATGTTAGTTTGATCTGAATATGGAAAAGGGCTGGGAGTGCTCACATGAAATGTTTCTCTCTTGGGGTTCATTTCAGGTTCTTTTGAAGTCAGCACAGAGGCTCCCTTTAACATTAAGTGGCAGCTCTAGGGTCCTTGCAGTGACATTTATGTCCCCAAACTTGGGACTGCTAACAATTAGGCAGCTGGTGTAAGCTCCTGGAAGAGACACAGATGTCTCCAGGGCTGCTTCCTCCAGTTCTGAGGCACATGGAGATGCAAGTGACATGTTGCAGGTCCCTGTCTCTTTCCACCAGCTTTTGGAAGAGCCCCTGTGACCCACTCAGTACTTCGAGGTGTTCAGGTAAGAGGTAGATAAGAGGGACCTTTACCTTGGTGAATAGGTCCAGGTGCCTGACTCTGTGCTGAAATCAGTTCATATGTTCTTACCCATTTCAGAAAGTGTTTGGTAAGAGGGATTTCAGTCTGTGATAAACAACTTGTGAGTCCACCACAACTCTTAAGGATTTGCTGAGGCTCGGCACCCGAGTGTCATTTCACTGCGAGGGTTCTCCTGCTGTTAGACTTCTGCTGCACTGCAAAGAGCTCAGCCAGCAGGATTTAAGCCCAGAAGCTGAAAGCATTAGACTATTACCATAATGTGGACTTACTTGCTCTCAAAATGTGTTTATAGACAAGAATTTGGGAGTTTCCAGGGAATCCACAAAGAAAATGGAAGGGCAGCATCTGTGACACACCATGAACTAAGATCACAGCAGTGGAAAGCAGCTGGGTTGACTTTCTAAGACTCCTTTCCACTGCAAAGAAAATCAGGGTTTAAGAAAGCTGTACTGGTTTTGCAGGCAGTGTTCAATCCCCACCACAAATGTTATGATGTTGAAAAGAAAATCCAGTGCAGAATGGCAAAAGTAATCTTTTGCGCTGATGTGCTGTAGTTTTATGACCAAACATTTTTGCAGGGAAAAGCTTTTGCTTTCAGGGCAAAAAATCAAGATTTGTGTTCAAAGTCTGAACAGATGAAAAGCAAAACCTTTTGATTAATCACCATTCTCGGTGTGATTTTGGGTTTGCTGCCCGTGTCCATGTGACAGGTCTGCATTGCCCATTGCCCTCTATGCTGCTTCTTCCCATCAGGTGCTCCAAAAAAAGAGGCCACAGACACAGCTGGCTGAGCTGCAGGTGTGCCAGCGGGGTGGCTGGCAGCACAGCTCTCCTCTGCGTAGTCCCTGTGGCCATCCCAAAGTGTAGGCTTCCCACGGCTCCCACGCAGAGTAAGTCACAGTGTGGTGTGAGGGCATGGCTCTGCACCATCCAGGCTGGCTGAGCTCCCTGCGGCAGGGGCAGCGTGTACGTTGGGAAGATGGTGTTGCAGCATTTCTGGATCCAGAAGTGTTATCTTCCTACAGTCCAGTAAATCTGCACGGTGAAAAGCGAGGGCTGGGATACCTGTCTGCTGATGAAGGCTTTATCTGTAGCCCTTCCTGATCCGAAAATACTGGGACAACACAGAATCTTAATGTGTTTGCATGTCTAGACCACCAGACTGGTGAAGTGTTAGAGCCAGGACTATTTCCATAAAGCTGGTGCCAAAACCTCTTCTCGATTAATGCAGAATGGGAATTACCCCTTGCCCCTCAAATACAACTGGACCTGGCAGGAGCAGAGGCAGCCTGGCACCTCGTGGGCAGAGCAGGGGTGCTGCATCCTCATGCTTCACCAGATGCTGCACCTGAAAACCTGTCCTGGTTTTCAACCAAATTCAACATCTCAGCCTGGCATCATTTTTTGAGGACGTTTGGTGGAGAGAGGAGAAATACTGTATTGCAAGATAGTGGCAGATGCTCTGGGGCTGCAGTGCTTGTAATGGTGCTTGTGGTGTCCAGAGCCCCGCCGTAGCCCTCTGGCACATAATCATCTTGTAAAGCTGATGTCGAGCTCCTGACAGGCTCCTAATCTGTCCTGACATGCACACAGATGCTCAGCTGAGTGTCATTTCCTGCTCTAAGGAGCCCAGATTGTTCCTGACTGGGCCTTGGGTTTGAGCAATCGGTTTAATTTTTCTCTCTCATTTATTTCCTTTGCCTGAGGGAACTGTGCTTCAGCCTCCTTCTGTAACCCTCCTTATCGTGCAGCATATGAAGTAGGCTCAGCAGCGGCAAGGGCTTTATTTATTAACTGAACTCCTGCTGGGTTTAGCAATGCTGCAGCACAGGAGGTTTGCTCAGGGTGCGTTGCCACTGCGAGCTCTAGTTAGATGCACACAGCTCCTTCCACAAGCCCCCATCTTCTGGAAGCAGTCCGCACGGTACCAGTCAGAGAGGGTCTTTGTTGCTGGTGGGAGGCATAAAGGGCTCCAGCCCATCGTTGTTGAACCCAACAAGGTTTAGGCTGAGTGAAGAGCAAGGTGCAGCTCCCTTTTGTGTTGCTTGCTCCTGCTTTCACACCCAGGACAGTGCAGGGCTTAGCTGGGAGAAAAACTACAGGGGAGCCACAGCTGCGGCGCAGGCAGGCAGAGCAGGACCACGGCAGCAGATGTTGTGGGACAGCTCTGCCTGCTCGCATTTCAGAAGGGAACGCTCCACTTGGAGTCCTTTCCAAAGCAATTTGAGGTTAATTAGCAACTTCTGGCTTCGCTATCTAGCTGGTCTGTTTATCTTTTGTCTGAGCAAGTTCTCTTCTCTTCCTGTTGTTGTTCTTTCTCCCTGAGCAAAGCGGGGAGCTGAGCAGACACCCTGCCCTGCCACGCTCAGGGACTTGCTGGGCTGGGCAGGCTCCTGCTGCCGCCTCCTCCCCACTCCCAGATGTGCAGGCTGGTCCTTGCCTTCCAAAATGTCTCTCCTTACCCATCTGACCCTTTAATTTTTCTTCTGCGTAAAGGAGGCTTGTTGCAATGCGAGCTGATGGAGGCTAGAAGCACAGTACCGGGCATAAGTTAGGAGGAGAGAGCTGGGAAAGCCACAGCCAGCTGTGCGGGTTCAGAGGTCTCACCTCCCATGAGCTACCAGAAAGCACAAGCACGGTGGGCTGTCCTGGTTGGGACCAGCCCTTCGCACTGCACAGTGCTGGGCTGCCTGGGGCCCTCGGCACATCGCCGCAGCCCGTGGGTGGGTGCTGGCGTGGAGAGATGACATCTGAGCTGCCCCTGGCCGCTCCTTGGAGCCCAGCTGTTAATGCCGGTGGAAGTGATCCAAATACCAGCACATGGGCTCCAGCTAAGCCTTGGGGTCACCCCTGCTTTGCAGCGGGCATGCACCAGCCGTAAATAGAGGCCACTGTGTTACTAATACGCCCACCGTAAATGTTTTATGTAACCTCATAAACTTCGAGTAGCTGTAATCTTATAAAGCCTGTGGCCTTTGCTGGACTGGCATTTTAGGCAAGAGGCCTGGAAGAGCTGGGCCATCTGTGCTGGTAATGAGTTTCTCATCCTTTCAGAAAGAGAATAGTCCCTTGGTGGCCTTCCCCATGAAGTCTCATGTGCTGAAGACTGCATGGGATTTTCCTGACTTGCATGTCAGCGAGGATCTAGTGGTACGGCAGCAAGAACCCAGAGCAAAACTACTAGATGTGACCCTTAAATTCATCCATCAAACTGCTGCCATAGTAGCAGTGAAACAGCAGATTCCGAGCAAGGAAATATCATCTGTAGGCAGAGCAATTATGCAGTCTATAAATGAACCCAAGATCCATGCAAACCCAGAGGTGCTTCTGAACACAGCGGCTTATTTTAGGTTGAATTAAGCTTTTCCCTCCCATCTGTGAGAGCAGACAGCCCAGAGGCTCCCTATGGGCTGGGTGGCAGAAGGTGCCACTGAAGACTTGGCAGGGACTGCGTTCGCAGGGACTGTTTCTTATCTCTTAATGCCTTCATTCCTCTGTCTTGATCCTTTCTGAACTCTCTTCACAGAGGACTTGACCCCTCCTTCCTACCTCTCCATTCTCCGCTACGGGTAACCCAAGCCCTGCAGAGATGGTTATTGCAGGAAAACCTCCACCACACTCCTCTCCGTCTGTCTCACGGGAGACCCTGCCTCCCTTGCGCCTCTCTCATCCTGGAAATCCTTCCTGCTGTCTTCCCGCTTGTCCAGCCCAGCATGCAGGCAGATGGTTTCTGTTGCAGCTGCTGGATTGCAGCTGCATCACTGAGCCTCAAGACAGCCGAACGGTAGCTCTCCCTGCATCCTCCTTGCTCAGCGCTGCATCCAGCCGGCTCCTGCCACCTTCCCAGCATGACTGCTCCACGGGTGACAGAGTGGTGCAGATGGACAGTGGTGGCAGATTGGACTGGACTCTTCTCTCCCTCACACCAGGAATTTTAACACCAGCTCTGCCTGCACAAGGGAGTAGGGCGGCTCAAGCAACAGGCATGGTACAAAACATTCCCTTTGTTTCTCAATAGGTGAAGTCTTCAGCCCAACCTTCAGGTTTAACCTTTGAGTGATTCTGCTGGGTGTTTCAGGTCTCTTGCTTTTGTGCCTCTCAGTAGTGACCACAGCAACGTGGGGATTTGGCCCCTATGGGAAAACTTGCTGTTCCTCCTGGCTCTTGGAGCACATGCCCAGGGATTGCCTTCCCAAGGGCCTAAAATGTACTCACAGTGGTGTACACCACAATAAGAAGATAACAAGGACAGAGCAGTGCCGGTGGAAAGGACCCTTCCTTCACGCAGGAACTAGGCAGAAAGCAATTTTGGAAATACCCGGTGAAAGATGTGCATGGATGCGCATCTCCCAGTATCAAATGGTTTGTTCCTGTAGCCAGTCATCTGGTCACGCAGAGAGGAGGAGTGTCTGGAAATCTCATTTTCACACTCCCACTGTCTGCTTTTTCTATTCAAATACTGCCCCAAACATGCATCTGCTTTCCCTTCCAGCTTTTTGGCTGTTACTTCTTGCTTCCCCCCACCCACCCCCATTTGAAGTATTTTTCTCGACTAAGGTATTCAGCCAGGAGTAGTCAGGGTTCCTTGGTTCCTGAAATATCTGCCTGGCCCTGGGCTTCTCTGGCAGCCACTGGCCTAGCACCCACTGTCCTGCCAGCTGGCCCAGCCTAGGCCACTCACTGCTGGTATGGAGCCCAAATCGTATAGATCCCTCTGCCAGGAAGAAGCCAGGGTTTGAGTTTTAGCCTGCTGGTCCTTTTCAAACCACTTTTCTCAGAAATCCTGGTCATGAGAAACACGTGCAAATGTTTTCTAGCTTTCTAGCCTCCTACTTTCCCCCATTAACTTCAGGCTTCCAGCAGCAAGCAGTGCCCATCTCTGCCTGTCCCGTGTTTCATGGGCTCCCCCGCGAGCTGGGGCCTCTCCTTTGCGGGAAGAGCCACCAAGCAGTGTTTGCTGTGTGTTTGGTGAGCAGGTGAGAGACACCAGCGCTTGTTCTTCCTGCTGCCAGCTTGGCTCTAGGATAGCTGTGCTCTGAACACTGTGTCGAATGTGCTCCGATTTCAATGGGATTTCGTTTCTACTTGTAGTGGTTCACATGGTGCAGCTCAGCTTCTGGGCTCAGCCTCGCAGAGCACAGCTCCGTGCCAGAGAGTTTGTGTCCTGCAGAGACGAGCCAACTCCAAACAGTACGTGGGTCTGATATCATTGCAACCGATCTTGGCCCCATGCATGGGAGAAACGAGTCTTGGCAGAGAACTGTCCTTTGCTCCTCTATTTTCCTCCCGCCTGCTGACCCTCTCCCAGAGGGCTGCGTCAGGGACTGGCTCCCCGCGCGCCGGGTGGCTTCTGGGGCTGGTGGAGACCTCTCCCTCCATGAAGCAGCTCCTGGGCCTCCTGACAAACCCTCTAGTCACTGCTACAGCCTGTTTGCTGCGATCACTGTATGCAGAGCTCCCCCGAGCCCCCAAACGCATCTGTCGTCTCTCCAGAAATGCCTGAGCCTATGCACAAGCCAGGGCAGAAGTTTGAGCTCTTTGTGGGGAAGTGGAATGCCACCTCCTGCATCCAGGCTCTGCCTTTTCAGGCCCTGTGATGTGTGACCAGCTTCACCTAGAGCATATCCCATGCCTGGGCTGTGCTAACCTTTCTGCCTGCAGCCGTGGGGGGAGAGACAACAGAGGAAGGCTTGTCCCACCTCGGAGGTGGGACAAGCTGGAGAGGACCTCCTCTCTTTGGGGGTGGGAGGTTTGCACTGTGAGCTGTTGATCTCCTCCACCCCACAGTGTTTTGCCTCCAGGGAGGCACTGGGTGGATAGGTGAGGTGAGACTCAACTCTTCAAGGTTTTCTTCACTGGATCCTCCCCAGGTGAAGGGATCAGAGGTGCCTCAGGCCATCGGTACATGGCGAGGGGAGCTCTGCAGTGGGTGTAGAGCTGGCCCTAACCTAGCAGGGTGGTGGAAATCAGGATGTTCAATGGAGCCGGGTTAGGGAAAGGGCTCCAGCCCTCCTCTTCTGGCCAGGGCCTCTGAGAGCAATGGTCACATTACTGAGGGGAAAACTGGACAGGAGTCTGGTGTGGTCTCTTCAGGACTGAGCCTGTGTTCAACCTTAGAGGTGACTGAATGAAGTCTGGGGCTCCTTGCTGCAGGTCACAGACTGGTTGTGCTGTCCCTAGTTGCTCTTCCCCTCTCCAAGTCAGCAGTGGGAGAGACTCTGCGCCTTGCTATAGCCCCAGCCCATCTGCCGAGTGTGGAAACTCCTCTAATGCTTTCTCAGCTGCACGCATAGACCATTAACAGAACTAAAATAGCTGATAGGTGACCTGATTTGAAAACTCTGGTGATGCATGGGGCAGGCGAGAACCCTGCCCATCCTGCCACCACTGGGTCTGCAGGCAGGTGGGAACATCCTCTGGAGACAGCCCAGGCATCAAGCACGTGCAGGGTCAGGATCTGAGTTTGGAGGTGACACATTTGCAGCTGTTTCTGATTGTGATGGGAAAACTCATAGCTGGGAAAATCCCTGTCAATTGGTGGAAATTCAGATCAAGTAGATTAAGAATGAGAGCACTAACGTGCCCAGATAAGCCATTCTTTTCTTGAATGCTCAAGTATGCATTGGACAGAATAGGAAAACCAGTGTGTACAGGTGGAGATGCATAAATCTTCCAAACTTCACATGGGAGACAGGATTCACAGCCAGCCTGAGCCTTGCCTCCCTTGCCCACCACGCTCCCTGGCAGCAGTGCCAACCACGTGCCTGCTGCATGCCGGGCGGGCCTCTTGTTGCCAGCAGATGCACAGGCTGGCAGCAAGAGCCTGGACGTCTGACTGCGAGCAAAACCCACCTTGACTCGGTGTGCATCACTTTTTCTCCTGTGAAACAGCTGTGCATGTACCTCTGTGGGAGCTCCTGAATGTGTAAGCCGCTCGCTGCAAGCTTTGCCTGTACGACGCTGCCTCTGACCACAAATTATGAGCGTTTAACCAGTCAGGTTCGTTTCCGTTCCCATGCTGCTGGTGTAGTTCTCTTGGTGCAGGTCAAAAGGCACGGTGCCGTGATTTGCAAAAAGCCCAATGACTTGACATTTCATTCTTGGTGGGAGGGCGGGTGCCCCTTGCAGAGGTGTGGGGAAAACAAACAGAGCAAAGCTGAGAGGAGCAAACACAGGCAGGCATCTGAGACACCAAGCCCTCGCCCTGGGGCTTCATCCAGCAACTGTTACCTATGATTAAGAGTCCATATCAATCTCGATGTCATGAAAGTCACCCAGACCGTGAAATCCCCATGTTCGGTGTGGAAATACGGCATTTGATGCATTTTTGTTTGAGATGCGTTAAATCTGCATTAGAGGGGCCACGGGGAGTGTTTGGGCCTCGTTGGCCAGGAGAAATCGTGCTGTCTCACTCCCTGGTGGAGCAGGGCACGCAGATCCAGCGGTTCCTAACGGCTCATCCATGACAAACTACAAAAATCGCAGAGACGTTTGCCACGGTCAGCCTGTGAAATCAGCCTCCTCTCTAGGAATGAGAAGCCTCCATAGCTGCGATCCAGGGCTGCCCGGCTGGCTGCAGCTTCCCTGCCAGAGAGCAGCTCGCAGCAGTGGCCAGGTGGGCAGGGAGGCAGGGCAGGGCTGCACAGCCTCCAGCGTGCAAGAGGGATGGGAAAGCAGAGTGAAAACAAGAGGCTACAGCAGTTTGATGTCCCACTCCATTAACCTGGCACTTGCATACATGGTGGGAAGGGGGTTTAAGCACCCATGACCTTTCATTCTTGGGCTTTGTACAGCATGGGCTGTAAAGCCACTCTTTGGGTGAGACTCTCTGCTGGCAAGTATGATATGTTTTAGCAGCCAGATCACCCTGGAGATGTCCCCAACTGTTCCAGCCATCCCTTGGGATCCCTGCTTGCACCTGCAGCCAGAGGGGAAGCGGTGAAGCTTGTGCTGGAGGAGCTGCTTGTCGCTGCAGCAGGGCTCAGGGGCTGCCCTGGGTTTCCTACAGCTCAGCTGCTTGCAGCTACGGTTTAACAAACGTGCTGATTGATAACTCTCTGGAGTGCATTTTCCCTTCCTTTCTACATAATCTCCCAAACTCAGCAATCTCTTTGACAGTTCCCACTTGTGGAGCAAAGATGGGGGGAGTTGTCCGAAAAAGGGGCATGTCGGAGAGGCCAAAAGCAGATCCCTCACCGAGCACAGGGGCCTGGCAACATTTGTTTGTGCGAGGTAGAGTTCTCACGCTCTAAATATACAATCTGTGATAAGGGAAGGGAAAAAGCCCAGCATGGAAATATTCCTTCTGTAAGAGAAATAATTCGCTGCTGCTAAAAATATATGTTCATATTATTCCTGCCTTGGTCTCTAGCTTGATGGGAGAGAGTGCACGCAGGCTGCCCTCAGGGGACTCAGCTCCGCGGCACAGACCCCAGGCGCTCGGGAAGGCTGTGTGTCCGCTGGGGCTGGAGGGATCGCAGGGGGGAGGGAAGGGGCTCCTCGTCTTCGCCCTGGTTTATCATCCCCATCTCTTTCTCAGGGCAGTAAAACCGTGATACGGGGTTACCCTGAAGGTCATAGGAAGTAACCTCTAAGCAGGTGCTGACAGTGGGAAAGGAAAGTGATCCGTGGCGTTCCCAGAGCAGCTGGGAGCCCGTTCCCAGCCCTGGCTGCATGTAGAGGCAGGAATAGCTTTGTTCAAGGGGGACACATGTTTGGATCGGTGGGATATGTGTAATCCCTTCCTGTCTCATCTGCAAGCGTCCCGGGCCTGGTGCTTCCTTCCCTGATTGCTGCTCCCGGGACCCTGGGTCCCCATTCGCAAGCGCTTCCGTGCCCGCGGGTGAGCGGAGCCCAGCTGAGCCGAGCGGCCGCCCTGCGGGGCAGTGCCGGATTTCCCAGGGACAGCCCCCGGGCCAGGAGACAGAGCCTGCCCAGGGAGCCCTGCCTGCCCTGCCTGCCCTGCCTGCCTTGCCTCCGTTCTGCGGGACTGAGTGAGGAATGAATGCTGCATGCTGCTGCCACGGCCTCGGCTGGCAGAGCCTGGCACAGCTATCTTGAAGCTGGTTAGGAACAACTTTGGGAAGCCATTCCTGTTAGAAATGGGTGAGATCTTTGGCATTTTCTTGCAGATCTGTCTCCAGAGCATGGTATGTGGACACAGTGGCTGCTCAGGAGCAGGTTGTATCTCCTGTCTTGAGAATATGGTCAAGGAACTGACCTTGCAGAAGACAACCTTGCTGCTGTGGAGCTGTCAGTAATGACAAACCTTAAACCCCAGCAGACCTTGCTGCAGGTTTTGTAACTCATACATTGCCCTGGAATTGCTTTTTTCATTCTCAAAGAACTCCTACCCCATTTGGGGCCAAATATCTGTCCCCAGAGCATTCCCTGACCATTATTTGTGAAGTTGCATTGAGTTCCAGGTAGGTGATCATGACAGGAGATGGTAACAGCATATTTTCAGTTCAGGATCCAGCAGCTGGACCACTTGGCAGAGAAAACATCACTGTGAAGCCTGAAAGATGCCTCTTTTTAGTACATCCTGATTCAGACACCTTTTTTGAAGCTGAAACATACCATTAAGGATCAAGCATGTTCATAGGCAAGACCATAACCAAGGTTATTTCCAGAAGGTAATGCGAAAAATCTTTGCTGCTCAGGTGTGCTCCAGAAGGCCCTTTGCGAGCTGGTCGCTGCGCTTGGTTTTGAAGCATTGCTTGCTTTGCCAGGTGAGCTGACAAAGAGCAGCATCCATGACTTGTGCTGGCTGGGGCTACAAACCCTGCCCGGTCTGTGCTTCTCTGGCCAAGATGGGGTTTGGAAGGCTCTTGCAAAGCCTGGAGGACAGCTGAAAGGGTTTCTCCTCTAGATTTGCTTAAGATACGTGTGACGGCGGTGGAAGTGCTGCTGAGAGCCTGGAGGCGCAGAAGACCGTGTTTGGTGGTCCAGAGCATGTTGCACCGTAGCATGTCCCCATTGCCCCCTGCCGTCACCCAGTTGTGAGGGCAATGGGGAGGGACAGCCGTCATGCGTGGGCATGGTGGGGCAGCAAGTAGGCTTTGCCAGGAGTTTGTAGAGGAAATGTATGTCCGTGAGGTGTGGGTTGGATGCTCTTGTCTCTATGGTTGGAGCTACAGCAATAGCACAGCATGTATTAGCTCAGGTTAAGGACCAGCAGAAATGCAGAACATCAACCCCAAAGCACACGTAGAGTTGATCTGTTCCCAGTGCATCTCCGCATGGACTTCAGGGGACGGTTTTGTGAGGACATTTCGCTTGCAGGGCCTGTTTGTGCAGCGCTGGCTGGGTGAGTCAGAGCCTCGTATTGACCTTTGCAGGGAGCTGCAGGTTTCCTTCTGGCCTCGGCGGAGCCTCCGGGACTCTGCCTCCACCCTGACGGGGCATTCTCTCCCCGCGGGCTGCCCGATGTCCATCCTGGCACTGTGTCAGGAATGTGTATGTGCTGGGCAGGCCCGGCAGGGTGGGGGAATTGCCACCAAAAGAAAGGGAAAAGCTGCCTCCTTGTTTTTCCTGCTTCAGACCCTCTCCCATTTCAATCGCTGGGAAAGGCAGGGTTCAGCCTGGCTCAAGGTTATGTCCTTCTGCTGCCTGGCCCCAGGCCAGCAGGCGTGAGAGCAAGCTAGACACAATAACAAGTATGTCAAACACAGGATCACTTCCCTGCAGACTGAGGCGGGTGTGCAAGCAGCACTGGGAAGGGATTAGCAAACAGGCCTAGCGGTAGGGCTAAAGCATGTCAAAGCTATTGAACAGATTGCTTTTGCCAAGTATTTTTCCAAAAAAGGGAGCCTCCTACCTCTGCACAACCAGGTTTTGGTGTGCAAAAGTTCTGCCCCATCAGTAACTCTGCTGCTGGCTGGGAGGGGGTGAATTTGGGTGATTTTGCAGAGCCGGGGCACAGCCTGCTTTAAGCCAAGGAGACAAAAGGGATGGCGACAGCTTTTGCTCAGCCTTTGATTTAGTCAACCAAATGCTGGTGATGGCCCATTCTGCTCCCATCCTCAAGTCCAGACAGGATTTGTCTTTTGGATGCGTTGGCTTAATGCAGTGGTTGGTCCTTGGTAAGAGGTGAGAGCAAACTCAGGTCAGCTGCTGCCCTGGCAAGTCAGTGTAAATGTAGCAGCACGGATTATTGAAGGTTAGTTTAAAATAGCCTTCTCTTACTTAAAACACAGGGAAAATGAAGTGGATCTTAACATGTGCAAAGGGTGGCCAGAATGATTTATTGGTGGCTGCTTGTCAGTCACTGCTCAACCTGTTGCTAGTCTGCCAGGGAGGATGGCTTTGCTGGGGGTTCGGATATTTGATTTTCTTTTCCTTTCTCCTGTGATGGAAATGTTGGAGTTTCTCAGTATGGATGGAGTTTGTTTTGGGAATGGAGCTGAGGAAGAGCAGAGGTCCTCCCCCCTCCTTCTGCCCTCTGATCACTGCCACACTGGGACCAGCCACATGCTCCTGTGTGACTCATGCCACCCCTCACCCAGAAGAGGAAAAGGAGACAGGACAGTTGTGGTTTAAAGGGTGCTGCTAACTGGAGTATTTGGGATAATTAAAGAAAGACAGTGAGTTAGGTGGTGAGAAGGGATTGCTCAGAGATTTCCTTCCAGGCTCTATTAGACTGTCACTTTGGTGTTGACCTCACTCAGGCTGTGGGCTTATTTCTCACATGGTTCCTGTAACAGCCACCTGCCTCAGCTGGAATGGGAGGTGACAGTTGTCCACTGTCCTCCTCTTGCCAAAGGAGAAGTGTTGAAATGTCAGCTGTGGCATCAGCAGTCACACACAGCAGCAGTGACTCTGTGTAGTGGGACTGCTGCCTTCTGTGAGCCCTGCCAACCTGACACACCAGGTGCGCATTTTGAGCTTTGCTTTTTGCAAATGTGCAAAAGACAAGGGGGAGAAGGCGACGGTGAGCACTCAGATAGCTCAGTCCCATACCCATCTGCCAACTGGCCAGCCGGGCCAGGAGACTGCCGTTGTATAGGAAATACAGACATCTACTGCAGAGAAGCACAGAAAAAACTGCTTTTCTGACAGTTCAATGCATTTTTTTCTTTAATTGCTGCTTGCTTTCCTGCCTCACCTCCCCTGCTAAGGGGAGACTGGGAGCCCAGGGTGGTGGTGCCCTCAGCACATGGCAGTGACACACCGTGCCACAAAGAACACGTGTGTCTGGGAGCGTGATGGCTTCGCAGCCAGGGAATGGGGGATGTGACATATCCAGGTTGACAGGAGTTGCTGTGCCAGAGCCAGGCCTGGTCTTCTGAGCCCTGCTTTAGTGTCTGAGCCTCACGGTGCTGCTGAGGGTTATGCCTTTTGAGGAAGGTCCTGGCAGGTCTTGAGTGGGTGCCCACAGCCGTGCCCAGCATGCCGCCATGCCCAGACAGCCTGAGGAGGCAGCACGTGCCCTTGCTTTCAGCAGAGAAGAGGCTGAGCCAGGGCCCATCACTCCATGGTGAGTGTCTGGTGAGCCGCCACGACCCACAGGGCAGTCCCATCTCATTTGCTCCTTGAAAGCATTTTCAGACCAGTGGGTCAATCAAAGACCCTGATGAAGTCAGTCTGGCTGCACCGCAAGCCAAACCCTCTGGAGCCACGGCTCCTGCAGGCATAGCACCGTCTCACGCATATCCCACCATCATGCCACTGTGAAGGAGCTACTCCAGCTGGTGTGTGGGATTTGAACCTGGAGCCGCAGCCATGTGCGCTTGGCACTTCCTTCTGCCCTGCATACAAGCGACTCTGTGCCACTTGGAGGTAATTCAAGCTGCTGCAGCACCGTCACATTGCAGAGCAGCCCCAGGTATGACAGCTTGGACCCCAGTAGCAGAAACCTGGCGATGCATGGGGATGGCTTGCCTGCCAGTAACCCTGGCCCTTGGGCACCTTGCTGAGACCCAGGTAGAGCAGGGTTAATGTCAGCGAAGTGTCCCTGTGCAGTGGCCTTTTTATCTGATGCGATCCAACAGCATTTCCTGGTGGAGTGGTTTGCCGTCCGGTCGTTAAGGCTGCTTGGCAGTGGAGCAGAGAGGAAGGCTGGAAGTAAACACAGGCGCTCTTGGATCAGTAGCTGGGAAAAGCAGCGAGAAGCTGCATGGGATTGCCGTCTCCAAAACCTCCTTGTTTCCTTGCCTCACAGACAAACGGCTTCCTGGCAAGGACAGCACACACTGCGAGGCACCGCGGCAGCACTGTCCCAGCCCGCTCCCCTGGCACGGCATGGCATGGCAGGGCATGGCATGGCATGGCACGGCACAGCTGCCAGCCCTGGCCGCAGCAGGCGCTCTGCCTCTCGGGGAGATTTCCAGCCACTCGCATGGATGTGGAACTTGAGGTGGTTTTGAGCTTTGTGAGGTTTGTGTTCCTGACTCCACAAGAGCCTGCAGAAAATCCCAGGCTGTATTAACTGACAGTATTGATCTGTCTTGGATCAAGAGTATTGATCTGCACTGGAGCAGTAACAGCCACATCTATCATGCCAGGGAGAGGGAGACATCAAATGCCTGCCACCGAGTCCTCTCAGCGTTCAGGCTATTACCCCTTGGGTGGACCGTTGCTCCCGGCAGGGGGATGACTGGGGGATTTTAGTTGCTAAGGTCCTATTTTCTAAGCTTTCACCTTTCTCCTTTGAACCAGGTACTAGTTTGAGCATGTCCTGGGGTGTCCTAGAATGAAGGCAAGAAACGTGTTTCTAGATCCCTGCCTCTCTGGGGTCAGGTAGGAAGACATCATAATTTTGAGCAATCAGAGCTGAGTCATTAAAGAGGACTTGACTCTCCCACAGCACTAGGCAGCAAGAGCAAGACCCTGTCCCTAGAGCTCATCTTGAACAGCAGCAGCTGAGCTGTCCAGGTGGAGGTGTCAGTGTTTGGTTTGGTTAGACGATGGCACAGTCATGCTGCTGTGGACTCACCAGCAGTCACCTCACCTCTTCAAGCTTTTCCTCTTTTCTAATTCCCAACAAAAAGCAGTGCTTTTCGTGGCTTCTGCATGGATTTTGACAAATGTAAATGTACCAAACTCCAAGGTTCACAGATCAGAGATTTTCTTCCAGATACGAGACAGCTTCAGAAATGTTCAACACGAAGTAAGTAACGGGAGGTTGCCTGAGTGCACTCTGCTGAGTATGTCTGCCACAAGGGTTTCCCAAATAATGAAACCATTCACCTGTTTCTGCTGTTCTTTATCCTGAACACTTTAAAAAAGCAGGGAGAGAGAAGAATGAAGATAGAGAGTTTGAGCCTCCTCTTAACGTCTCTGTTTTAGATGATATATCTAGTGTTTGGCTACAGAAATAAATAATCCATCACATGGAGCCATAGCTGAGGCTTGGGGTCTGAACATAGCTCTGCACTTCACTCTGGTCTGTGCAGAGACGGAAAGCAGCCACCCAAGCTAATTCAACAGAAATACCCTTCGTTTCTCATGGAGGCATGGGATAAAGAGGAGCCTATTTCCTCTGCCTGAGCTTCCCACTGTAAGGTCAATAATCACAAAATGCACCAGACTGGAGGGTACTGGGATCCCAGTCACAGCATTTTCCATGCCACAGGCTTGTTCTGAAGCCTCTCTGTAGCTGTGAATGGAAATCGATAATGACTTCACTGGTTTGCAATGTGGTTGCTGCCGGCCATGCGAACGGCAGCCTTTATCCTGGCAGTGAGTTTGCCTTAGATTCCCACTGGGGCCTCTTTTGAATTTTGTGTCTCGGTGCAGTTGGCTGATTTCATGTTTCCACTGTCTCAGCTCTTCTCAGCTCTCTATATCCATGGACTTTCCTGGATTTTCCCTGGAAGGAAAGTCCAGCCTGCTGCTTTCCCTTTTCTTACATGCCATTCTGTTTCAGCCAGCTGCTAGATGTATGAAAAACCAGTTCACATTTTGATGTGAATGTGCTGGCAGCTTGGAGATGAAGGTGCTGTGCTCACCTGAGCTATTGCAGGGCACTGCAGGTACCACAGGCCACCCTGGTGGACACTGACACTGGCCATCGGTGTCATGCAGAGACCAGTACTTGAGCCATCAAGACTATTTGGAAGTTCATGTCCCACGTGGGTGATGTGCTGGATGCTGAGCTGAGCACTCTCTCTCCAGTTATCACTCAAAGAAGGGATAGGCTCATCTTGGCTGTCCTGCAGAAGTCCAACAAGGCCACATCAAGCTGAGCTCTTTGCCCACCCCAGGGGACGTAAGGTTGGAGCTTTGCAGGTGGTGTGTGCAACATCCCTAGGAAGGGGGTGGAATTCCTCAACATGTAAAGTTTTTGAGCCAAGATCGGATGCCTCTTGCTCCATCACAGCCTACCAGCTGGATGCTGGTACCTCTTGCCCTGCTCTGATCTGTGCCAAGCAGTATCCGTTCAGCTTGTTAGTGATCCCCAGTTCTTCAGTCAGGCTGGGGGTGTCCAAGAAGCCTTTGCTCAAACACACGAACCAAGAGCCACTAGTAGAAAAAGGTTTTGTCCTTAAATATCAAGGCTTCTATGTTTATTTAGAAAGAGTGTAAGGTTCTGCTTCTGCAGCAGTTCCTCAGCGCTCTGTTACTGAGAGTTGCCCTTGAGTTTAACATAATGGCAGGAGTGTTTGGGGGAGCCAGGCTGACCCCAGACATGCCTATGTGTCTCCCAGGCGAGAGGCAGCTGAAGGACACCGGGGCTGGGGGAACAGCATCTCTTTCAGACTGAAACAGCATGCTCAGCATCCTTGTGCTTCAGAGGAAAATCCAGGCCTTTCCCTGTTGCTTCCACCGCAGTTTGGATGTCAAGGATTACAGCTGTACCCTCTGGTTACCAGCAGTCTGCCCAAACCCAAGCCCAGGCCTTGCTCGAGTCTGTCTCTGACTTCCTACCACTCCCACTTCTTCCTCCGTGGCCCATGTAGTCCCAGCCGAGTGGATGTTCACAGGAGATCTTGCCAGGCTCACAGATCAAAATAAAATATTTGGAGACTTAGGTTTTTCATGAGCATGTTCCCTGAATCTGTTCACAGGAGGAGCCAAGTCCCTGCGCAGAACAGCCTCCTCCTTGTTGCAACACGCACATGCTTGCCTTCAGATTTGCATGTCTGAATCCTTACTCACACCTCAGTGAGGCACAGCACCATGCGTCTGCCTGGGAACGGGATGGGGGACAGGGCAGCCTGCACTTTAGGGGAGTGACATGGGAGTGTGTATCTGCATTTTTGGGTGAAGGGAGGATGTTGGGCTTCCTTTGATGGGAAAATGAGTGTCAAAACCTCTTTCAGCCCGTGCGCTTGGGTTCCTGCCTTGCTGTGGATTCCTGTCTTTGTGCATCGGTGCTGGAACAGCCTCCTGGCTGGAAAGCAGCCCTTGACGGGAGCAGCAAAGAGAGCTGGAAGCCTCCCATGGCAGTGCCAGGAGAATCTGCAGCACTTAAAGCCTCTCTCACTCCTTTCACATTTTGTGCTCCTGTTTGTGGGACCTGGGGCTGGGGAAGGTCCAAGACAACACAACTGTGGATGAACAGCATTAGAGAGTGCCGGTCAGTTGTTGTGCCGAGTGTTCGCAACAGGAATTGAACTTTCCTTCTCGGCTGAGTGCTGTGAACCAGCTTGGGGGGCAGTAACCTCTGGTGTGGCTCTAGCACCAGCCCTTGGAGGCTCTGAAGCTGTTTTCTTGCCACTGGTTAATGAGCTCTCTCCATGCCCTTGAAAGGCAACCAGTTTGCTATAGCTTCTGGCAGTGCTAAGGAAACTGAGGCACATGGTGGTGAAGCGATGGCTCTGGGCCCTGTAAGGTGCCAGGGTTACTGTATGTCTCTCTTGGCTGCCCTTAGCTGTTAGTCCCAAGTTATTTATTCAGTGTGTGACCTTTACTGCTTTCTATAAACATCACCGTGACTATAATATGTCATCAGGCTCCGGCTGTTCCTTGAACTTGTGTCAGACTGCTCCTGAGGAATCTGATTCTGTTTTTCTACCCAACATGGACATAGCCCAAAGGCCCTGGGACTTTGTGAATGGAGGGATTTCACTGCCTACAAGATGCAGTGTGAGGTTCCAGGTCAATCTGTGAAGTTGAACCAGGAGGAAATGTCAGTAGGGAGCAGCCTCCGTGTAAACACCCCAGGTCCCTCTGCTGCTTTGGGGATTTTGCTTGGATTTCTCCATCCAAGAGCCCTTCCTGACATCCCTCGGCATCTTGCAGAGAAGGATGTTGCTTTGACTCCTGGTCCCATGAAGCATGGAAGGTGCATGGCCACCCGCATCCTGCGGGTGTTTAACTCTTCTGCTGCTGGGTGCAGAGAAGTTCTGTGTTAAACTTACTCCACTTCCAAGTCCAGTGTTGCAAGAGCTGGAGGCTGTCTGAGAAGTGTTTCGGGTTTCTTCCTCCAGTAAGGTAGTGAAGGGAAATGTTTGGGGAGGAAGGTATCTCCCGCGAACCTGCACAGAGAAGAGGGAAGACAGCTATTAAATATGGCTGTTAAATTCTCTCACTGGGGAATATCCCTCCGGTGCAGTTTGCCTGTTGCAGGAGCACAGCTATAGTGCAGACATGCAGAACAGATGTGCTGCAGAGCCCCTCACGCTGCAAGTGGCCAGGGATTAATGGACACTGGATTTGTTGGGCTGGATGAGCCCTTCCAGCCCGATTCCTGCCAGTCCAGCCAGTGCCGCTACGCCCGTGAAGCACTGCGGTGGCTCAGAGAAACTGCAGACACAGGCAGGTTGCTGTAGTGTGGCAAGAGGTCGGTGTGAGGCTGGCAGGTTGAGAGGGGAATGAACAAGATGGTTGTCTACCCAAAGGCTGGCAGGAGCCAGCGCAGCACTGAGCATACCATGGGCAGCCCTGGTTGAACAGAAGGAGATGGTCAGAATGGTCTTTCCTCCTGCTACAAGGACTAGCATTGCCCCAGCATCTTGGGTGCCCATCGGATGTGCGCCCTGTGACGGGGACAAGCCCTTTGGAGGTGAGATCCCTCCAGCACTGCATCTCACGCCCTGCTCTTGGCCACAGTGCGAGTTTGGAAACTCTCCTGCAGCCCGACACTCCTTTCCCCCAGTGGCTGTCGCTCCTGAGGGGCCATCAGGAGCCTCACATCAAGGTGTCCCTCAGTCCAGCTGTGAGCACAGAGGCTGTTGTGTGTGAGGTGTGGGTGGAGAACGAGCTTTCTGGCTTCACTGAGTTTGTAAATAGAAGGAAGTAGGAGAGACTCAAAATCTCTGATTATCTTCCAAGGGGACTCCCATCCCCTCCAAGGCATGTCTCAACTTCCCAGCCAAGGCTGGAGCTGTTCCAAGAGCTGCAATGTTTCTTGTCCTCATTTGAAGCACTTTCCTTTGCTCCTCTCTGGCAAAGAACTTCGTCAGGTAGTGAAGCCCCGAGCCCTGGTGCACGAGCAGCCTGTGGCCGGAGCACGCAGCCGACTTACAGGCTCCCATTTCTCTTCCTGCCGGAGGGAAGAGCTGTTCCAGGAAAAGTGCTCCAGAGGAGTGACTTTATGCAGAACCACAGGTTTGGAGTTCTGCTCCCAGGGGCCTTGCTCTCTGCTCAGGGAGCCGCAGGTATCTGCAATCTGGGTATGTGGGTAGGACCCTCTGGCAGTGCTGCCGCTGCATGGCAAGCCTTTGTTGGTGACTGGGGCTCTTCCTCCAGCGAGGCGTGCTAGTGCAGAGCTATTTCCCAGGGCAAGTTCTTAGGGTTTCCCTCCTCCCACCTACCTCTTTCCTCCAATTTTGTGGGTATTTGTGGGTTTGCACTAAAGGTACTCTGTGCTGCACAGCTCAGCAGAGCCTCAGTCTGCTTTGGAGAGTGGCTGAAAGGGAAGATCTAAAAATAATAGTGATGATTATTGAGTTCTGTTTGATTCCAGGAATCTGCCTCTGCCCCTGGAGCTGCACTGGGCCAGCTAGGGCAGACACAAGCACCTGCCCCGGTTGTTCCTCTGACAGCTGGGTATGGGCTCTGCACTGCACAGGCCAAGAGGGATGGAGGGCTTTAGCACATCTTGAGGATCATCGTTACCTGGGGCAGGACATCTCTGCCCACCTGCCAGGACTGAGGTAGAATCAACCTCTCCTGCAAAGGCTCCCCCTCCCCCGGCCCAACACAAACAGGATGGCCCATGGCTGTGCAGCCAGGAACACTGAATCACCAGCAGCTCCCTGCTGCCGACAGTAAGCCCTGCCCCTTTCCCATGGTGGCCAGGCAGGGTCTTGAGGATCTGCAGGGACAAGGAGTTGGCTATGGGGCTGGTGGGTGGGAGGAGGAGAAGCTGCTAAGGGAGATCAGGGAGTCCACAGGCAACAGAGAAGAGACCAGTACTGAAAAGCAATTTTTGCCATATTTGTAAAGCAAGCAAGTCTGAAAGCAAGGCAGAATCCAACCGTGTCAAGGTTGTTAAAGGAAATGTCAAAAGATGGGTTGCACAACTCTTGGAAACTGTCCAGCCATATAAATAAAAAGGGAAGCAGGAAAGAAGAAGTGGGGCTGGTATGTGCTGAGGATGGGACAGAGACAAAAGATAATCTATGTATAGTCCTGAAAGAAACAAAATGGAAACTGTGCCTGGGTTTTTGGTAGCGATGGGATGCTGGCCAAGGGGAGAGAGGCAGGATGACGGGTGGCAGTGTATGGGAATGGGAAATGCCGCAACCAACATGAAAGCAGTGGTCAAGGATCTTTGAGCATGCAAACAGGTAGGACCAGCTAGCTTCTCCTCCAGAAATGAGAATGGGCTGGCACAAAGCTGAAGTCATGGAAGAAGGGTTTGTAATAAATCTGTCAAACCACAGGGGCTGGATGGTTTGGCTAGAGAACAGCAAATAGAGGTCTATTTATTAGGGCAGGGAGAATGTGTTCTTGGCACGTAAGAGTCTATTAGTCTGAATCTATTAGTATGCAAAGCCTTAGAATAAACATTAAAATAGAGAATCATTAAGAACATGGAAAATTGATAGGATGAGATACAGATTTTTTGAAAGTAAATGATGCCACAGTAGATTAAAAACCTGATCTTCTTGACAAAGCAGACAGGATATATCTAAGTTGTCTGGTCTTCAGTAAAGGAGAAATATTAAATCAGTTGGAAGAGGAAGGTGCTGGGCTGCAAGGACTGTGCTAGATGGGTTTCTCAAAAATCGGCCTTGGAAATTATGTTTCACATGTTTAATGGCCTTGGCACAAAACGTAGAAATTGCTAGTGAAATTTGGTAATTACCTGTAATTGGGAATCATCATCAAAACAAAGGAGTTGGGGGAAATTACGCACAAAGAACTAGATGCCCTTCAGGATGGGAAAACAAGGAATGAGGTGAAATGACAGAATCAAGGAGTCATGCATGAAGGGATGTGCAGCTTGGATTTCAGCTCTGGTGCGGAGCTGACAATCACCTGGAGCCCGACAAACTCCAACAATGCAAAAGGCACGAGTCAGCTGTTGAGTCAGTGGAAGAGGGCAGAGGGAAAGAGAGGAGGGGAAGAAGCACTGCCCATTTCTGCGTGATGCATAGTCAAATTTGGAGCCTGTTGTGTATGATGTTGTAGAAACCGAGTATGTGGCACAGAGATCCTGCTTTTGGTTGTGTGATGCTGTGATGGGGCCGTCTGCAGCCCCCCCATGTCCTGAGTGTGTTTGTTCTTGAAACCTGGGGAGGATTCACTCTTCCATGCCCTGCCCTCCTTTCCATCTTGCAGGATGTGATTTCATGGGGTGACCTGGCTGACTTTAACTCATCACTGCTGCCAAAGAAGAAGGTGCTGCTCCACCCATCCGTCCCTGGTGTGGTCCGCTGAGCTCAAGCAGTTGCTGGGGCTCCTCTGGCCAGCTAGGAAGCCAGTTCAGTGCATTGCATTGGCAGAAAACAAACCTGGCCAAAAAAAAAGAGGGGAGTATTTCCATGTTCGCAAGGTGAATGGCTCCTGTGTGATCTGAGGTTGTGCCAGGACCAGTCCTAGGGTGTGAGCAGGTGCTAAGAAGGGGTTTGGGGAAGGTGGGCTCCTGAGTTGTCCCCTCTTGGCAATGGAGAGCTTTGAAGCTGGCTTTGCTGTACCATGAAACTGTACCCTGAGCAGCAGCACCCAGTGAGTGACCAAGGCCGGTTCCTGGGCTAGGAGGATCTTTGCTCTGAATTTACTCTGTTCAGGTTAACCCCTGTCTGATGATAGTGTCCAGTTCTGGTCCTCAACAGATGAAGTCACATGGGAGCTGCAGGGAAATCCGTAGGCAAATCAGGGGAGTGAAGATGCTGTTGTACAAGAGAAGAGCTAAAAGAGCCTGGAGTGGTGGGCTAGGGGGAGGGGTTGGCTGCAAGGGGCTCTCGCTGGCTGCGAGGAGTGATGTGCGTGTAGGAGGGAGGAGGGATGTGGAGCTAAGACAACAGTGCTCAGGAACAAAGGTGCAAAGTGCCATGAGTGAAGCCAGGCTGGAAATCAGGAGGAGGCTCCGCATCCCTCAGAAGGCAGGTTTCCACACTTTATCCCTGTGTAAAAAAGCCCTAACTCAATTCCTGCAGGAACAAAGCCCAGCCTCGGTAATGCAGCAAGTCCCTTCCCATCCTCACGTTTGGGACTGCTTGTGTGTGTGATCTCCTGTAATCAAGGTCTGACTGTGCAGAAGACAGGTTTGCAGGTTTTCTTTTGCCTTTGCCAATTAAAGAAGGTCCATATGCTTCTACTCCCATAGTCGCACCCCTCAATGTATCCGTGCTTGTGTTCAGTACATGCGTGTGAGCACCAGGGTTTTGTTCCTTGTGTCCTGCTGTACAGTTATATCTCCTAGCTACGCGGCACTGCAGATAGTGAGTAGTACTTCAGCCTTAAAAAAATCCTTCCTGGCTGTTATTTCTGCAATTTGCTAAATCTATTTGCACCATTTGCTATTTGCACCATTTGCCAGAGCCCCTAGCAGATATTGGCACTGGCAGAGTGTGACAGAAAAAAATGACAGTTTGAGCACGTCCCTTTCTTTTTTCTAATAATCCCATGATATGGTATTTTGTGTTGCAACACAAAGGATCACCTGAGGCGGTAGAATGGTGAGAAAATAAGCCTATTAAAATATTCGAGCTTACTTAACTCTCCAACAACATCAGAGGATAACTAGTAAGTTTTTAGCCAAGTCTGTGAGTCATCTTGTCCTTCACAATTGTCACATCTCGGCTCATCTGTTGGGTATAATTGCCGGGGGGAGAACCGCTCGCAGCAAAACAGGAGCCATCATGCTCAAAGCAGCAAAGGACCTGCAGTCAGGGTCCTGGTCAGTGTTAGCAGGTCACTGAAGCCCAGCACCTGAGATTACACAAAACAAGCTCCTTTGAATAGCTGAGGTGGGAACCCATCAGGAACTGAAGCTGATGATTCGTCTGTCTATGAGCAGCTTTTGAAAAATATTTTCTATTATTATTTTATGTAAATCAAATGAGCTATCAGCACTGTTTGGATCATCTCCTATCTCAGGTACTGGCATAAAGCCTCAGCTTTCCCTTGTAAAATGCTGGGAAAGTGGCCCATTCATTGCCTGCCACTGTCAAGTGTTTTTTCAATCTGCTCCTGATTAAGCAGTGTGGTATCAAGGGGATAATTGCTCGTTGGAATTGATCCCAGAAGAAAATCATTCAGTTCTTTCTTATCAGGTCCTTTCTTGCGGGGCGAGATACCCACAAGACTTATCTTCCCTCTTCAGTGCTGGCCTCTAATTACTATTTAAACAGCTCATTAGAAAACCTTCATTAAAGTGTAATAGTTGAAGCTGGAAATAAATGAAGGCTGATGCTGCGGTAAAGCACTGCCCTCCCACGTGCAGGCTGGGGCACCCACCGCTGCCCCGTGGGGTGTCGGAGCAGGAGCTCCTGCTCAGCTCCCCCACGGCTGCACCGGCGGGAGCATCTGGCGGAGAAGCAGGGCTGTGGTGCTCCACGGCACACACCAAACCCGACTATGTCACTTGTCCTGGTGCCAACCTGCCTGTTCTGGTTGCATCACGACGTGGCTCCAGCCTGTGCTGGAAGCCTACCAGGAGCTGAGCTCCATGCTCAGCCCATTTCCATGCCTAGCACAGGATTTCAGCAGCTGGGAGGCATTGCAAAGTTATGATTACAGCCTAGAGAAAATTAGAGACCATAGCAATCCCATTTTAAAGAAAAAAAAAAAAAAACAAAACAAAAAAAACTTACATACATGGGAAATGTTTTTATATGAATTTATTTGCTGGTTAAATGTTGACGAGTGTGGGCCTGAAGTCTTCTCTGTGTCTCCAGAGCATGGTCAGCATTAGCACTGATTTGCCCCCTAAACGTGCTGCAGCCCTGGCCAGGCTGGGTCTTATTTCTCTGGCTGTAAAATATGTTAGGGAAGGAATGGACACGCAGGCTCCGTACTTCCCTGTGTCCTGGCTCCCTGACAGTTTCAGCCCCAGAGGAGTCACTTTTTGGCATTAATCTTTCACTGGGTTTTTCAGCAGCAAAACCGCAAATGTTTAATAAAAATCGTTGCAAAAAGCATGCCAGGCAGCACCCAGCAAAGTGTGCATGTGTGCCCTTTGGAATGGCGTGAATACTTTGCAGAAGTGGGCCCTGTAAATATTTTCTTGACATTTAGGAAGTTTAGAGAAGTGTTTATTATTTCCCTGCCAACTTGACAACCCCAGCATGAAGAAGGGAGGAGATGTGCGTGGCTCCCTTCCCTACCCCCAGCAGCACCACTGGCAGTTCCTTACAGCAAAGTGCGGCTATAGGGTTTGTGGAGGGTTTTGAGCTGGTTTGATTTAGGAAAGCAAGAAGCTACAGCTGGTGTGGGGTCAGGGTGCTCCCCCCTTCCTTCTGCTATTGCCATTTGGAGTGACAAGATAACATTACCCATAACTTGTTTAGCCCCTGCACTGGCTGCAGAGCTGCTTGTGAAGCTGCAGGTGTGGGTGTCCTGCCCCAGGGAGCCAGCGTGGCTCAGGGGACGCTTTCGGGCACACCTGGCTGCCGGGGCTGACCTCCAGTCAGGCATCGAAAAGTGGATAAAACCATGTCCTGTCTGGGGATGGAGTCAAAGCCCAAAGCAGAGTCAAGGATGTTAGCAGTTACAGGCACCAGCAGCTTTACAAGCATGTGAGTCCTTGCATCTTGGAAGAGTCCCTCTGCGCTCAGAAACACCCTTGTTTTTTGCTTCCACTTCATGAATCTTGCGAAGTTACTGAAAACTCTGAAATATATAATTCTTCCAGCCAGGTCAGTGTGGCTGCTGACCTCCCATAACTTCAACCCCCGTGATGTACAATCCATAGGCAGCTGCAGCCAGGATGGCGCGGAGGGGATGCAGAGCTGTCTGAATTGTGTGGTTCAAGAAGCAGCCAGCTGCAAAGATGTACCTACATCCATCCCACAAGTCTTATTCGGGAAGTGCAGGATGGTTTGTGTGGGGTCAGCCTGTTAGTCTGCCCTGTGGCACATGTTGGCATCTTTGCATTAAGGAGCAGCGGAGTTGCGCGCGTTGTGGGGCTATGCCTGCGGGCATACCGTAGTGACCAGCGGGCTCTGAGTCCCTCCATCGTGGAACCAACAAGGAGTCGAGGGAAGGTTGAGACAGCTCTGCAAGTATCAATTTAAATGCTTTTAGCAGTCTGGTGAGGAATTTACATGTTTAGCAGTTTCTGGTCCAGCTTAAATGGAGTGATTCTGTGTTGGGAGTCCTTTGAGGCTGTAAGTGAGAAACTGGATGTGAGCTGATACTGAAGTGTTGTCGGCATCCGTTATCACTTGCCTTGCTTTGCAGGAAGCTCATTTGGGAATCACTCTGTCTCTGCTTTGGATACACACATGCCGGCTCGCCATTAGCTCCCATTTCTGTAGCAAAGCTGCCCAGCTCTCAGTGCAAGGCTGATGGGGATGCTGGCCATACCTATAGCAGGCTCCACTCAGACTTAATGAGCTCAGAGCTCATTAAGTGTCAGCTTAGGTGGGTATCCCTGCCTGCAGTCACACTTCTAACCGCAGCGTAGATAAGTCCGTGACGTCTTTCAGGTCTGTCCCTTTTAGGCATGGTCCAGCAAGTGTGTTAATGATGGAAACTCTTGTGGGGCTGGCAGTTATGTTAAACTCAATTCTGTATATTTTGATTCTCAATATTTTATTTCTATTTTAACCAGAAGAATGGCCTGTGCTGGGCTGTCATAAGCTGCTGGGCTGACGGAGTCCTCCCCATAACAGTGGGGTGTAAAGCATCACATCCAGGCATCTGTTAGCTTTTTCTCTTTCCCCGCTTCTACCCGCTAGTTTTTCATACCCGTTCCTTGTGGTTTCTTTTTCTCTTAGTCTTTGTTTCAGCATCTCCTAAACAGACTCAAGCATCATCCGTACTGTGGGTTTCTGTGTTTGACTGGCAGGTTTGGTATCTGAATAGATCGATAGCCATGGTGGTGCACTAGCTGTGTATCGAACAGAGAAGTAGGCAGGTGCAGAAGCTAGAAATGATATTAAATAATTCATGAATGAAATGAAGAGCTTCTGTTTCATGAAGACCCAGCGCTGGAATAACTCCTTCCTGCCACAGCAAAGGGACGAAGACGATCCTGGTGGACCCAGGGAGGTGGGAACATGGTTATTCACAGGGTGTGCAACCAAAGAGCTGAGTGCAACTGGTCCGAATTGCCTGGTGGTGTGAACTCCCGTAGCTGCTGCTGAGAAAGCTGAGTTGAAAAATATCCCATGCGTGACACGTGCCTGCCTGAATAGTTTTCGAGGGAAGGACCTTTCCATCCCGTGCCGATCCCTGGGACCTGGTGGCGTTCACATGGGCTGAGCTACTTCCAGTGCCTGGAGCCTTTTGGAGGAGGCAGGAGGCAGCTGTGTGGGAAGGAAAGGAACAGGTAACTGAGACTTCCTAAAACAGCACGGGCTGCAGGGCAACTGGAAATCACCTCCAGTCTTTTCAAAGGTGCACACTAGACACAGCCATTCGTGATTAAAACTAGGTTGGCTGAGAGTGATGATTCAGCAAAAAATAGCTGGGTTTTTCATTAGATGGTGCCTTTTTCCGGATTTTAATGGAAGCTCATCTGACTGAGCAGGCATTTTTATCTACTAGTCATTTTTCTGACACGCAAACAGGAATGTTTTCTACCTCCTCCTGTGCCGAAATGTGGCCCCCGCGGACATCTTCCAAGAGCACATCCCTGGGGACCCCGGCCCGGGGAACTGCTTTGTCTCTGGGCTTGTCAGACAAAGAACCTCGGTGCCATTATCAAGCTTAAGGTTAGGGAAATGGCGTGCTCTCTCCAGGGAAAGCAGGAATTTGATTAAGTGGAGATATCACACTCTGGTGTCCAGGAGGCCCAGCCAAAAGCAGCCGTGCAGCACGGCGGGGCGAGCCCCGTCCCAGCCGGTGGCCATCCGTGCCCGCGGGGTGACAGCCCCTCCGGCAGCAGGAGTGTCACGGAGCTGCCTGTGTCAGAGGCAGGGCAGCTGCTGGGCGAGAGGCCACAGGGCTGATCGGAACTCTTCCTCTCCAACGTGGTTTTTACATGAAAGAGATTTCTCACCCGGACACTGGCCTTTGCAACCTTGTCCTGTGAAACTCTATTTTTGCTCAAGAAGGATGCCCTCCGCTCCCAAACAACGTAAGCAAACAACAGAATGCCTCCCAATGTTTGTAACCAAAAAATGTTTTAATCAGAAATATTTTTAAAAATCACATCGTTTTTAGCAGAAAGAATAATTTCTCCATTGTCAAAGTATCAAACCATAGTATCTCCATCATCAAGCAATATTGCTGTAGAACCAAGATAAGACTGCAGCAAGTGTCCTGAGCGCCTCTGTTGCCGTATTTTCTTGGAAATCCCTTTTCAGGTACATTTCTTTCCGGGGCTTTTCCCATACACATGTAAATACATATATTCTCTTATATATAATATGTGTATAATATATGCATATAAATGTATATATTCTGTATATATAATGTCCTCTATTAACAAAGTGAGTCTAATTGCATGCCCGCAGCATCGTGAGGCAGCAGCAGGAGCTCAGCCCCATGGCTCTTTCTCTCCCATTGAACTTTTCTCTGTTATTCTTGGGGAAGCTGAGCAGGGGTCAAGCCCAGGCAGGGAAATGAGGTCTAGGGCTATGGAAAACTTGGACCCCAGAGCCACCTCCTATTATATAGATATAAATGGAATGGAAAATTATTTCGAATAGAAGTGCACTGCCCTCTGAGAAATGTTCTCACAGAACCGCCTCTGAGAGCGCCTGAACTCTTTATCAGAGCAGAGCGCTTTGCAGCAGGGGGACCTCAGGGCAGCGGTGACAGCAAATGCAGCGTGCCAGAGCCAGGGACGTGCCAGTGCGGCTGCTGCTGAGAGCACGGGACTGAGCGCCGCAGCCAAGCAGTCCATGATGCTTTCCAGGCACAGCACAGGAGGGCAGTTCCCTGGTGCTTCCCTCTCCCTTTGTGCCGATGATGAATCTGCATCCATAAACCAGCCAGATCTGCGTCCCCAGGAAAGAAACGGGACTTGGCTCCGGCTTTCTGCATCTCCACAGGGCTGTGTGGAGCAGTGCAAGGGCAGCTTGGTGTGCAGTGCCTCCCTCACACCCCCCCTCTGCATCCAAATTGGTCTAAATTTTTAACATCTTGAATTAGGAGCATGGTGCTGGGCTCACACAGCAAGACACAAACAGGGACGTGCACCAGCCATCCCTGTGTGTTCCCAGTTCAACACCAGTCCATTTGCTTCTCTCTGAGGGTGAAGTGTTCATCCTCACAGATGAAAATAGACACAGAGGAGCCTTCTTCTCCCAGGGCACATTTTTGCAGCCATGCACAGACATCTGCAGGCAGCGGGACGAAGAGGTGCAGCGTGAACAGTGGATATCCAGTGGGGTACAAGAAATGGGAAGGAGCAAAGCAAATATGACATGGTGGTGCCCGGGTACTGGCCTTGCCTTCTCCCTTGTCACTTGTCTCTGCCAGCCCTGTCACCTCCCTGTCTGTTAGCAACACGGCTTTGCAAGACAGTGAAGTGCCAGGGAATGGGAAAGCTGACGGAAGGAAGGGGAGAAGGGTGCAGGGAGATGGGAGAGAGGGGCTGCACCCATGGCAAGGTGTGACAGCTCTCCTGGAAGCAGGGCTGAGCCTCCCACAGACGGGGTTTGCAAGCCGAGTGCAGGCCAGAAACAAATCGTTCCAAGGGGTTCATGGCGCTCAGCTCAGTTTTCCTTCCCATCTCCAATGCCAGACTGAGCCTCTCCTGCTGCCTCCCAGCACCTCCTAAAAAGCAGAGGGATTTTTTCCCCCATGTTAGGTGCTGAAATACAGCCGCCTTGTTTGCTGGTCGTAGCTGCAACACCTGCACAGGCAGAGCCTTGTAATTCCAGCCTAGGCTGCAGGACGTGAGGGAGGGGGAGCAAAAGTCAACGAGCTCTTGCAAACACGCGTGCAAAATGAAACAACTGGGCAGATATTGTGTTTGCTTTTTAAGGAAACATTCTTGAAGCAGCCACTTAAGGACTTCATCAAAGGCAGAATGCAAAAACCTAACGGGCCATTTGTCCAAAGCCTTGTGGCAAAATACTGAATCCTAAGTTAGTACCCAGAAGGAAACTGGCTTGGTTCATCAAAAATCAATTTGTAAATGCCCAGAAGACAAGTGTGATACAAACCAGGCACTAGAGGCTGGTCAAGAGCAAGCCCCGCAAGCCAGTCCCGTGTCCATTTTCCTGTGCTTCTAAGTGACTGCTGGATAAGGGGAGGAAACACATGATGTGGGTCGGAGCTTGAAATATGCTCAAGCAGATGTGGTCGAAATGTGCTGTGCCAGGTTTGTGGATGGACAGACAGTAAAACTTCCCACCGAGGCATTGCAGGACAATACTCTTCAGCCTGCCCTCATCAGGTGGCGTCTTACGTGTGCCCTGTGCTCTGGAGATCTGCAGGTAGTCTTCTGTCCCAGGTCTCCTGTGCCCTCTGATGACATAATTAGGAATGCACCTGTTCAGGGATGCAAATCATTCAGGTTTTGTGGAAGAGAAGCTGCTGGAGAAACATCCAGTAGTGACCAAAACCCTTCCAGTCTGCCATTTCTCTCAAGATAAAAAATGTGAAGGCTCTAGAGTCTGGCTAGGATTGGTTTATTAGTGTATGTCTTATTTCAGTCCTGAAGAGGAGGACAAATGTCAGGCATGAGCCGGTCTGTAGGTTTGGGAATATCTTTCAGCCTCAGTTAATGGAGGGGGACTTACCACACTCCCTACAGAGAGGGAAGGCAGAGAGAGCATTACATCCTGAAGCTGCGTCGTTTTGTGCTTATTTGCATTGCTGTCATTGTTATTCATTCCACCAAGTACTTAGGAAGATATTTAATAAAGATATTAACTGAAATACTAGTATTAAAGTTAAAAAAGAAAATGGATCTAGATAGACTCAGCACAGAGGCAATCCAACACAATACTTTGAAGGCAATAAAGTGCAGAGAGTAATAGAGCAAGTTTCAGATGGGTGATCTTCAGTCAAGCAGTGATCTTTAGAAAACAGAGATGCAGCCTTGGCAAAGCGTGAGAAGATGCATACGAGTTGGGCAAGCAAAATATAAGGTGGGATTTTGGAAGACAAGAAGGGCTGGTGGTTAGTGCTGCTGGTGCATAAGCAGAGAGCCTGCGAAAACCAGCCTGCGGCACACAGGGGAAGAATAGAATAAGGACACTGAAGAAAACAAAATTATTTCTCTGCATCCTCCTACTCCATGGAGGACATGGCAAAAGTATGGTTCATTCAGAAAAGGGAGCTGCTGCCAGATTTATGTATTTTGCACACTAAAACAATGATGTGAGTGCAGCACTTGGACTCCAGTGTGCAGCAGCTTCATCAGGAGATTTGTTCTGCCTCTCCTTCCTGCTCATTTCATGATTTTGAGTATCTTTGGGGAGTGTATGAAAACCTGAGGGGTGTGAGCAGGCTCCTGTGCAATCGTGTTGGCAAGCTCCATAGCCAGGACAGGCAGAGGCTGCTGCCACGGGCAGGACAGTCTCTCGCCATGTGGGAGCTGAAGCAGCAAAGTGCAGCGTCCCCAGCACGGCGTGGGGAGGAGCAGAGGGCATGTGGCTGGGCTTCCATCCGAGCCAGTGAATCCGCCTGGCTGAGGCAGGCAGAGCTCTGGGCCTTGGTGCCCAGTGGTGCAGCAGGGTTGGGAGGAACACGGCCAGTCCTTGGGAATGGTTTTGCTGGTACGGGATTAGTCATTGTGGATTTTGGGATAGGGTGAATTTGGAGCAGATTGAGGACTTTTTCATTTGTGTGTAGAGGAGGTTGCACACCCTGAGATAAGGCTGCTGCTCCGCTCTCAGCTGCACATGGAGACATGGCAGCTTGGCCTCCTGGCAGGTTGCACCATCAGCTTTTCTTCACTACGGTGATCTTATGGGCATGGGATCACATTTTTCACCCTTTGAGGGTGCTGTCCTCCGAGGCCCCAGTGTCAGGGTGGGCTGTTGCTCTGTGCAGGTGTAGCTGCAGTGGGGTGCTGTGCTATCCCAGTCATGGCTCTGCAGGTTTGCCAGGGAAAGCTGATGTGGTATTTAACCCACTCTCTGCTGGGTTCAATATATAACACAAAAAGGTAGAGATTGAAAATCTCTGTTTTACATACAAACAACCAGGCACCGGTCGGGCTTGGCACACTGCAGGCTCCTACCCCGTGTTGCTTAAGGAAAGTAACAGTGTGGTGAGAAAAAGTGGTTACCAGTGTGATTACCATGACCTTTTCACAGTCTGCTGGTCTTTATGCTTTGGATCAGCCCACAGTGACGCCTCTGCAGCATGCCTGTGCTGGATGCTCCATCGTGGAAGGTGAAGACCATCGGAATAGTGGTGGGGATCCACCACCCCACATAAGGGACACTGTGGGGGGACCTCCCTGCCTTGTCTTCAAGGCATTGCAGCAAAAAGCATTACGTGCAGGCAGGGCAGGCTGGTGCAGAGGCTGGGCGATGGGGGGCCGGATCGTAGGCTGCCATCCCAGCCTGGTGTGCGGGGTGCTTGGAGCCAGTAACTTCTCCAGACCCCAGTTTCTCCCGTGAGTGCTCTTCCCTCTGCACGGCGCCTTCGGGGAGCCCCGAATGGGGCAGGTGGTGCCTGCAGCCCTGCAGAACTTGAGCAGAGCTCCTCCGTGGCTGTCAGCAGGGCTGGCCTGCAAGAGCCATGTCCCCAGGGTGCCGGCAGCGTGCCGGCAGATCTCCGCGTTCCTCCCGCGTGGC
Organism: Ibycter americanus; assembly: GCA_035590275.1. Lineage (NCBI taxonomy): Eukaryota > Metazoa > Chordata > Aves > Falconiformes > Falconidae > Ibycter > Ibycter americanus. The sequence continues at coordinate 7,961,691 of JAVJGI010000065.1, read as the reverse complement.
AAGCCGTGCTGCCCGCCGCGGTGGGCGGGTGGACGGGCTCACAAGCACTGTTGGGAGCGCGTTTTTTCCCAGGCAGATTACGTAGCCTTTTTAGCTTCATCTCTCCCCACTACACCCCCCTTCCTCTGTTATTTTGGTGCCTTTCCCCAAGGGAAACAAAGTTAGCTCAAATGCTGTTCCCACCAGAAAGGCAAAAGCTCCCCCCCCCCCTTTTTCCTTCCTCTTTTGGGTTCAGGGTAATGTGTCCCATGACAAAACAAGCACAGATCCCTGCACAAAGTGCTTTGCCTTTCTCCTTAAAGGGAGAGTCTTTCTCCAGGGCCCCAAGGGCCATCACTCCATCATTCTGAGGTGCCTCCCGGATGGAAGAATGGTCAAGCTGGACTTTTTTTGCCTGTGGTGAAAGCAATCCATGCCCAGACTTGGGGGGCAACACTGGTGGGTGGAAATAGGTCTCATAGCTGGGTAATATGGAGTGGGGAGTGGTGTAGTGCCCAAGAGAGCCAGGCTGGAGATTTTGTGGAGATGTCTTCATGGAGATGTCTCCATGAGAGCGGGTTGTTCAGGCCCCTCTGGAGCCTGCAGGATGACAGGGTCCCTCCTGGGACCCTCAAGCAAATGTCCAAGGCAGAGCAGGGACTCAAAGCATTTCTCTCCACTGCCTGTAGGAATGATGGGTGAGGAGTTACTCATCCTTCCCCACTGCAGAGCAAGATGTGATGGGCTCATGTGTGGGAAAAGACCACCTCAATCCAAACCGCTGGCCTGTTTCCATCAGCAGAAGCATCCAGGCAGGTGGCTCAGTTATAAATGTTTAATTGAAAGCAGCTGATACTGGCCTCTGGATGAGCATCCTCAGGCTGTCTCACCACTGCCTGCGCTCCCAGGGGCAGCGGGGATGCCAGGCTGTACCTGCTGCAGGAAGGTTTTAAAGATATTTATGAGTATGGGCCTTTCCCACAACTTTGGGAAGGCAGATCTCTAGTTTTTCACTAGTAGATCCATAAAACCTCCTTCTTCCCAGAAAGCACTGGTCCCCACTTCCCTGCCTACCATGTCAGAGAAAATTTAAGTTACTTTTGGTGCATGTGGCTGCTGCATGCTCCTGTCCTGCTTGGAGCTGAGCATCTTTCTCTGCAAAGTCACGTGTGTGTACAGGTGCACAGCAGACAGGCTGGCATCACACTTGTTCAGTTTATCATCGATAACACAGTCGCATCCCTGGGCCGCCGCGGAAGTAACCAAAACAGCCTGACATACATTTTTCCTTGTAAATGCTGTTTTCAGGATTCCCTCCACCCTTGGTTTCTTTTAACAGTTTTTAACAAATGGGATTTTAAATAGAGAGGCTGTAAATGTTTGTGCTTCCCGTAGAGGCGATAAATGAGTGGTGGGAGCCTGAGGACAGAAGCGTGTTTCCTATTTCTGCAACTCAGTGATTTTGCATGATGAGACCTTGCCAGCTTGTTCTTGGAACCTGCGCCTGCAGTAATGTGTCTGAAAGTGGAGAAAAAAAAAAGAGAAAAATTGAAAGGCACCCTGAAGACTAGTAATTGCTTATAGTGAGAAAGGCAAATAAGAAATATAATTCAGATTTGCAGATTTTTAAAAACAGAAAAAACATTTTTGTTCAAAGATTTTGAAATCCGACTACCGTGTTGTTTCAGGTGTTTCCAAGGAATGCAGAACTTGGAAACAGAGGGGAAGTTTGTGGTGAGCATTCATGCCTGGTGGCCAGTTGGGCTTACGGTGATCTGGGCGCAGCATGGGGGCTGTCCTCTGCAACACCTTTCACACCAGTGACATCTGGGGCAGGATTTGCTTTAGCCTCAAGCAACCGTCTGCTTTGGGTGAGATGAATCACCCTGTTTTCCTTTGCCAATTGTGAGCGGAGCTCCAGTGTCAAGCCTGGCTGTAGGCATCTCCAGCATGGCCAGGTGAGATGGACCCCCCAGGTCTTTGCTGAGTTTGCATCCGTGCATGAGAGCCACCAGGATGGCGAAACATCCACTTTCTACCAAGATCATTGAGTCTCATGGGCAGAAAATATCCCTGCTGAAGATCTTATCTACTGCTACACAGCACAGGAGCCAAGCAGAGATGTGGTCCCAGTCTCATGCTGACTATCCAAGTCTCGGTTTCTTTCCCATACTGTGTCCAAGATGAAGTTTCTGCCTTCAGAGGTACCTTCCTGGCTGGTGCATGATGATTAATGACTTCCAGTTCCCAAAGGTGTGGATGTGGGAGTGAGAATCATGGAGCAGAGGGAATACAGCTCTGGCATAGGATCTGCGACAGCCTGGCTCATCCGTCAGGAATGCCGTGATGGAGGGGACGTTCCAAGTGCATTCAGCATGGGAAAATATTTTATCAAAGAAACTTGGAATAAAAAAATAAAATTAAAATCTAAACATGAACGCTTGACACAGTGCCACATGAGGGCTATTTTTAATTTCCTTCCCGATCATTCCACTTGTTTTCATCATCGTCAGCTCTTTGAATGATGGAATTAGTTGCCATATATGAGATGAAGTAAACAGAGCGCTCGTGGTTTCCAAGTGAGCATCATCTTATGTCTCCTAAGGGACATGAGAGCCATGGCAAGCCCATGCCCGTGGATTTGCTGCCAACCATGGGTGACCTGGTGGCACCCAGGACCGTGTGCTCGCTTGGGTGTGTTTGGAACAGTGGCACCCAAGGGAGGGCCGGGATGGCAGCTGTGCAGCAGCTCTGCTGCAAGGACTCACAGTGTAGGTGTCAGACAGGTCTCTCTTTGGGGAAGGTGCTTTCTCTGGAATCGCCAGCATACAAGAAAATTCAGGGGTTTTTAGAAAGGGGAAAGCAGGCTTGTTCTCCATCCTCACTGCTCAATATTTTTATTCAGATTACTATATACTTAATGAGCTGGAGAAGCCCTGAGACTGAGGACCTGACACAAGTACAGGCTTGGCATCCCTCCTGGGGGCAGGTGTGAGGAGGAGGAAGAGCTGAGCACCAGGTCTCAGCCTCAGCAAGTGCTAAACTGGATCATCCCTGTGCACTGGGTCCCAGATTCGGGAGCTGTCCTGCTGCGGGGCTGGGGAAGGCTCCGGTGCTGTAGCATGGCCATGATCCACAAAGACACCTCACAACTGCAGGTGACAGGGTGTAGTCCCAAAATCCCATTTGCTCTATGTGCTTTGAAACCACCAGTTGCATGGTACATTTTCTTCCTGGTTACTTGGTTTCTCAATGTACTTAACTTGGGGCAATACTAATTTCTTGAATTTCTAGTTGTGTGGCTATGTCTGTGCTCACTGATGTCTTGAAAAAAATGGAGTGGTGTTTGGTTGATGTCATAGCTGGGAAATGATTGTCAATACAGCTGGAGAAGTCCTCTTTTCATTGATCTGCAGAGGAGGATCCCTGTGGTTATCCCTGTAACAGCGCAGCTCAATTACAGAGCACTTTCCATTTTGCAGGCTTTAGCTAATCTCTTTCCTAATCCTTTGAGCTGAGCTCCTGAAGTTAATGGGAGTTATTGGAAAGCCTAAGGAGGAGTATGTAGGCTGATGGCTTTAGAGCTGGACTTGAATAATACCTGTTCATTAAAGAGCAGCATTGTATTGCTGGGGAATGTCTTTCTAGGCAAATTGTGATATATTTAAAGTTTTACTTCTTAACCTCTGTATCTGTTTTGAATATACCAACGAATTAGCAACTGATTAACAATGATCCCATTTAATTGCAACACTAAACACCTAACTGTCCAGCTAGGGCACTGAATCCAGTGCTGGCATCACTTGTGCCTTCCGTTTCGCTGTAACTTGGTATCAAGTCCAAGAAGGATTAGTAAGATCACCTGATGAAATGGCACTAGTCCCTTTCCATGGCTTTATGCTTCATTTTATTGTTTTAATGAAAGATTTGCAGTGGGTTTTGGTTGTTGATGTGCTATAAGGAGGAGCCTGAGGCAATGGGGGAGTTCAGCTGGGTTGGGCCATGGGGTGTCTGTTCCTGGACAGAGGCAGTGGCCACCCCCAGCAGAGCAAAGTGCCTGGCCCCTTCCCTCCCTGCCCCTCCAGGCCTAACAAGCCCATGGGTTACAGAGCTCCATGAAAAATCATTCGGTTGGCTTTGCCTTATTTAAAAATAAAAACTCATGCGCAAAACCAAGACTATTTGTTTTGACAAAAGCCTGGAGTTTCCCACAGTGGGCTGTTACGTTTGGGGACTGATGGAGCCAACATCCATTTTTTTCCTAAGGTAAGGAGCCTTTCTTACCAGGATTGTTAGGATAATAATCATGACAGACATTTCCTAATTAGTCATTAATTATGGGCTGGCCTTTCTGACATTTCTGGGAGCTGATGATGCTCCTGCCAGACCCTTTCTTCTCCCTCTGCTGCAGTCCCCATAGCCAGGCTGTGTCCCCAGAGGGACGCCAGGATGGTCTGTGTGCTCAAGGGGAGTCACAGCGAGAGCCTTTAAACCAGAGATTGTTGGAGGAGCAGAGGTGCTCCATGGGCATGTGTACCGGGAGGAGAGGTGGAAGGCAGAGGTGGGCTCTCCTCCCCATGGGGAAGGCATTTGGCAGGGCCAGGCAGCGAGGGATCCTCAAGGGCAATACCTGGAGGTGCACCAGTGGGACCCGGGTCCTGCCACATCTCCTTGACCCAGAGAGAGGGGGAGAAGGAGAGGGAGGGCTTGGGTGGACATTTTGTGTCTTTGAGATTTTGAGAGCCCAGTGGGTTGAAGATGAAATACCCACATCAGCACTCTGAGCTTTGCCCAAGCTGACCATCACCACTACAGTGAGTAGCATCATCAGCCATCTCCCTGGATGCACCAGTCTGGTCGTTACTGAAGCTCCCACTGGGGCTGGACTCAGTGATCTCTGGTGTACCAGGTTTTCTCATTTACTGTGCCATCCTCTGCTTATGCATGCAGCACATCCCAGCTGTCATGGGACAGCCCCATGCTGCATGCCAGGGGCATTTGCCACACCAGCAGAAGTGGTAGGAGATGACCAGCATCCCTGCAGTGTGCCAGGGGACAGCCCTGCCTGCTGGCTCTGCTTCTGGCCCTGGCAGCACCATGGTGCTCTTCCAACAGAGACACAGAAGCAGGAGGGCAAAGCAGCCACCCCAGCTCCGTGTCCTGCCAGCCTCCTGCTGAAGAGCCACAGCAGGAGCCATTTCTCAGTGCCTTTCTTCCCCCACAGACCTGCCCTTGCCTTTGTGAGTGCACAGGGCTGCGGCAGCCCACAGGGTACCCACGCTGGCTCCGTTCCCACACTCATAATCCCTGGGTCATGGGAGACACAAAGGAGGTGCTGCGCTGCTGGGAGCTGGGGCGGGGGCAGGAGGGGCAGCCGGGCAGAGCCAGCCCCGCTGCCACTGCCTCATTTCTTTCTCACTGAGGATGACCTTTAGTTTTCTCCCTGCTAATCCCTCCCTTTAATCCCCTTCTCCTCTTCTCACCCGGGTCAGGGCACTTTCTTGTCATTTCCCTCCTTCCCCGGCAGCTCCATCCCAGTTGCTGTCAGTAAAGGCCAGATTCAAGCTGAGATGTCTCCATCACCTGCATCCTGCAGCATCTCGCTGATGAACAGGGGCCAAAAAAGGGACTGCAGCAAGGCTGGAGGTGCTGCCAGTAACGCTGGGCTTGGCTCTTGCTCGGTGGTACATGAGGTGCTAAAAGGAATTGCTGGGAGGTGGATCAGGGCACAGCTAAGCCCAGGTCCTGCCTCCTGCCGAATCCCCAGTTGGGAGCTGAAACCTGTGGGGCCCCTTTGCCATGTGGCCAAAGAAGTCTTGGGGCTGCACTCCCATGTTCCCATGGGCCCCACGGCAATACTCCACTCTTGGATTTGCTTCTGGGGCTGTGTCACCCCTGCCAAGCTGTGGCTGTCGCATGGCTCCCCCGTGAAGCATCCTCGGCACTCGGAGTGGGAGGCAGGCATCTGCCCCCAGGCATGGGCATCACCAGCATCACCGGAGTGTAACATCCTGGACTCAGCTTCAGGGGGATTCAGGCAAAGCATCCACATGAGGCTATCCTAAACCAAGGACCCCAAAACTGGCATTTTTAAAGCACTTTTGGTCCCATGGGGCTTTAGGAAGGAGGATGGCTTTCACTGCAGGGCAGGAGCATTGTGGCCTCATGGCTGCAAGGTTCACAGAATCACAGCATGGTCAGGGTTGGAAGGGACCTCTGGAGATCATTTAGTCCAGCCCCCTGCTAAAGCAGGTTCTCCTAGACTAGGCTGCACAGATTTGCATCCAGGCAGATTTTGAGTGCCTCCAGAGAAGGAGGGTTGACAACAAATATTCCCGAGCAGATGGAGCACTGATGCCCCAGCTCAGCTTATCCCACCTTCTGGACAGGCTTTGAGCCAGGGCTGAGCTCCGTGGTCACAGCACCTGAGCTCAGGTGCCTGCAGCCAGTGTGAAAGTGTCTGTGTGAGACGTACTTGTGTGCCTGAACCCTTCTATCTGTTGTTCGTACAGAGCCTGGTACAGCAGCGTCCCCAGCCCCAGCCAGGGCTGCTGGCATTCCCACAAGGTGGATAATGAACATGAGTAACAGCGAATTGGGTTAATTGCAGTTTGGGGACCATCAAGAGTTAGAGCGGCACTTCTGGGTCCGTAAGGGCTTTACTTCAGGGTCTGACTTTTGGTCCTGATTTGTGGGAGTCTTGGCACTAGCACTAAAACACCAGTATGTTCTCTATTAAACTGTCTAACACAATCCGTTTCCAGCCCATACTGCAGCTATTAGATGAAGTGCTCGACAGCCGCGAAAGTGAAGGAAGTCAATGGTTGTGTTTTTATTGGAAATCCAACAGTAGCATCCACATTTCCAGGCTTGTGTAGGGAGCTGGAGGGCTGGAAGGATGGGTGAAGCCTCATACATTGCATGTCTGCAGGGGTGCCTGCAGATTTTGAAGCCATCGCTTTTTGTAGCTGGGTTTTGGAAGTGCACATGCAGTTTATGAACTGTTAGTCCTTTGTGTCTGGGATTTCAATATTTCTAGTCTTATACTTTGGCAGGTAGTGTGGTCCTTACCTGCTGATGAGTTGGCTGCTCCAAAATCTCTTGTTTCAGGACAGCTGTTACCTAAATTTGTCTCTGGTACCCGCAAGGCTGGGGGCTGACCTGAGCAGAGACTGTGGCATCTGCTGTGCTTATGGAGGACCCTGGGGATGTGCCCATGGGTTTGTCCTGGCAATAAACTAAATTTCTTGGTGCAATTCAGGGGCTCAGTGGTGCTTCCAGATGGGCTGCATTGAGGCTGAGGCACAGAGCAGCAGCACGAAGCCCCCTCTGCTGACCTGGATCATGTAGTATCAGGGACCAGTGAAAAAATAAAATGAGGCTGTGGCAGGAGAAGCGGCTTGGGATGGAAGATAAGGTCTTCCTGTTTCCCACAACACCCTGGGTTTCTTATCTGCAATACTGCAAATAAAAACCACGGAGCCAGCGTGGCTGATTCCCACAGTACAGCAAAGACTCATCAGCATGTTTTCCCGGCAGCTCCAGTGTCCATAGGAGCATATGGGCTCCGGGACGGGCTTCCCCGTGAGATGTCAGCTCCGCAGGGGTTTGCTGTCCGCACTTGGCAGGCAGGGCTCTGCGATGTCCCCTCCATGTCCCACGGGATGGCTCCCACCAGCAGCGTGCGCCCGGCGGTCCTTGCAGCATCTTGCAGAGGACAGCCCCCAGCTCTGCAGGGACCCTGGCATTGCAGAGTCCCGCTGTTCTCATCCCCGCAAGCTTCTTAGCTGCTGCCAGGGAGGGGAATGCAGCCATAACCGTGCCGGGTGCTTGGGGGGTGGGAGCCACCCACCGAAACCCCCTGGCAGGACTCCCCACCCCAGAGGGCCTGAGCTGTTTCTCTCTGTAGGCATTTGCACTCAGGAGCTGCATCTTCAGACAAGCAGTGCTTACAGGTTGTAAATGTTGGAAGTTTGCAATAGCTGCTCATAATTTTATGGAGTTTGATGAGGTTTTGAAATGTGGGATCACTTGTTTACCGCCTGCATTAAAATAGGGCAACTTATATCTGCACCTGCCTTTTCAAAATGATGGATGCTTCTCCTTGCCATTGCCCTGTTTGCGTTATCTGTTTCTAGAGATACGTATGATTTATGATTCCACCCTCTCTCTGTGGAAAATAATGGGAAAAATGTAGGTGCTGCTGATCTGGAAGAATTTCATCAAGTAGGGTTTTGCTTAGCCAACCCTAGGACAGGTTGGCTGTTGAAGCCGCATCTCCCACTTCCCAGGAGAAGTCAGGGACATTGATAAAAAAATTCAAGGTTGCCCAATATGCTGTTAAAAAAGACAGAACGTCTCAGCCCAAGTTTGGCCTAGGCTGGGTCTGGCAGCAGAGGTGGAGCAGGGCTGGGACAAACTCTTTGGCTCTGGGAATTTTTAAGCCAGAGGAATTTCACAGCAGGAGGAAACAAAGTGATGGGATGGGGGCTCATTGGGCCAGGCCTGTCCTAACGATGGAAGGTTTGCTCTGCCTCTTAATGAACTACAGAATTGCACCGCAGCAAAGCTTTTAAGTGCAACAATGTCGAAAACTTTAAGTAGTTGTACAGGCTTTAAAGGTGTCTAACCTTTGACTTGTCAGGGAAAAAAGCAGGGAAGAGATTCCTTTTTCCACTGGAATAAGTCCAGATTGGCAGCCCGCGCCCAATTAGCAGCAAAAGCCACTAACGAGGCAGCATGTGCAGCTTCGGCCTCCGACTCTTCTCACAGACCTTGTGAACTCTGGGACTATTTTATTTTCAGCCACCCTTTGCTGGCGAGATCCACACACTGGATGATCCATCCAAGGAGAAACAGGCTCTGCTGGAGCCTGAACCATTTCAGGGGGAAAGCAGCAGTTTCTTGGTGCCAAGGGTGGGGGCTCTTAAGAAAATCCCCTTCCCTCACTATTATATCACTCAGTCTCTATTGTGTGAAAGGCTATTAACATTGTTAATATATATATTAGTTCACATGATACACTGTAATGTGATGAGGTAATGGAATTTTACTGGAGGCTTTGGTAATGTTCATGCTAAAGTATAAGAAACTGAAGGAGAGCCCAGCCCTGGAAATAAAGTTTCCCGTCAGTGAACAACTGAAGAGATGAGAAGTGGAGGGTTGTTTTTGTGGTGAGCCTGGCTGCGCAGTTTGCAGCATCTCCAGCAGCAGAGCTGGAACAGCATGTGGCTGGCTGCTCATTTCTCTCCTCAATGAACCACCCCGCACACGGCTACAGGGGTCGTGGCGCTGTTGCTGCAGCGGTTCCTCTGGGAGCCTTAAACCTCAGGAAAATACCAAAATTCCCCCTGCGAGTCTCACCGTGGGTCTGTTCAGGGCTGTGGGCTAATGCTGTTGGCTCCCTGGAAGGTCTCTGACCATGAATGAACATCCCCTTTGGGGCCGGTGGGGCACAGCGTGACCCCAGCCAGGGCCAGCTCCTCCTGACACAAACTGCTCTGGATTTTGTTTTTCCCACAGGCAGTTATATTCCCCTGTAGCCCCCTCTCTGGGCTATTAATTACCCTGCTAATAGTTTTGTGCCACCACTTCTTCCAGGGGCTGTACCTGGGCAGAGCAACTGAGAGCATCTCCCTCTCCCCAGCCTTCCCAGGGATGCTCCCAGCTGGGGCTTCCCATGCGAAGGATGGATGTGTGGCTCCGACACAGCCTCTTCTCGGTCACCATGAGCTTAGCAATACCTATTCCTTCCTCTCTACTGCTGCATAATGAGCCGTGAGCTAGCGACCTGCCATCCCCAGGACACGGGAGCCCAATTCCCCACAGGCTTTCCCTTGCCTGGAGTCCACCTGCCTCGTGGAGGTGGGTGCAGAGTCCAGCCCTTTGCAGCTCACGTCTGACCCAGATGAGGCACATTTGAGTTAAATAATGTGATGAGTGTGCAGGTTTCTCACCCGAGGACAAAAACCCTGGGTCAGTGCAGCTTGGACGTGGTGCAGGGACCTGGGTGCTTTGCAGAGGGGGCTGCCAGAGGGGTTTGCAGGGTCCGTCCCTTGGCAGATGCCCAAGTGCTGTGGCCGTGCTGAAGTCCCCGCTGCTGTGGGTGAGAGGGACTGCAGGGAGCCATGGCCTGGGAGGGGATGCAAGGGTTGTTCTGGCAGTGGGGGAGTGCTGGCAACTGGCTGGGGAAGGGAATCTCTTGGAAAAAGCATCTGGAAAGGACATTACCCTGCAGGAGTTGCACACACTTGGGGGAATGGATGTGCTGCTCTCCCCGGAAAAGTGCTGCCTCTCCAGCCGCCTGCCTGGCTCTGCTCATACTCAGTTTGGCTGAGCTACAGACTGTCGTTTTCAGCTGATTTTCCTCCCCAGATCGTTAAAATCAAGCACGACTGCAGAGAGGCTGCTGGAGCCCGTTCCCTCACCAGGATCTGGGGGGTTGCTGCCCCATGTTACACCCTCAGGGGTTTTGGCCTTTGCCGTGGTTGTACATGGATTTCTCAGAGCCCTGCCCTTCACTAGCTGCTTTCCCTGACTTGTTCCTCCTTTTCTGCTCCTTGTTGGTATGATTTCTCCCTAAAAATAAGGGTGTCCCTCTCAGCCCTGCTTCCAGCTCCTACAGAGCCACTTTCCCCAGCTTGCGGTGCCGAGGGCAGGTGACACTGGGTTGGACCCTGGGAAGTAGGGCAGAATCAGACTTTATTAAAAACCCTAGAAAACGATTTTGCTAAGGCCATAAAACAGCAAGGCAGCTAAAAGCAGATAAATCTACTAATTATTTGCTCATTAAAAAAGCCCTCCAATAAATTCTTTTAAGGTGATCCCATAAATCTCTCCAACATCATTAAGGCCAGTTGTCTTCAATTCTTATCTCCCCCCAGGGAAGCCTTTTATGGGTCTACAAACACAGTGTTTTTAGGGTTTGTATTGCAGATATAACTGAAGTTTGACAAGATCATCCAACAAAAGTGACCCTTTGTTCCCCCTGGAAGCAATCAGGGAGCAGCAGATCCTCCCCGGGGAGGCAGATGAAGCCCCTAGGACTGGTCTGAGACCATCAGCTCTCGTCTCATGTCTCCAGGAACAACTGTTGCGGTATCACCAAGCCAGGCTTTCTGAAGGGCTGTGTAGACACTGAGCCTTGGCCCAAACTGCCTTTTCCTGGCATTGCACAAGCGCTGAAGCACAAGACAAGCCTGTTTGCAGCCATCGGGCCTCCCGCACTGGGTGCATGCAAGGATTTGCTCACCAAAGGGCTTGGGACAGGACCTGCCTTGGCCATGCTTGGGGTGGCCGAATGGAGCCCAGAGGGAAGCAGCCTTTCCACCTCAAGCACGTACGTGTTCAGGGCCTTCGGCGCAGCCCAGATCATTTTGCTGAGCTTTAACAAAAGGCAAACGAGCCTCACACAGGTGGCTGACCCCCTCCCTGCAACTTGGCTGCAGCTTCAGTGGGTCAGCCTGGCCCCCAGCCCAGACATACTCCAAGGGCCGATTCCCCAGGCTGTATTAAAATCCTACAGGAAAACATCCCCCAGCCACCCTTTACAGGAATTTCCCCACTGGCAACCCCCCACCCGAAACCTTGAAATGGATGCAAGAGACTTTTTAGCATGCGAGTTGCTGATGCAGGGTTGCTTCCTGAGATGGTATCAGGCGCCTTCTGTTGCTCCGCTCGGCAGAGCAGCATTTCCACCATCGCAGCTTCCTGCTTCCTTTCCTGCAACCACGGCCAGCCCTGCTCAGCCCAGCACTGCTCGCTCCCATCCCAGGGAGCCTGAGCAGGAGGTGGCATGGGTGAGGTTGGCACCAGCACCCCGCGTTCCCCGGCTGTGCCCTGCTCTTCTCTGCAGTGCCGGCTTTGCCTGCAGCACTGAGTTCACAGCCCGTTTTCTAGCCAGCTCCTGTATTATCAGCATTCATCTGAATTTGCTCATTGCAGCAAGATGTTATCCTGGCTGGGGTCTCGTTCTGGTGACACAGAGACTGGGACTAACTGATAGTCCCAAGCTCAGAAGATCTTTCCTCCTTAACCAAACCACCCTTCTGCTTTTGGGCGCAGGGCGAGTGGCCGGGTGGCCTCTTGCTGTCCCAGCATGCAGCCACTCTGGGCTGGGAGCCCACCAAGCACCAGTCACGAGAGCAGGTCCTGGGGAGTTACTTGGTGTATTACTCCAAGCAATCAATTAATGGCTGCTTTGGCTCAGGGGCTGCTGGGCAGGAACGGTTGCAGCCTCGAGCTAGCTGGGAGCTGAGCAGCCGTGGCTGTGCCACGTGTGGGCCAGGCTGGGGTTGGGAAGGACCCTCAGAGCCCTCGTCTGGATCCATCACCCTGGAGTGTTGCAGGAGGGACGAGCATCCTTGTGCTGTGGCACTGCACCGTGGACCCACACTGCCCTGCCCCACACTGTGGGGTACAGAGAGGAGATGGAGTGGTGCCTTGCGGTACATGAACCCTGCAGCATCTCACTGCCAGCCCTTGGGGCTGCAGGCCATCCAGTCAGCTTTCAAAGTGAGATTTCCCAAGGGCTTTCAGTGTCCTGGCTCAGCAGCAGTTATCTGCTCTCACCTACCAAGCTGGATCCAAAATATAACAGACATTGAGTGAGAAGATACTGAGCTTTGGCATCTGGATGTAAGAGATGCTCTGAGAGTTTAACTCCCAACGGTCCTGGGGTTTTGAGCAGGGGAAAGCAGGGTTATTTTTCTTCTCTCCCTGCTGACATGGCAGTGATTTTATCGTCTGATTACAGTTGGGTTTTTTGTCTAAACCTGGTGGCTTCCCAGCAGTCCTCAGGGTGTGTTTTATTCCTTTCTAGCTGGAAGTTTGTGAGCTGTCGGTGGGTCGGTAGGAGCAGCACGGTCTCAGGTGCTGGGAGCCTGGATCTTGTGGTCTGGGCATGGGGCCATCACCGCAGCTCCTGGCGATGCAGCCGTGCTGGAGCTGTCTCCCCCAATTACACCGCACCCTCTCGCCCTGCCACCGTGGGATCGGGGAGCGGTTCCCCAAGCAAATGTCACCAGCAGCCTGATTTAGACTGACAGTGGTGCAGAAATTCAGATGTGAGCCTAATGCTGCTGCTTGAACCTTGCCCTGTGTCCCCGTCCCCTGCTTCTGCTCAGGCGGCAGCCGCCGGCTGTCTTCTATTTTCAAGTTTTATTGCTCTGAGATTACGGGCTGTGCAAGGGGGTTGTTTCTAACCATCCTTCTCTTACTGAGATGATGTGTCGCTTGATTTTATATGTGTTTTCCTGATGGGTTGTGCTTTCTGCCTGTGAAAAGCCTTGCATCTGTTTTATGGAGACAGGCCAATTCAGCCAATGCCACTAAAATCCTCTGCAGGCACCCGGCATCCTTATCCCAGACACCCAAGAGTGTAATCACTCTTTAAAAAAAGAAAAAAAACACAAAAAAACAACAGTAAAGAAAATATTTATTTTTGCATCTCAGCACATGCAAAGACTCCAGTCTCCAGGCTGGGGCGTTAGGCAATCCTGGCTCTCCTGCAGGATACATCTCTGTAGAAAACTGCTTTTTTCTGAGACCTGTTGACCCAGGGTGATGCAGATGCTGTTGTGGACTCAGCCGGCACAGCCGGGTGTGCACGCAGCTGCAGAGGTGGTGGGGGAGGCAGGGGAGCAGTGAGCCCTTATGGGCACTGGGTGCAATGGTGTTTGGGTCCAGAACCCATCCTGCATCCCCTCACCCGGTCTCGGGGTGACAGCCAGCGAGGACAACATGGTTTTTGCATTGTCTGTGTCATGGTGGCAACTCAGGCCACAACTTCTTCTCCCTGTGCATCTGTCGGAAAGGACTTGGGGCTGCACAGGGGTCTCCCCCCACTGCTGCTGCTCCTCGCCGGGGGTGACAAGCCCCAGAGCTGCCTTCCCATGGCGAGATTCTGCCTGCCCCTGCCCTGCCCCCTCGGCTTCTCTCTGATGTGGCTGCCGAAGGATGTGGCGATAATAAAAGTGTGAGTACAGAGAGGTGCTAAGGTAGGTGAGGCAGTTGGTTTCCTGTTAGCACCAGTGCGACAAGACATGGCTCTTCCCCGCTGCTCCGAGCGAGCCAGTTCCCAGCCCGCTCCCCGCACCACAAGCTCCATTTACAGTTATTTACTAAAACAACACAGAGTGTGTGAACTCCCTCTAGGCCAAAAATAACTGCCGCCCCATTAACTCGAACTGTTTGTTTGTTTTCGGCTGTTTTCTGCCCTTATCGCAGGCAGGGAGCCTGCCTGCTGGGGGGCTGAGGAGGGGAGCGGGGTTATCACCCCCCACCACCCGCGATTGCTGGGGAGAGAGACCCCCCCTCGGTCCCTGCTCCAGGAAGATTTTGTTGCACTGGGGTAAAAAGCAGCAGCGACTGGAGCATGTCTCTGGGCTGGTTGGGGTTTTGCTTTACAGTGTGTAATGGGGGCTTTTGGAGGTCCCCCCCATGGGGACAGAGCAGCTGGGTCGCAGTGAGATGTCCCCCAGCCCTGGCTGCTCACCCGCTTGCCTCCACTGGGTTTTGGGGACCCGATGGGATGGTAGGGCCATAGCAAGCGCTCGTGGCTGCCTGTGGTGAGGAATGGGGCCAGCAAATGTCCCTGTAGGTGCTAAACGGGGACTCAAGCTGGGCTGGGCAGCCCAAACTGGGACCCTTTCTGGTCCCTCCTAACCCTGCCTGCAGGATGGGTTTTGCTCAGTTTTCCTGAGATACACTGTGGAGGGAAACCCCCAAACAGGCATTCATTTCAATTCTTACTCTTTCAGCCAGGTATCAGGGCTAAGAATGATAGTTTTTACCCTCTCGGCCCCAAAAATCCCAGGAAACAGATCTTGGTTTTCAGCCAGCTCTAAAGCGAGGTGAAAAACTTCAAAATCAGAAGCTGCCATGAAAAATGCCCCAGATGCCTGAATGGAGATAAATTGCTTTAAAGCAAAAAAACAACACTTTTCTCATAGTCGCCTGTGACAATATTTGTGTTCACATCAGACAGTCCAGAGCCCATCTCCTTGTCACGATGCGGAGCATCCCCTGTCCCCAGCAGCCCTGGGAGCCCCCATGCCTGCCCTGCCCCACAGCAAGGCTCTGCTCGTGCCGGCTTTTCCCCCTCATGCTCTTCAGCTAGCAAACATGTAGGAAGATTTGGCAGTGTCCCTCCCCACAGGGATGAATTCAGGGGCCATGGGAGGACCACGGAGGGCTGCAGCTCTTGCTGTTGCCCATCTCACTGCCCTGTGTGTTGGGCTTGCTTCAGCCCACGTGAGAAGACGTTAAATGGGAATGTCTGCCTCTCTGTGCAATGTTCTGCTCTTCGGCTGCTTTTCTGTGGATGCAATCTGTGTACGGCTCCCCTTTGACTTTTCTCTGCCCTGGCTTTTTCAGTTCAGTCCATGCATTTTTGCTCCATGTTTTATATGGTATAAGATACAGTTTTTCCTTTTTTTTTTTGCCCCCTTTTCTGCCTTTGACAGTCATGTTTAGCAGATTTTGCTTGCACTTAAGAGCACATGCAGATTGCAGCCTGCCCTGTGTCCATCTCACACCACTGCTGTGGTGGGAAGGACTCTAGCAAAGGCCTCAGCATTGCTCTTGGGTCTTGTCAAGACAGCAGGGGTGGAATTTGGGCATCAAGGGGTGCTACTGAAACCCCACACACCACCAGTGTCCACAGCTCTCCCTAGGAGGGGACACCTTGCCATCCCTTTAAGGAGGGAACAAAATGCAGCAGGACTGCAGGACTCACCACCTTACCCAAGCGCAAGTGACCCGGCTAGGAAAAACCAGGGAATACTGCAGGGCAGTTAAACTCTTGTGTTTTGTCACTCCCCAGCCACGGCCAGAAAGTCCCTTAAATGCCTGTTCTATGGTCAGAAATAAGAAGTTGGGTCTGTCACGAAGGAGAAGGGAATATTTTGTAGTCTGGGTGAAACTCCCACGCAGGTTGCTGTCTCAGCCACTTCTGCATCGCATCCGTGAGCTCTCACCTCTGCTGGTGCATTTGGCCACTTTGCAGAGGTTGTGGAAGCTCTGTCTGCCTGACTAAAGTTATCTTTGTAGGGAGCCAGGCTAGAGAATTCGGTAAAAACGGCTATTTAAAGTGTCCCCAGCATGCCTCATCTGAGGGTCTCCAAGTACAGTTGACTTTGTGGGAAAGGGTCCCGTTTTCCACCCTGGGGAAAGGCTTCTCGGTGGTGGGCTATGGGAGATGAATACATTTATCAAATGGTCTTTTAGCTTCATTGAGGAAGATCTGGCTTATATAGAAAAATCGCAACCTTGCTGAGTGCTGGCAGTCTCTGTCAGACTTCCTCAATATAAACCATCACATGCAATCGCTGATGCACGAACATCCGTGTGATACCCTCACTCAGATAAAGTGGAAAAGTCAATGAGGAACTGATGGAGCTGAAAGAAGTACTATCTAAGAGGTTATGGGCTGCTGTAAGTCACAAAACACAGAGCAAAGCCCTTTCTTTGGCAAGAGCAGTAGCTGTTCCAGTTGATTCATTCAGGCAGGGAATGCCTTGGGCTGTGATTGTCATCCAGGACCATTTTATCTCCATTAGCATGTCGGTAGAGGAGGTTAATAGCGCCAGAGCTGGAAACTGAGCTTCGGGCTGGGGGGGAGCACAGCAATAGAGAGATTTTCTTCCTTCTCAGGGTAACCAGAAGATTTTGCAGTTTGGGGTTTGGGTTGCGCAGAATGAGCCACCGGCTTGTGTGGTTTATTTGTTGACTCTACTGAAATGTTTATAGTTGTCACCAATGTGATTTCTAATTTCAGGAGGTTCTTTCCAATGTTTCTCTCCTCTGTTGACAGTCAAACATTTTTCCCACCCAGCAAGCTTCCCCTTTACATGACAGATAAGGACGGTAGCTCACAGCACGTGAGAATTTCTCACCTTATTTTACAGACAGTCTCCTCTGGTTCGGACTCCGCAGGTGTCCCTCTCTTCTTCAGTCTGTTTACAATGAGATGGTCGCCCTGTCTTAATCCATGGAAATCCCTTTCCAGCCCTCTTTAAAGATCCCCTGATGTTTCACAAAATCTTTGATGTCTCGCATCTAGATTACACTGGGGAAGGAAAGGCTTTGGGGAGATCCGATCGCAGCCCCTGCCTGGGAGGGGGTTACAAGGCAGTCGGGATCCGCAGGGATGTGCAGGCTGAGCAAGAGGCTGTGGCTGTGCGTTGGATGGTCACAAAGAGATTTCCACTGTGGTGATAATTAGCCACTGATGAGCTGGCCTTGGTGGAGCTTGGCAGACCGTTGGCTCTGCCCGCTTGTTTTGCGGGGCAGCAGGGTGGTCCTGGTGGTGAGGCCAGCCCTGGGACCCCCTCAGCTCCCATCCCCTGGGGAGCACTGCCCTCGCTGAGCCCTGGTACTTCATAAGAAAGAGTTGTCTGGGAGCCCTGGCACTGCCAAGG
The DNA here is from genome assembly GCA_035590275.1 of Ibycter americanus. Classification (NCBI taxonomy): domain Eukaryota; kingdom Metazoa; phylum Chordata; class Aves; order Falconiformes; family Falconidae; genus Ibycter; species Ibycter americanus. Next base: position 7,944,292 of record JAVJGI010000065.1, on the reverse strand, counting down.
GTGGCACAGCAGCCCGGCAGGCAATGGACACGTACCTGAAGCCTGGTGAGCTTTGGGTCTCCTGCTGTGGCCACAGCTGCCATGGATCAGGTGTGCTGTGGTGGGGTGCGGGTCAGAAGGACTGGTCCAGGCTCGGCAGGTGTGAATGTCACTGGGTTCTGCTTGCATGGCACAGAGATGCTCAGGTATGAATACATTTAAGACTGTTGAGCCAGAGGATTCTCCACGTCCTCAGGAGACCTCAGCCCTGGCTTTCACAGCTTCCCAGGGCAGCAACTTTGACCCCAGTACACATGATGGCCCAGTGGCTTGGGCGATGGTATTTTCCTTTCAGGCTTTGCAGAGTAACAGGAGACATTTATGGTGCTGTCTGGCACGGGAGGTTCCTCACTTCTCCTTTCTCCTATGGGAAAATGTTCAGAGAACAAAAAATAATAAATTTTAGAAGTCACAATATTCTTTTTTTCTAGTTCAGGGAAGAAGTCGGTGCTCTGTTTGTTAGAGATAATGGGGGGATGGACATGTACTGTGTGGAAGAAACCACGCCTGGTTTGCTCCCAAGTCCATCAACTCCGAGGTCTCCAGCAGCTCGCACAGAGTGAAAGAGAATCTGGAAATAGGGCCCAGAAATGGGCTCAGCACAAGTCCTGTGCCCGTGGTGCCTCTAAACCCTGGTCTGGTCTCACTCCATGGTGGGCTCACCTCAGGCTCCCCTCCCAGACCATTTTCTAAATGCCTTTTGACAGCAGGGATCTTTGAAGGCTGCCTCTGCCTCTCCCAGAGCAGGAATTTCCCCTTTCCTGCCTGATTGTGCGTCTCAGCTTCAAAGTGGTTGCAGAGTGCCTATGGCTGGAAAAACACACGTAAAATTAATTTGATGTGAATAGAGGGTCTGAAGACACTGGAAAGCAGGAAACACATGTGCTGGGCTTGTGCGCTGGGGTGAGCTACGTGCACAGGGGCTACGGGCACCCCAGAGAAGCCCCTCTGCACCAGTGGGTCCGGCTGCCCCCTGGGACCCACAGCGGTGGCTGGCAGATGCCAGCACCCCTGTCAGCTCTGCTCGGCATCATGCTCCCACCATAGGCCCTGCTTTCAGGGAGCCAGCCCCCCAACAGGTCTGCAATTCAGGGAGGTGCATTTCACCTTCCTGGACACCTCAAAATGTCACGTGCTTCCATCTGGGCTGTTCACCCACAGCGGTGGTTTGAAGAGGAGTAGGTCTTGGTCCCTGACATCCCTAAATGCTGATGGGGAGAATTGTCCTCAGCTGGTGCCTCTTTCTCCTGCAGACAAGGAAGGGTCCCGTGGGCAGAAGTTGAAGACTGACCTCAGGGCAGTTTGAGTCCTGTCCCTGGGGCCTCTGCTGTGCACGGTGCAGTGGGGAGTCAGGGAAACGGGGCAGAGACCTGAGCTAGCATGTCCAGCAGGTGAGAGCAGGTCCCCGTACTCCCCTTACCCTCTGCCAGGCTGCTTCCATGGGTGCAATATGGGGAGAGAAAGGGGAAACTGGTTGTTTCTGCCCACGGCATAAATGCAGATCACCTCACCAGCTCGCTCGCTGGAGGAGCAGTGCTGCCCGCTGGCGGGACACCAGCCCCAGCTCCCCCAGCTCCCATAGCAAACCTCGCTGCAGAGCCCAGGGCACATTTTACCATTTGGCTTTTGCTAGTGGCAGGGTTTCAGTGCCGCAGGCACAGCATGAATTTGCATGTGTTCCCAACCACAGGCTCATCCCCCCCCAGGACGGATGGCACTGCAGCTTCCTCCAGATGCCTGTGCTGGTGCCAGCCCTCGGTGTGGGGATTGGCACAGCCAGGACACCTGGTCTCATAGAGCAAATACCCCCGTTTGGGTGCCGCAAGGTATTTGAGCTCCTGCCACACAGCAGGCTCGCTTCTCCTCTGTCCTTTTGTCCCTTTGCTGGTTTTGGTGTGATCCTGCTCACTGGTGTGTCTCTCTGCAGTGCTGCCCACAGCCCCAAGCCTGGGCAGCGGGATGCAGCGAGGTGACAAATACCCAGACACCAGAGCTGTTACTTAATTACGGTCGCAGCCCTGCAGGCCCCTGGCTGAGCCTCTGGGCACTCCAGCCACTCATCTTTTTGTTTTCTTCGCACATTTTTCTGGACACTGCGTTTTCACATCTCCTGTTTGTTTTGAATGCCGGGGGGGATGGACACACAACGGCAAATTCCCAGCCTGGACCACGCTGCGTACGCTGCCTGCGTGACACGGGGCAGGGGGGTGTGAAAGCGCCTGCTGAGAACATGTTCACATTGCAACAGCAAAACCAGATGCCTGCAGCCACCCCACTCTTCATGTGGTCACAGTGGCTGCAGCCCCTGGGGGAGGAACATGAAGCAAAGCAGCTCCCAAGCCTCTGCTCCGACATGCGTGGGCAGGCGCCTTCAGCTCCTGCAGGACCTGGCTGCAGCGTTCTGGGGAGGATGCTGTGCTGGACTCGCAACTGTAGCTGGAGGGAGGAATCGGGTGCTGCTTCTGCAGGGGGTCAGGGAAGAGGGAGGTGGGAGTGGACAGGAGAGCTCAGCCAGCCAGGATGGTGCGTAAACCTGTTCTTGGCACAATTTTATGTTGGCACAAAGTTTCCTCCCAGCCCACCGTGTCTCTGTAGCTGCTCCGTTCCCTGTGGTTCGTTGCCAGCAAACCTGACTGGGTGAGGGTCAGGGCTGAGCAGTGGCTGGGCGAGTGTGGGGGGACCCTTGTTCCCCAAAAAGCTCCAGCTCTGGTTCACAGGACAGCGTTGGGCTGGGCTGGGCGGAGAAGGGAGCTCTGCAGGCACTGCTGGCTGTGCCATTGCAGATGCCAGCTGGAAGCAGCTGGCTTGAGCAGGGATTCAGCAGTCCTTAGTCTTCCCACGGGATTTTGTTGGGCTGCAGTTCTGGATGATGCTGAGCCAGGCTGATAGTACTTGGGGGAGCACATCCCACCAAGAAGCCCCACCAGCACCCTCTCCTTAGCCTTCATTTTAAAACAACACACAAGGAGTTTCATGCCAACCTCAGCAGCACCAGCACATGGTTGTCCTGTGTCTCGGCACCGGTGCAGAGAGTCCTCTGGGGTCCAGGCCTAAATATCAGAGCACTTTTGGGTGCTCAGGGTTCTCTGGCTTTGCCCTCTGCCTCCGAGGTCACTGAGCCAGGGCTGGGCGCACTGCCCAGAGGGGATCTCCTCGCGTCCCATCCGGCTTCAGTCGTCACAGCCATCCCACCTCTCCCGGCTGGCCTCTCCTTGACCATGCTGAGGACCTCCTCCCTTTCCTTCCCACATCCTCTCCTGCCGTTCAGGAGCGGATCCTCTTTGTGGTGGACCCCTGAGGGTTTCGCCCACTGGGCAGTTCCTTGTTTCTGGCTGCCGGTTTGTCAGATCCGGTCGGGGTGGTTGGGTTTTTTTGACCGATTCTTCATACTTTTGTGTTTTCATTTCTGTTGCTGCTTCGCCCCAGGTGCCCTCCGGAGCAGCCCGGCAATGCGCAGGGGTAAAGGCAGGCTGAGGACGTGCACGCACGTGCAGGAAGGACAGGGAGGGCAGGAAGCTGGGTACAACCCCTGCCTGGCAGCGTGGCACGGAGCCCAAACCAGAGCCCTTGGCGCTGAGCTGGCAGACACGGGCCCACGCTCCCTGCCAAGTCTGCCTGATGAGGAAGGAGCACAGGGACAGCAGAATGGGGTCACACCAGGCTCCATCTCTGCTGCAGCCTCCAGTGGGCTGGAGCTTGCCGCAGGGACCCTGGCTTTCCCTTCCTTCCCGGAGAAAGCTCAAAGAAAAGTGAGGTTTGAGTCTGCAGAGATGCAGCAAGCAATCACTTGCCCAGCATTTGTCCCAAAGCAGATGTCAGCAGGTGCCTGGGGAAGTGGGGTCACCTGTGCCTGTGACAGTGACACAGCCTGGGTCCCAGCTGTGCCTTCACCAGGGTGCTGGAACTCAGCTGGGGTGGTTTACTGCAGTGTGGGCAAGGCAGGAACACCCAGGCTGGCCTGAGTGCAGGGAACACCCTGCACTGTCCTTAAGCACCTGGACTGGCATTGCCACCCATTTTGGTGTTAACACCCAGGCTGATGTTAGCACCCATGCTGACATTAAGCACCTGGACTGGCCTTAAACGCCCAAACCAGAGTTAGCACCCAGACTGGTGTTAAGTAGCTGGACTAGCATTAGCACCCAGGCTGGTGTTGGCATCCGGGCTGACCTTAAGCACCCAGGCTGGTGTTAGCACCCAGGCTGGAATTAGCAAAGGCTGATATTAGCTCCCAGGCTGATGTAAAACACCTGGACAGGCACCAACACCCCAGGCTGGCAGGAGCACCCAGGCCAGCATCTCTTAGCCTCCCTGGGCTGAGGGGGAGAAGGACAGGATCAGGCTGCAGCAAAGCATGAGTCTAGAGAAGGGTTTTGGCTGGCTTTGGTGCAGCTTGCAGGAAAACAGTAATGGCCCTGGCAGAGCTGTGGAAAACCTGGAATGATTTAGAGTAAAGCCAGCAGCTATTCAGTGCTCTCTATGGGGTCCTGGGTGCCTGACAGCACCTTACCATATCCCCTCAGATCCTAATGTCCCCTAGTTAGGTGGCAGTGCCCTTCTACAAGGCAAACTCCCTCGCTGCTGGCACCCATGGAGTGCCGCAGGGTGCAGGAGGGCTGCAGCCTGGGTGCTGTGCCCCACCAGACCCAGGCTAGCCCCCCAGTCCAGCCAGGGCACGGGGTATTTTGGCATGGGGGGTGCAAAAGCCAAGCATCAGGAAGGGGTGCAGGGGTGTGACGGTCACCATGCCACTTGGCCCCCCACAGCAGAGCAGCTCCCTGCCCAGCCTTTGGGGATGATGTCAGTGCAGGAGTGGTTTGGGTTAATCCAAACTGCCTGTCCCAGGTGTCACAGTGACACTTTCTCAGCTCCTGGCTACAACGCCAACCAGAAGCAACAGCACTAACCCTGGCCAGCTTCTCCGGTGCCACAGCCAAGCCCATGGGAACAGTGAGAGGGGCCATGCTGTGGCCACTGCCACATTCCCCTATGGGTCTGGACCCTCCAGCTGAAACAGGTTCTGTCTCCCAAGGGATTTAGGGGCGTGGCTCTCATTCACAGCTCCAGGCTCAAAACTGCCTGGGAACCTGACAGCCCTTCCATTAAGTCAGCCTGGCAGCGGGTCCCCATGGATGCTGCAGTGGCCATGCCAGAGGCTGCCATCCCCAACATCATCCCCAGATGGGCCGAGTGCCGGTGGAGCCATGGAGTGGCTTTTAGGAGGATCTTCCTTGGGGGATGCTGAGGTGCTGTGGCCTTGGGGAGCAACAGGGTCTTTCACAGTGTGTGCCTTTGGGGTGCCCTGTCCCTGCGCTGACTCTCAGTAACACTGAAGCCTGCAGCAAGGCTCACAGGCTTTATCCTGCTAGACCAACAGAATAATGGAGGGTTAAACCACACCATACCAGCTCGGCCAGGGAGTGTTTTTGCCACTTCACTTTCTCCCTGCTCTTGCAACACAAAGAGCAAAGCTGCCAGTTTGCCCGGAATGACCTCTGTAACCTACAAACCTAACCCCTTCCTCGAAAAGACAAAAATCCCATTGCCTTGCACCTCCATCTGTTTAGTGAACAGTTTAACCTAACAAGATTAGCATTCGAGGTCGTCTCTTCTTTTACGTTTTTCCCCCGCCGTTTGCAAAGAAAACAGCATTGGATTTAGGACAAAAGCTTGAAACCCCTCATTTGTAAGTAGCGCAGCCTTTGGAAACTGTTTTGTTCCAAAGTTATCTGGGGAAAGGGCTTGCGAGTCCTCCCCTAAAGCAAACAGGAGTTGGCCAAGAAGCTTGGCCCCGGGGAGGATGGAGCCCAGCATGGGGCACCTGCGCCCAGCTCTGCCCGCTGTGGCCTTGGGGAAATTTCATCAGGTTATTCCCCACAAGGAGGTTTGCAAAGAGAGAGGGTCGTGGTAGCAGGGAGAGGCTGCGGTGGAGTGGCTGGAACAGGAGGGAATTGGGATTCACATTTCCTGTTCCCCCATAGACCCCCTTTGGTGATGTTCCGGTGCAAACCTGCATCCCTGTTGGGAAAGCGTGGGGAGTGCAGGCTCATCCCCAGGGGCGGTGGATGAAGCCATGGCAGGACGAGGGTCATGAAAGAGCAGTGAGCATCAAAGCCAAATTAACCTGCAAGGGGACACAAGTGGGTTTTGGGATTTTTATGTATGTATGTGCTTGTTCCTTAAACACCATCGCATCCCACCACGAGCCCCTTCCTGCAGGCTGAGCTGCCTGGCCCCCTGCTGCAGCCTGGCACTACCCAGAGAGGTGATGGCCTAAAGAGTCCCCAGGGAATCGTCGTCAGGGCGGGGGGAAAAAGGTAAAGGGTTTGATTTTCATTCTTTGGGACTGTTTTCCCCTCCCTCATCTCCCGCCTGCCGCCTCCCTTTTTGCCACATTGTGCTGAGCTTGAATCAGGCCTTCACAAAGGGGATTAGAGGCCGGTTGCTGATAAATAGCAAAGCAGGTTGGAAGCGTGGGAACCAGCCATGGCGCAGCACGGAGGGACATTCCTGCTCCGGAGGGCCGGGCGGGAGCAAAAGTCCAGGCTAACCCCAGGTCACCCGGGGGACCCGGTGCCTGAGAAGATTTGTTCGGACACTGGCTTTTGTTGTGCACAGTTCCGTGTCAGCCCAGCGTGTCTCTCGCTGCTATTGATGGGGAAGGAAAGCACTATTGTCAGGCACCCGAGGGCCCCCCTTTCACTCTTGCGCTTTCGGGGTGACGTCAAGGCAGTACGTGGGAACCCGAGCAGCCAGCCCGGAGCAGGGCAAGCCGTCCTGGTGATGCTCCATGTCTGCCAGCCCACTCACAAGGCAAGGAGAGATGCTCGAGGGGTCTCCGGGAGCTGAGCATCATCGCCTGTGGGGCCAGGAGCTGTGCTTTCCCCCTTGCAAGCCATCCCAACGCTGCCGGGAGAGCCTGGGCTGGGCGGGACAGATGGTCCAGCAGACAGCTGGGTGGGAATGTGGAGGGCATTTTGCTTTATGTCAGCCTGAGCGTTATCAGTGAAATTTCCCGAAGGCAGGGAGTGAGGCAGGATCATGCCAAAAATTCATGTCGGGAAATGGCTGCTGGATGAGAGCGCAGCCGCCCGGCCCTACAAATCCCAGGGGTGTCTGCAGTGTCAGCTCTCACCCTACCTGGACACCTGCTGATGGGTTGAGCGTTCCCTCATCCTCAGGCTCTTACCTGCTGACATGGTTTTAATCTCCACCTGGAGACCCTGGGAGAGGTGGGAGAAGGGCCCAGAGCTGGGTCTGACCCTCCCTTCGGTCCGACTCCTGCTCTGGCCTCTTTTCAGGAAGAGGACAGGCAGGGAATTTCCCCGATGAAGCACTGCAGGGTGTGCAGTAAAGCTGCCCTGACCAGCTAAATGAAGCTCAGCTGCTTTGCATCTGGTGCCGAGGCTCACTACAGCATTGCGGAGCATCTGGGGACAGGCGGCATGCCAGGGAGGGAGCCTGCTGGGAAAATCACTCCATCCCGCCTCTAGCTTTTCCTCTTGTGACCTGACAGTGAGGAGCTGTAGGTGACCTTGAACCCTGCAAGCTGCCTGGTCCTGGTTGAAGCTCTGCATGTTTCATCTACCATCTTGTGTCTGAGAAAACGAGCTGAGCACCAAAACTGGGACTTGCTCCCAGCTGTTTCTCCTTTGAAGCCTGATTTTGTTGCCGAAGGCTTACCAAGAGCTGAGGCTCCAGCACCCCATCCTCCACACAGGGACCACCAGGGCTGGGGTGACTCCACAACTGCCCCTGAAAGCTCAAATGAGCCAAAACTAAACAGTCTAAACAGCCAAATTCGTATCCAAGTGGGACCCACAGGCTTTGTGTTCAGCAGGGAGGCAAACAGGGGAGAGCAACAAATATATTTGCTACCACTGGGTCCTCTGACTGCATCCCACCATGTAGGAAGGAAAAATAAAAGCCTCCTCTTTGAGCTGGGATTACCCTGGAGAAATAGGGCAGCTCAAGCGGACAGCGGGAATGTGGCTGCTCTGCTGCCAAGGATGCATGCTGCCCTTCCTGGGAAATCTGTGTGGGCAGCCACAGAAATATTCCTAGAGGTCACTTGGGAGTCTAGGAGCTGGAGGGGCAGTGTAGCTCTGTTAGGGCTGGGCAATGGCCAAGGTTTTTTTCAAAGAGCTGTGAAAAAAATGAGAACAGCTTCCGAGAAGTAGTGTTTTCAGCATGCGCTGGTCTGGATCCTTCCGGGTGGGTGGAAGGAGTGATCTGGATGCATTTTCGGGGCCTTGCCTGACATGACCCCCTGGCCCCGTACACGTCTGAGGGCAAGGACCCACAGTGCTGCATGCCGCTGCTACGGCCTGCTGGTGTCCCAAGTGCTGAGTCAGCACTTGGCAAGCCTGGGGTGTTCCTGGTGAACCTGGGTGTGTGCATGGTTGAGGGGCAAGGATGAGAATTGGGATGGGAATGGGGATGGGGATGAGGATGAGGATGAGGAGGATGAGGATGGGGATGCAGGTGGAGATGGGGACAGGGATGCTCTCCTGCTCAGAGCAGATGGGATGCTTTCAGATGCACCGCCCTTCATCTGGTCCCTGTACAAACACAGCTGTGTTGCCCGAACTCCTCCAGACACCCACCACAGACATCCACCACACACACTGCCTGCCCACCTCCTCCTCGTCTCCTGTGGGTGCAGAGACCTGCAGAGCTGGAGGGAACTGGGGTGGGAACAGCCTGAGACAGCTGAGCCCCGTGCATCCCAGTGTTGTCCTGCGCTGCTGGACACATCGCGGGCACGGAGGGGCAGCTCCCTAGCACCAGGAAGGGGATGATACGCTTGGTGAGGGTGCTCCTTCCAGCATCCCTTTGGGTGCCCGCAACCTGCTGCAAAGGCATCTCCTGCATCCTACGTCAGCCCAAGACCCACCCACCTGCCTCTGAAATCCCACAGGGCACAGTATCGCTCACCCCCAGGCCAGGCTGAGCCCCCCTGGGGTGCTCAGATGAGACATCAGGCAAATTATCTCTGGCCTCTCCCATCACAGCTCACCCCGGCAGACCTGCTGCAGGGTCCCAGTCCGTTGCTGGCTGCCATGTGATGGGCTGCTGTTGGATCTCTCTATAGAAAATAAATAGTCCTGCAACAGGAGGGGATTTTATTATTATTATTCCCAGGCTATCAGAGTCTCCCTTAGCCCTGCCTAATTGAATACAGCTGTTTCCTGTGCACTCAACAACAGACCTGCTGCTCCGCCGTCCTCCCGGCCGGTTTATTTAAGTAGGTAAGATCCGGATTTCCGGAGCGAAACAAACAGCGCCGGACGCCTGGACCGCTCCAGCCCTGAACCCTCTGTGCCCCAGCGGTGCCCCCGCCGCCTCCCTGAGCCTTTGGTCCCCTTCGGGGTCCCTCCGCCACTGTGACAGGGCAGGGGTGGCTCGTGGACATGCTGTCAGTGGTTGGTTTTATTCCGTTATTCTGGTGTCGGGAGAGGGCCGATTGTCCCCTTCTCCCAAAAGACCACATTTCTCTGGCTGGAGTCTTTAAGGCATTTGTTTGGGACACCTGAGGATCAGACCTTTCCATCGGTGGGATGCTAAGCCCGTGTGCCCCTCATGCAGCTCTGCAGACCCTGGTGCTGTGTCCCAGGGGAGAAGAAATGCCCTAAGTCAGTCTGTCTGCGATTAGTTAGAAGGATAAATAGTAAATGTGAGAAAAGGCAGGATGGCTGAGTTTTGGGACTGTTTTGCAGGGTTAGATTGAATTTGGATGGATATTAACCTTTCAGTTGCTGCAGTCGTGAAAAACAATTCAACTAACAACAAGTGCCAATCACTTCCTTCTAATGTTCAACATTTGACCAGCCAGAAAGCATGCTTCAAAACTGGTTTTCTCCAAGATGCTTTGTTGGGACTCATGAAGGCGCATTGGACAAACTCCCTGGCACTTCTCAGTGTCCCCATGTTGGAGATGTTAGTCAGGATGGACAAGATGGGTGCATTCTGCTTGGGCACGGATGCCTTCCTCGTAAGGGGTTGGGTCAGAGCAGCAAGGACCACCCTGCCAGGGCTCCCCTCGCCCCGTCATCCCCAGCCCCACTGCGGGCAGGTTTGAGCTCATCGGTGGTAGCCCCATGTGCTGGGAGCGGCAGTGAAAACTCTTTGGTGTTAATTACTGGCTTTTGGGGTGCAGTTACATGATGTGGCAACGCTGACATGTCCTGATGTCATGTGCCCCTGTGGTGTCTGTCCTGGCATTGCACTCACCGCTGCTGCCGCAGCACCACCAGCCCCAGCGCAGGCGGCTGAAGTGCCAGGAAACTCTTTGTCTGTTTTGTAGGATGTGGTCGGGACTCACTCGGCTCCCCAGGGTGCGTCAGGCTGCCACCGCAGCCCGGCTGTCCCTGGGCCCCATGGCGCTGATGGCCCCATCACTGCTCCCTGGCAGAACCAGTGCACACAGTGACACTGCTCGGTGTGAGGCCAGCCCAGGCCATGGCCCCTTGCAGTGCTGCCACTGGCCCAGCACCATCAGCAGGTGGTTCCCAGTGATGGCTGGGGTCAGAGCTGCCACTGGGTTGCAGAGCTGGGAGCTGCATGCAGCAAATGCCAGCAGTGCACGGCTGCTATGGGCAGCTCTCAGCCAGGCTCATGTAGGAGTCCTGGACTTTGGGGTGCTTCACATGACCTTTGCTTTCTCTTTCTTTTTTCTTTTTCTTTTTCACTTTCTTTTTTTCTTTTTCTTCCTGTTTTTCTCTTCCTCTCTTTCTTGTGCTCATTCTCACCCAGCTTTTCACATTATACAGCAATGCTCTCTTTGCAGTTCGTACCCATCAGGCATCTTATTTAATGTTGCTCATAAGGACTCACAGCTCTTTGGCAGAGGTATTGCTGTGGGCCCATGCCCAGACACCCTCACCTGTGTTGTGACAGTGAAGCCTTGTCACCTTTATACCAGAATCCAAAGATAAGCCATAGCTGGACCATAAACTGCAGGGTTGTTTGCCAGGGGAATGGTGAGCTTTCCTCCCGCCTGGGCTGGCAGTCAGGCAGGGCAGCTGGGACAGTTCCTTTGGGCTTTAAGGCTGGGGAACCACCTCGTAACCCATGACCGGGAGCACCAGGGTAGGACGTCTGCTGGGACACGTGGCTCCCCATCCCAGTGGACTGGTTTTGCATCAGCACAAGTTAACAAAGATGAGCTGAGTTTGAGCAAACATGAATGAGAGCAGGTGCAAGCCTGGCGTCATCTTATTTGCAGAGAGAACCAGAAGAAATCACGGTGCCTTGATTCCTCTGCAGGCACCTGGGAGCAGCCAGATTTTGGGGGTCCTGAGCTCTTTGCTGGTGACTGCAGAGGTGACAGAGATGACCGGTCCTCACGTGCCACCCCCCTGCCAGCAAGCAGGGCTTTGCAGGGCAGGCTGAGTTACCAGCCTTTTGGTCCGGCAGCGTCAGGATGAGTGCCAATGCCGGCGCAAGCGGCCGGTGACGGCTGCTGCGAGAGGGGAATGATTCGCACCTCCGGGCGGGAGATGAAAGAGCTGCTGGCGCTTGGAGATGAAAGAGCCGGTGGGAGTGCAGCGTGGGGCGAGGACGGGAGGTGAGGGGAAGCCCTGAGAGTTGTTTTTCTTCTCATCTCTGCTGCACAGCGGGATGGCGGCAACCAGCGCCCGGCTTTCCCAAGGGCCACAGCAAAGCGGGCCCCTGTGCCAAACCCCATGCCCAGCACTGCCGTCCCCTCCCGGACCCCAGCTGAGATGCTGAAGTAGTGGTGGGACCCACTGAGCATCTGTTGGGATGTTGCAAGGAGGAAGGGAGGCTCTGGGGGTGTTTACCAAAGGAGGAAGGGGGATTGTTCTTGCATGGAGGCAGCCATGCCGCTCGTGGTCCTGCCTGCAGCTGTGCCAGCTGCTTGGGGTCGTCCCTGTCTCCCAGCATCAGGTGCCATTGCACAGTGGTGACACAGCAGTGACACAGCCATGGGTGAAGTCTTCATCTCTGGTTTGTGCACGGTGAGGCCGGGCACAGGACTTGGTGGCTTATCTGAGAGTGGCAGGGGAATGGCAAACCTCGGTGTTCCTAGTCCCTGGAACTTCTGTCCCCAGGCAAAAGCCTTCCCATGTCACACCGTCGCGGTGCAGCGTGCAGTGGGAGCCCAGCATGACTGGTGCCCTGCCCTGCACTGTGCCATGCTGCCATGGCACACCACGCTCCCTTTAACTCAGCCCTGGGCTTTCAGGTGCAGGTGTGGATTCGGCGCCTCTGCCATCTCCGCTCAGACCCTGTAACTCAGCAGTGTACAGGCAGCACTGAGGCAGGTCCCCTTTTGTCATGGGGGCTTAATAATCTGTCTCTAGCCTCTCCGTTGCCTGAGACTTTGTCCCTGTAACCTTTTGCATTGGAGCAGTTTGTCCCCAGTGGCTTATGCAGAGCAGTGAGAGCAGAGGCCGGTGCTCTGGCAGATGGGCACACACGCCTGCCCCAGAAAGCCTCAGACCTGGTGGTTTGGACTTTGACTTCCCTTAGACTTTGAGTTTGAACCTCCAAGACAACTGGCAAGCTGCTTCCCTCCAAAGACCCTACCCAGGCACCTGATGAAGGCCTATTTTTATTTCTATGTATCATTTTTGTATGGTAGAGCTTGTGCAAGGGCCTCAGCTGTTGCTTTGAGGAGCCTCAACCTTGCAGGTACCCATGAAATGGGGCTGAGCAGGAGAAGCTCTCACCCAACTGCTCCCTCCAGCTCTCCCTCCCAAGGCAAATACCAAGCCTGCTTGCTCCAGGCTGCTCAGGCTGAGCTCAGAGGGTTTTGTCATCCAGCCCCGGCCCTGCACGTCCCAGAGCTCTGCCAGTCTGCGGGACCTCCTGGCAGGCTGGCCGTGCCCAGAGGCCCTGACCAGCTATGGCCACAAGCAAAGGACAGTGAGGAAAAGGGCACTGAGCCCTCTGACACGGCAGGTGGGGACCAGCAAGGCTTTGGGGACCCGCAGAGAGCGTTGGGTGAGCACGCTGATGGAGCCAAAGGGGTCTCCAGCTTGGCATCCGCATGACCTGGACTGCAATGCCCTCATCACTGCATGGACTGAACAGAAACGTGGGGTGGGGGACAATCACTTGTTTCAGCTTCAAGTGTTGCATTTGAAGTTAATTTTCATTGCCTCAGGGTGGCTTGGTTGGTTCTGAACCTCTTTGAAACGATTGGGTTCAGGTGGACCTCAGGTGGGAGAAGTGGAAAATCCAGACCCATCTTCTAAATCCATCTCTTCATTTGTCTCCTGGCTGGTCTGGCAGGTCCAGGGCTGCTGCCCACCCTGGGGACGAACGTCCTTGCTCAGACAGCGCTGTGCATCTCCCACGCTGGACCCAAGTGTGCTGGACACGTGGGGCTGGAAAGGAGCTCCGGGGAGCTGTGCTGGGCTGAAGGTGCTGGACAAACCCTCCTGGCTGCTCCTCTCTCGCAGCTGCAGCAAGTTTGCCAGTGCTCTGCCTGCCCCTCCCTGGGGAGCACCAACCTCTTCAGGACCTGTGGGATTCAGTGGGCACCAGGAAGCCCGGGGACAACAGCCAGGGGTACAAGGATCCCGACTCAGCTCTGCGCCTCTCCTCTGCACCAGCTCTCCATCCTGCCTCATCCGCCCCAGCTGCTGGGTAAGGATCGCTTCTCACCTTGCACAAAACTTAACACCCATGTTCTTGGCTCGATTTGTGGCTCAAAGGTACTTCTGAACTATGGGCAGGTGGTAATCACTTGCCTGCACGCTCATCTCCATTACAGGGACACGTGTGTGCAGAGGTGCTGCCGCAGTCAGTGCCGGCACGGCGGGCAGGCTTCACCCTCCCTGCCACAGGCACTGAGGCACCTGCGCTGGGCAATGAACTAAACCTGCTGCCGGATTTCCCAGACCGTCTGCCAGACACTGAGTGAACCAAGAGTTTTTTGAAACCAGCCCAGAAATGCACTGGGAGATAGCCTGCGTTTATCATGCTTCTGCTTCCCCCTGAATTCCAGTCCTCTGACATGTTTAGATCAACCTGATGACCCAAATCTGACTGCAGCAGCTGAGAAGAAAAATGACTTTCTGAAAAGAGCAGCCCAGGAGAGCAGCCACGCGTGCTTTGGGCCACCCTGGGCCACTGCACCCAGCCATGCCATGCAGAGGAGCAGCCAGGCAGCACCAAAACGTTTCACCGGTTTTAATTCAATTACTTTTCAAAACAGCGTGTAGCACCGATGACACCTTCACAGCATCCCGTGGCAGCAAAACATCTCTGGAACCTGTCACCAGCAGCCTGTGTGAAACGGCTTAGTGGGCTCGGGCCAGGATCTAATAAACATGTGCGTGTGATGCAAAAACCACCTGCCTCTTTGCCATGGGACCCACCGACAGAGCTGGGGAAGCAGGGGGTCAGCCGGGGCCAGCAGCTAGCTGGGAGACCTGGAAAAGTCTCCCAGCCCTTAGGGACTGTTGTGGGTTGTGGGGTCAGGGAGGGAGCTGCCTTCACAGCTGACTGCAGGTGGAGGCAGACAGGGAAGGAAGCAATAGAGGTGACGAGAAGGAAGAGAAAAGGGCATGCATCCCTCCTTCCTCCTGCTTTCCTTATTAGAAGCACAGAGCTGGTCAATGCTGCAGGGCAACAAGTGAATCTGGAATTTGTGGGGTCTCGCAGCCAGGCGGGAAGGCAAGGATGTGTCTCCAGGTGTGGGTCTCTTCAGGCGTTCAGTACCTGCTGTGGCCCTGGGCACTTCTCAAGCCCACTTCCCCAAGCTGTCAAAGGTCTCCAGCCAAAAATGGAGCAGAACAGCTATTTTTAAAGTGAAGAAATCAGGAAAACTTTTCATTTCAAGATCTCTCCTCTAGCCCCTTGTTTATCTCAGCATCAAGCAGCTGCAATGGGCAGAAGCTCAAACTGCCGCCCCAGACAGGTCTCATAAAAGCCTGAGCAAGGAGGATGTTACCCCAACTGTTCATCTTCTCAGGCAATGTCTGCCAATGTCTGGGGCAGGGAAACGTGGTCCACAGTGCTGCCATGTTTCCCAGGGACGCTGTTGCCTGCTGCGCTTGATGCTCTTATAATCTGTCTGCTCTAGATGCTGACCTGGGTCCTCAGGTGTTGTGCAGATGGATTTTTCCATGGCCCAGTGATGCTTTCCCATCCTCACTTCCCACTTTTCAGGGTAGTCTGAAGGGGAGTGGGAGTTTCTGATGTTGCAAATCCCGAAGTACTTTGGTCTGCAGTGTGGGAAGAACCAGCCTGAGCCCTGCAAACTGCTTAAGGGGAGCCTGGGGTGAGCTGCAGCAGCTCCAGTAGCTGAAGGGGTCTGCCAGCCCAGGGACCCCTGTCTAGGGGGCAGCTGGGCCAGCACCCCCTGATGGGGAAGGGCTCCCTGCAGCGTAAACCCCAGGGGAGGGAGTCCCCCTTGCACCCCTACCAACAGCCCCATTCATCTCTCCCCATGGGGGGACAGGCAAGGGGGACCCCAGCCATCTCAGGGTCTGGAAGAAAGACCCCTCACCCCGGGGAGAGGCTTCCCCTGCTCTGCTCCACTGGGGCAGCGTGCCTGACTGGCCCCCGACTCACAGAGCCCCTTCCTCCCCTCAGAGCATCGGCTGGGGCTCGGCAGGGTCTGCGCGGAGCCGGCAGGGACGGCTGGCCCCAGAGCCCCCGCTAAGTGCTTGTGGGGTTGGGTTTTTTTCCGCTCCTGGGAACCAAGCGCCAGCTTTTGTTGGCGAACAGACCGTAGCTTTCATGTGAAAAGGTTAGTACAGTATGTTAGTTCCTAATGAGGGGATAATAGAGTCTGATTCTCACACCCCGGGGACTCAGAGGTGACAGCAGCACGGGAGAAGGGTATTTAACACCTTCGCCCTGGGAACCTTTTCCCTTCGCAGCCAGAGTCCCCTGGCCTTGCCAAGAACAGGGAGGAGGAGGAGTGTGGTGAGCACCTTTGTCCCTGCTTCCCTCTCACACCACAATCCCATCCCATAGGTACACGCGTCCTTGCAGTGGGGGCAGCCGGCAGAAGAGCCTGGGAAACAGTCAGCTAATAAGTCAGGATCTGACCCCCCATCACCAGCTCATGGTTTCAAAATCTGCCCAGCTCTGGGCACGGTGGGGAGGCTGCGGGTCACGGTGCCTGGCGGGGATGCGGTCCCTGGGACCGTGTGTGCGGGGAGGTAGGGGTGAGCGCCCTCGGCGTGTGTGCTGCCCAGATGATGGGTGCCCTCGGTGTGCGTCTCCATGGTTGTCACCTCCTTGGCTGCCTCGCAGCTGTGTCTGTGCTGGGACTGGGGCTCATGGTGCTACCTGGGGCATCCTTGGTGGACCGGGATTCGGGGACAGACATGTCCCACAAAGCCCGGGCAGCACAGCACAGCACAGCCGGTGTGCTGCGTGGGGAGGATTTAAGGGCTCTGCTGCCCTGCCTCACTTTTCCTAGAAAAATCAAGATTTCTTCCGAAATCTAGCGTCCCATCCTATCCTTCTGCAGTGGCTTAGGATGGTGACGAGCCCTGTGAGTGCGTGGCACCTGGGGGCAGCCTCACGTGTGGCTGTGACCCCCTCCAGGGCTGTCAGCCACCTGCAGCCATGTGCCATCCCAGGGGTAGCAGATACAAGTTGGTGTTGCTGTTTTCTCAAGGGTGACCCAGCGAGGGCAGCCCTGATGCCAAGGTGAGGTTTTGCAGGGGTGATCACCTGACCGGTGGCAGAAACCACAGTGCCAGAGGCAGCTGGAGGCACAGAGCCCTCAGGAACCCCCCCAAGGAGCACACTGCTACTGCTTTTCTAACTGTGAGCGCCCGAGCTGGATTAAGCCCCCAGCTGCTATATTTATTGAGGGAGTTCAATTCAGACTGCCCGTGCAGGGATCTGGAATGTCCTGAGAGCAGGAGAGACCAGTTTTGCCAAATTCCACCCCCACAGGATGCCAAATTACAAGTGTTATCGCCTGGGCTGTCACTCCACTCAGCCTTTCAGGGCACACCACCTTCCCACTACTTAGCAATCTTAGAAATGGCAGATTTTTGCAGTAACCCTTTCCTGGGTGACGTCTTTCTTATGCTGAGATGGCACGTGGGAAACCCCCAGCTTGCAAGTCCCCCCCGGAGCCGCCTGTCCTTGGTTTGCTGGGTCATGCTCAGGTGGGACAAGGGATGCTGAGCTACGTGGATGTGAGCAGCTCAGCACTGCCGTGTCCCCTCCACAGGGCTGGGTCAGACACCAGAGCGTCAGGGGTGGGGTTCTTTGGGGGTATGGTCTGTGCCTGCTAGAAACAAGGTGCTGAGGAATCACTGCAACTAATGGCCAAAGTCTGTGTTTAATACTGTGGGGAGGGCTGGCTTCTGTGGTACTCGCCGGGCTTTGCCAGCTCGCCACCGCCATAGCCACCCTGGCATTCAGGTGGTCCACGGGTGAGTCTTCAAGCTGCCGTGCCCGTGCCTGCTGACTTGCATCTCTCCTCGCTCCCGGCAGTGCCTGGCTTCGTTGCTCGTCTCTTTTGTGCTCTTTCTCCCCCATTTTTTAAAATAGCAGGATGCCAATTCCAGCCTCCCTGGGTTTTCCAGCAGCATTACTCAAAGGGTGTGTGCTCTCATTCCCACGTCTCGGTTTGCAGTGACATGAAGCTGGTGGCAATGCCTCCCTGTCCTCCCCAGTGGGGCACGGACCCAGAGGCGCGCTGGGCGAGCAGCAGACCCCTCGCAGGGCATTGGGGCCGGGCTCTGGGTTGTTCACGGTGGCAGGCTGTCCTCTGCTCCCCAGAAAACCCAGGGGAAAGCAAAGGGTGGGATTTTGGAAGGAGACAGGCTTTGAGCTGGATCGTTCTGCAGGGACCTCTGCATCCTGAGGCTGGTCATCTCCCCCAGCCTGCTGAACTTCGGAGATTTTCTGGTCAGTTCAAAGTGTGGGAGCACCTCTGCTTACGTGGGGGGACAGAAAAGGGGCCCAAGCCCAACGATGCTTGTCCAGGCATGGAAAAGGCTATGGGGATGGGATGGGGGAGGTCAGGAAGGCAGCTACTTAAGACCAACCAGAATGTCACAGTGAGGTATGATGATGGTCTGTGCCTGCAGGTCAGCATTGCAAAGCACCCAAAGAATGAGAATCCAGTATTTTGCTTGTCCGTTGGGTTATTTTTAAGTGTCCAAACCTCTGGAACAGGGGAGCCAAACTGTGGTTCAGGCCTGGGGAGGGGAACCAGCGGCCCCAGAGACTGGCCATGAGAGTGATTAAGTTTGGGAAGAATTTTCTCTACTGAAGTAGGAGCTCTGAGGTCCAAAAACCCACCAGGTCTGAAGGCAGAGCTTGTGGGCTGTGCTCTACAGCTGCTGTAAGGCATGACATGAAGTATTTTTAGGACAGTGGATTGGAGAGGCACTGGCCTTTCATAAGGTGCTGCACAGACACATATGGGCAAGACAGAGTCATGGTCCCTCTTCATCAGCAGGCAATTTCTGGGTCATAAAGGCCAAATCTGGGGCTATGGCAGAGCAGCTATTGCTTGGCTGTCCTTTGCACCAGGCTGACACAGGTGTGGATGCTGCCTCTTGATTCTCCAGGCTCTGCTCCCCCCGCTGCTGCTGTGGTGGGTGCAGGGACTCCAGTTCCCACGATGGGGAGCGGCAGCCAGCAGCTGGCAGTGGTGGCATTGCCTGTAGTGTGCCGGGCTGCACGGCCTCTTCTCGGACTGCTCCAGCCTGGACCAGTCCTCTGGAGAGACGGGCAGCAAGCAGACACCTTGCTGGCCCGAAGGCGGCTGGATTGCTGCAGGTTGCCCACCCTGATACATGGGTTTGCATCATCCCTGGGCCCAAGGCGCATCTTTCTGGGTCAACCTGCGTGAGCCTGTTTGCACCGAAGGAGATGTTTTCCAGCTGAGATAGCCTGGGCCTGAGAAGCAGACATTCCCTCGCTCGAGTGTGCTGAAATGTTTAATTAGAGTTTAACAGCAGCCTGGGAAAAAGGTGTCTTGTCATATTTCTGGGCTGCGTTTTGTTGTTGAACTGCTAGCCCTGTATGAGCACAGCCGAAGGAGACCCGCCGCACAATGAGTCCTTTATGTGCCTCTCCCCACGGCTCGCCCCGACCCTGAACTTTCCCATTAGCT
This sequence comes from Ibycter americanus, assembly GCA_035590275.1. NCBI lineage: Eukaryota > Metazoa > Chordata > Aves > Falconiformes > Falconidae > Ibycter > Ibycter americanus. The sequence goes on along the minus strand of JAVJGI010000065.1, from coordinate 7,925,178 downwards.
GTTGGCGTGGTGCCCTCACGCATGTGCCCGGGAGGGAGCCAGCTCTGCTCCACGCCCGGCAGCCGGGACGGCACGGGAATGGGAGCGACAACAACACCATGGCTTTTCCTCTGGTTTTGGGGTTGGTGTTGCAGGAGAGGGGACAGTGTGGGGTGTCTGGAGGAGAGGATGTCCCACCAGCTGTGCGTGTATGTTCAGGTGAGCCCAAGGTGCCCTGCTCTGAAGAAGGCTCCAGCCGGTGGCCATAGGGATGCAACATGACAGCCGTGCACGTGGCAGGATGCTGGGGTTCAGCAGAATGGCACCCAGGGACACAGCGTTCGCCTGTGAGGGACCCTCAGCCAAGTGTTTCTGCAGATGCTGCCCACATAAATCAAAGATTCCACTTTTCAGACCCCAGCGGGATTCAGCCCTCAGTCCCATCCCTCTGCCCCCACACTGGGAAGGGAAAATGCTCAGCCCTGCCCGGCTGGTGGAGCCAGCGAGGCTGCAGGACAGGATCCTCAGCCCTCTCCATCACCCCCTGGGCACCTGGGTGGACCTTGGGGAGCAAGGTCTGGAGGGAGCTGGGGAGGAGGAATGTGAGGAATGGAATGGAGCACACACCTTCCTTCCCTGACTTCGCCTCCACCAAGAGCCCATCAGCATTTTCCACTCACAGGTATTTTTTTCTGCAGGGTGAAATTAAAGTTTTGCCACCACTTGCCTGCTGATGTCCTGTTCATCAGCAAAAAAGCAAAACCAGGTTTGGTGGGGCTGGATTGCTCCTCTTGCCATCTCTGCCAGCTTTCTGTCCTCTGGCTGGCCACTGAAACAGTAGAGAGCAAATCCCTTGGGTCTAAGAAAAGCCTAAAAAAAGGCCACATATTTCTGTGTATATTATTACCCCTTTTTACTTTTTGTGTGTGTGTGACACAAACATGATGCTCTAGATGATAGCTTGCCGGGCCCCCTGCTGCGGTGAGATGTGAAGGTGTTGGGGCCCCCCAGGAACATGCCTGTCTCACCGCAGTGACCTCACATGTCACTGACACGCTGGGGTCATGTTAGCACGTCTGGGAGGTGTCAGGCTGGGAATGCAGGGAACTGGTGCATGAGGTCCCCTGGGGTTTCCCCTTGCTCCGGTAGCAGCGGCTCATCCCCAGACTGCTCCCCTGCTCCTGGAGGCTTTCCTCTTGTAGGTCCCAGTCAGCAGCTTGCATGGCCTCTTTCTGAGACTGTTTTTGGGGGATACTTTTGGAGAGGTCCTTCAAGAGCTGGTGTTTTCCCTCGAGGTGAGATGCACATGGTTGTTCTCAAAGATGGTGCTCCTTGTGAGCTCCTTTGTGCTGGCCATGCTGCCGGAGCCCGGCTGTGCAGCTTCACGCTTTGCTGCCCCATGGGACGAGCTGTACCACCAAGGCCAACGGCTGCATTGGCTGGTGAGAGCCTTCCAAAGGTGCTTGGCGCCAGCCTGGTCCTCACCAAAATCCCTTCTTCTTCCACCCTTGTTCTGCCAAAGGTTTCTCAGTAAGTTTGGGGGCCCTGTGGCAGCGCATGGCTCCTGCACCTTCATTCACAGTGTGTCCTACAGCCACACTGGTCCAGCTTCGGTCCCAGTGGTGACAGTATCGGTTCCACCCCTCCCAGGGCTTGTCTACAGAGAATGATGCTGGCAGGATGAATTGGGAACGTGGTCCTGGGTGTTAAAATCTCTCCCTATTGCCTGTATTTCCCCCCGTCCTGCTCTGGACATGCAGGCAGCGTGGGCAGAGGCTGACACCTTTGCTCGGAGGGCAGCAGGTGATGCCATGGAGGAGCTGTGGAGACCTCCTGCTCCTCCTCCAGGCGTGGTGACGGGGATGAACTGCAGTGGGGACCATCCCAGACTGCCAAGGAGGATTGTGCAGAGGGACCGACTGTCACCAAATTCACTGGCAGGACATGCCATTTCCATGGTGACATCCTGGCTGAGCCATATGACCAGCAGCACCGTGATCCCCTCCATTGCTGCTCCATTTTTCAGGAATCTTTCCCAGCCCTGGTGGCCCTGTGAGATGAGCAGGCTCTGCACTGAGAACAACTTTCTCCCCAACAGCCTTGACCTGTGTTTGAGCTAATGCAGGCAAGAGTATGGGATTTTTGTGCTCTCCGTGAGGACGAGGACAAGTCTCGACTCATAGCAGGGAGGATTCAAGTTAGATCTTGAGCTGCGAGGAGAGTGAAGCCTGGGGAGGCTGGGTGTCTCCATCAGCAGAGGCTGCTAGGAACGACAGCTCACGGGTAGGTCTGCTTCTCACCTGGGGGCTCTGGTGATGTGGTGGCCCTTCGTATCTGGAACATCTGGGCGGCTGCTGCCTCCATGGAGCAGTGAGCCCCTGAGCACTGCTGAGCCCTGTCTGGGCTGGGACCAAGGAAAGAAACCCTGCCTGGGGATCTGCAGGGCTGCCAGAGAGCAGCCCTGACACCACAGTGAGGGACAGCCAAGGCTGAGATAAAGCTTCTGCATTTTCCCCTCTGCTGATGGCAGAGGGGGAGTGCCCAGCCCCGGGCTAGGGAGCTGTGTGGGGCGGGGTGAACCCGCAAGAGCACCTGCCACCCCAGGGTGCGATTCAGTGCTGCTCACATGAGGGAAGGATCTGTTCCTCTTGGGCTGCAGCCCCTTCATGCTGGCAAGTGTTTGCTGATGGGCTCCCCCCAGCCTTCCCCCCAGCACCCTGGGGGTTGAACACAGGTTCGAAGGGGCTGGTGTCTTCTCTTGGAGGGGCCTTGGGAGCTGTGAGGTCGCCAGCTAGGACGGGGTCAAGGTACTTGGTGCTGGAGGTGGCTCCTCTGGGCAGGAGCGAGTAGCTGCTGTGCATTTCTTCTTGCCAGTGAGTGGAAATGAAAAGTCACTGGGAGAGACCCAGGGGACAGCTGGACAATGGCACCTGGGAAATGAAGTGACCTCAGGAGAGGCAAATCCACCTGGGTCCAGAGAGATTTACATATGATGGAGAGCATATTTGAAATTCGTCGTAACAGTAATGGCAACAACTACATTTGCAAAGGCAAACATTGCTCCATCTCCCCACCCCCAACCCTTGGAGAGCCCATGAGGGGCATCACCACCACCACCGGCTTCCCACCAGGGTGGCTGTACGGTGTCCCTCCTGTCCCTCCTGTCCCACCTGCGGGTGGTGGCCAAGCAAAGCAAAGGGGAAACAGGGGCCCCTCACTCTGCTCTGCACTCAAAGCCCCCCTCTCAGGAGCAGCACCCCAGCCCTGGATCACGGCAGGCTCTGCCCAAGGTGGGTCCCAGTTTCATTTTGCACCCTCCATGGGGTGCTGGGAACCATGGGTGCTCAGGCAGGGTCCTGCAGCAGGCAGCTGCCAGCAAGTGCTGCAATGCATGGATAAGCCCACAGTGCATGCAAAGCGCCCAGCCCTGGGAGCAGGGGTAGCATCCAGCCCGAGGGCATCCCAGCCCAGAGGCCAGAGCCCAATGACAGAGCCACCATGGGAGCCCCAGCTCCACCGAGCACCGCGGGGAGGGCAGCTGCTGACGGTGAGGCGGCTGCGTGTAAGCAAGAAGCCACATCCGTGGGGCTGGGCCATGACACACCAGGGTGGCTGCCAGCCTCTCTGGCACACCTGCAGTGAGACACCGTGCAAACAAACCCGCTGCACCACAGGTGCCCCTGTAGGCAGGGGCTGCCCACGCCCCCCAAGCGCTCCTCCTTCTCACCAGCTGCCCGTGGGCTGACGTGAACAAGCCCACTGCCCATCACCCCACAGCTGCTGGCTGCCCCACGGAACCCCTCAGCTCAGGGATGTCCCCACCAGGGCTGGGGAGCAGTGCGAGGTTGGCATGCCTCTTGCCTGAACCCCAGCTTGTTCCCAGAGCCCTCCTTGGCCAAGCAAGGATTTTGCAGCCCTTTTGTACCCTGTCAGGGCAGGATCTGGCCCTCATGCCTGGCTCCTTCCCTGCCCTCTTTGTGCCCAGGCAGTGACACTTTTGGAGCAGTCCCACACTCTGGGGACCACCCCAGGGCAAGAAGCGGTGCCAGGCTCTGTGCGAGGCTCTCGACAGGCTCTTGGGCTGCTGCCGTAGGTTGCCCAAAAACACCAGGATAGATCAGTGGCCCACGTTCTGGGGACACCATCTGTCCTCAGCCCACAGCCTCAGCAGGGAAAGACGAGCTGGGGACCCACGTGCCCTCCTCAGCACCATCTGTGCAGCCACCCTGGCCGGGGCAGCTGGTGGCTGCAGGGAGCTGCAGCAGGAGCAGCACCACAGCAGCCAGCCAGGAGCAGCATCTCAGTGGGCTCAGGGTCCTGGGTACACAATCTTGTGCCAAACACATCCAGGGTAACCTGCCAAACGTCACACAGAGCTGAGAGGCAGGATGGAACCTCCGCCATCAGCAGGAGCCCTGCGGGAGGTTATTTCCCCACCGGCCCCAGCGTCGCTCCTTCTCTTTCTATTCTGCAAAAAGGTCAAATCTGCTTTCAACCATTTTCCATCCACGTGTGGGTGTGTTTGCCACTGCCCAAGCCCTGTGGGGCTGCAACTGGGGGCTGGAGTTGGGAGTTTCGGACTGTCTTGTGTGTGGGATCGGGGAGCCCTGGGTGTGTGTGGGGTCTCTGCCGAGATGCTGCCAGAGCTTTGCTCCTTTTCTCATTGCCGCCACTGGGTGTGACAGAAATAGGTTTGCTCAAGGGCTGTCTCTGCTCATCGTGGCTTTTTGATGAACGGCTGAGCGGAAGCACAGGGCACAGGTTTGGGTTTGCTCTTAGGGGGCCGCTGGAAGGCTGCTGCCTACTCAGGTGCTCCGCAGAAGTAAAAAAAAAATGTTGCAAACTTTGGCTGGGGGGAAAAAAAGAGAATGAATCAAAAGGTCTGGGTGGGTTTTGCTAAATGCGAGAGGAGAAGGCTGATAGGAGTGACAATGGGACTCAGAAGGGGGCTGAAGGGAGAAATTACTTCTCTGTGGGGTGGCTGGTGATGAGCACTAAGAAAGTTACATGGGGAAATGGTCTTGGTGCTGAGATGCTGGGTGGGTGTTGGCAGGGAAAGAGAGCCTGAAGCAAACACATGAGGGAGAAGTGAATGAACTGGAGAGCGCCTAGCTAGAAATGCCTCCCAGGGCAGAAAGGCAGAGCATGAGGGAAATGAGAGGGCAGGGAAGAGCTCGGCATTGAATACATGTGGAAGTGGTTGGAGTGGGGGTGATCAGTGTGGAGGTGATGGGAGCAGGGCTGATGGCATGGGGCTGGTCGGAGTGAGGTGACCAGACTGGAAGCAACTGGTGTGGAGGTAGTGGGAGTAGGATGACCAGGTCGGGGGTGGGGGGAACAGAAGGCAAAGGCTCTGTCAGGGGGCTGGTGCTGCCCAGGCGAGAGGAGAAGCTGCCCTGCAGGGGACCCTCCAAAGCACAGGCAGGAGCAAAGCACAGCGGTGCTGAGCCAACATATGCCAGGAGTGTTCCAGGTCCTCCAGCAACTCCCTTCCTGCGCTGCAGAGCATGCTGCTGCCCTTTCAGCATCTTCATCTCGGAGCGAGGAGGAGGAGATGATCCCGTCAGGTCAGTTGGACACGGGGTTCTGCCCCCCGTGGTCCTATCCTGCTGGGGAAGGGGCCACCTTGGGGAAGGGAGCCCCAGCTCTGCCACCACGTGGGTGATGCGGCCGTGCACGGCGATGTGCCATGCAAGCACTGTGCCTGGTTGTGTTCCTCCTGGACCTGGTGGATGGTAACACACAAACTGAGATGCGAAGCACATCCCTCCGTCAGGCTGCTGGCGAGTTGCCCGAGGGGCCCAGTGGTGTTACGAAGGTGGTATCTCTGCCTTAGGAGCTTTTCTTTATTAAACTAAAGGCTGCCTGTGGGTGTCAGGGGTCCAGGGCTTGTTGCATGCGTGTCAGGGGCAGTTGCACTGCAGCTGATTTTTACAGGGTCCCAACCAGCAGTGCTGAGAGCCTGAACCAGTTACAGGACCTCGTTAAGCACCGAGATCAGCATGCATGGGACCCCAGCGTAGCTCTTAACTGCTCCTTGCATTGGGGGTCCGCCAGACACCCCTGCCTGTGACTTGGGCCCAAAAACCTCTGCCTGCCATGCACAGTCAGGCTGTGCTGCTCCCTGCCAGGTATTTGGGGAACTGGGAGCCCTGTGTGCTGCTGGCGGAGGGGCGCAGGCTGGAGAGCAAAAGCGGGGTGCTGAGAACCCAGCTGCAGCGCTCCGAGGGCTTGCAAGTGTGTCAAAACAGAAAAATGTGCTGGGAACAGCTTTGCCCTCCCTCTCTTTGGCTCCTCCTGTGCACGTCGAGCAAGGCCAAGTCCCAGTGCAGGCAGGGAGTGCTGCCTCCTCGGCAGGCTGCTGTGCCAGAGTGGGCAGGGAGGTTTTTGGAGGATGCTGAGAACTGTTTGGCTCGTGGCAGACAGAGTGCAGGCTGGCAGGGAGCCCTGCCTGCTCCCCCCTGCTCCATGACGGAGGGCTGGGAGGATGGATCCAGCTCTGTGGCTTTTCCCTGGGGTGGGGAGATGGTGGGGAGCAGGTCTGGGGGAAGTTGGACTCGTCTGCGGAGCCAGGGCTGGAGGGAATTGAAATCCTCAAGTGCAGGGAAGTCCCTGCAGCTCATGGTGAGGAGCGTGACAGCGATTTTGATTTTAGCAGAGTTTAAGCTTCTGCTTCAAAATGAAAGTATCCAGCCCCCTGGCTGCAGGGAGCACAACCCCTCGGCATGTCCCAACGGCTGCCACACAGCCAAGGGGCCGGATCCAGTACCCATGGCTGTGTCCAGGGCAGGGGACCAGCCACTGGACCGTGCTGGAGCTGGTTTCTCTACCTGGGTTTTCCCCACCTTCAACCACTCCATCCCACAGCCCAAGGGTCTGCGTGCGGGGATGTGCTGTCGGGAGGGATGGACAGACAGACATCCTGCGGGTGGGATGTGGGGGGGGTCAGAAGGTGCGTCCATGGCCGTTCCCCCAAGGGCCCATGTTTGCGGTGGGGTGGCTGGTTCGCTGGCCCACAGGTGGGTGCTGTGAATGGTTTGTTACCTCCCTGACATTCCAGGCTCCCTTCCATGCCTGCCACGGCCAAGCCGGCAGCAGTGCCGCTTCCCAGCAGGCAGCTGCCCAGGACCCCCGGCCCACCCATGCTCGGCCCCAGGGAGCCTGGCTGGCAGCACAGCCCCGCTCTGCTGCCCTTTGGCGGGGAGCTCAGCCTAGGGATGAGCCCCCCACCCCAGCAGTGAGCTCAGCCTGGAGATGAGCCCATCCTGGGAGTAAACCCCACCGTGGGGGTGAGCCCAGCCTGGGGGCTAATCTCAGGAGGTGGGTTCCTCCCAGCCTGGGGGCTAATCCCATCCTCAGGGCTGATCTCAGGCGAGCTGCCGACCCCAGCCTGGGTGTCAAACCCTGAGTGGGTGCTGAGCCCAGATGAGTTAAATCAGGGTGCCGAGTTAAACCTGGGTGCTGAGCCCAGTTTGAGCACTAAGCTCAGCCTAGGTGCTGAGCCCTGCCAGACCCAGGCTGGAGGAAGGCTGCTGTGCCATGCACAGGGGATGGTAGGGACCAGGCAGGGGGTGGGCAGGACCCTCCCCGGCTGCCCCAGCCCCTGGGCAGGGGGCACGGTGCCCCGGGCAGCGCAGCCTCATAATGCCCGTCTTGTTCTGCGGGCTGGGAGCGCGGCTCAGCCCGCCCCTCCTCCAGCCCGTTCCCAGCCTATTCTACCTTGTGTGTAGGAACTGGTTTTTCTTCCTGGGCTATTGTTTCCGCTGGATTGGTTAGATTGCTCCAGGCCTTGCTCAGATTTCCTTTCTCACGCTTTTTTTTTTTTTTTTTTTCCCTTCCCCTTTTTTTTTTTTTTTTTTTTTTGCCTTATATTCCCGTTTTCTGCTGCAGTTTCTATTCTCGCCCCAATTAAAGCAGCAGGAGCTGCCCGGCGGGACTGGGGGGGTCTCACCTCCTCCCAGCTTTGCCCCAGTGCTCACTGCCCCAGGACAAGGGGCCAGGCTCCAAAATCATGTTCCCGTGCTGGGGAGCATGCTTCTGGGTCGGTTAAGGCAGTCTGTGCCCTGGACAACCTGCAGGCTACACAGGCTCCTTGGACTCAGGCTGCTCAAGTTTCCATTTTTCTGCAGCTATGTCCATTAAATCAATTTTTTTTGCTTTAGTAAATAAAAAGCGACGGGTCTGGTGCAGCCCTGCAGTCTTAGGCACTGGCTCCCGCAGGGCACGGTGTGAGCTGTGAGCCGCAGGGTGGGATTGCAGGGGTTACCCCCACCCCTGGCACGGATTTAAGGCCAGGCTTGAGGAGGGATACCTTCGTGTGGCTGCTGACCTGGTGGTGGCACGGTGAGGGTGTGGGGGGGCTGCTCTGCCTCTCTGGAGGGTTAGTTGTGATGAAGTGTTCACGGCCTCAGTGCAGCTGGAGGAGAGGGGAGCCTGGTCTGCCTGGCTCTGCTCCCCAGCTCCTGCCCTCCTGGCATGCCACACCACGGACCAGGCAGTGGGGCGGGCGGGATGTCCCACTGCCCCAGAAGATGCTGGTCTCTACCAAGAGGTCTGGCACACCAGTGGGGAAAGGCAGGTAGCACCCAGATGGTATCTGGCTCCAGCTGGGGAAGGCAGCTCATCCCCCGGGGGCCTCCGCATTGCACCGCAGGCAGACTTGGGTTCCCAGATAAAAATAGAAGCTGAAACATGAGCCCAACTTCCCCGGCTGCTGCCATCACCACCCAGCTCTGCCTCTGCCTGCACCCCTCTCGCCGATGCCCCATCCCACGGGCACCAGCCCGTGCACCCTCAGGACTCCAAGGAGAGGGCAGTGGAGGAGGCGGTGAGGATGCTTGTGGACCAGATGACTGGGGAGGAGCAGGGTCATGCAGCCACCTGGCCTCGGCCACTTGTACTGGGCTGAAAACTGTTCTGGGGAAAAGCGGAGAGCTTTCAGAGCACAGCTTCCAGCCAGGCACGGCTTGGAGGGGTTAGTACAGAGCAAGGGGAGAAACTCACCGACATACATTATGCAGGTGGTCCCAGGACCCCAACCAGAGGAGGGACTGCTGCCAGGGAAAGCCAGAAGCAAGAATAGGGGTAGCTGTTGGCTTCATACATAATAAGAATCATTTCCTAAAGCTTGTTTAGCACCAGGAGTGGAAGACGGAGCCCCCGGTATGGCTGCATGTTCAGCTGGGTGGAAGGTGCAGCAACAGAGCTGAGGCTTTGCAGGCTGTGCTGGGTTTTGTGGGACCTGGGTCAGGCAGGAAACTCAGCTTCCAGCATGGCCAGCTTGCATTACAGTGCCACCCCTGACTGTTGATGATCTGAGTGCTGGACTCATCTGTAGAAAGAAAAGCTTTGGTCCATTGCAGTTTCCAGGGCTCTGACTCCCATGGTCAGAAAATCCATCTCCACTACCCTTACCATTTCTGATGCTCCTGAAGGTCTGAGGGGTGCTTGGTAGCCAGATTTCCACCTGCATTTTAGTTTTTGGGTGAGACCCTTTTGAATATGAGCTGGCAGGACGTGGACCCTTGCTCTGTTTCCAGTGCTGGGGCGATTTCAGAGCTCAGGTTGGGTCATTTTTTCCAGCCCTCAGGTTCACCAGCCTCCAGCATCCCCCAGCCAAGAGCTGAGCTCTCACCTTCAGCTGGATAAAACTCAGTAGTTTGATGGAGAGGAGTAGCAATGAGCTGCATTGAAGGGAGCTGGGCAAGTTAATCCTTTCCCTGCTGTGGCACAGGCTCCCTTGGGATGGCTCAGGAGCAGACTGGCATGGGAGTTGTGTGCCCTGGTGCACCCTGCACCCTACACGGTGCAGGTTAGCACACCCAGGGGGGGTTAACCCTCACCTCGAAGGTGGGTATAAAGCACATTTATGCAGGCAGAAGGGCAGGGTGCTGGCATAGGGCTGGAGCAGCAGAGGCAAGGGTAGTCAGGCAGGGAGGAGGGTGGGAAGGGACAGCTCGCCCCCCGGCCCGCAGCAGCTCCTGGCACAGAGCTCACCCTAAAACGAGGGCTTCGGGGATACTGCGTAGCCTCATTATAAGGCAGTTATTACTGGTTTGGCTTTGTTATTAAACTTGTTGTAAGCACTGGGAGTCTGTCCTGGAGCAGCACCCCGCTGTGCTGGGTGCTGTATAAACAGGGCTTGCGGCTACGGTGAAGGTTGGGTCAAGGGTGCTGTGGCAGCTCCAGCATTTTGGAGGGGCTCAGCCCCCATCTCAGCAGAACACAGCCCAGCTGGGAGGAAAAATGAGCAAGTGAGGCTTGAGACGGCTGACAGGCAGCTGGAGGAGACAGAGGGATCCGAGGAGAGGATGTGTGTGGCGGGAGGGGGGGATTGAGCATCTTTTTTTTTTCCCCCTGGGAAATTCAGCTTTGCATGTGGGTTTAGGTGTAATGTTGGGTGAGATTCTCATCACTGCAAAGGCCTTGAGGTACCAAAAAGGGCTTTCGGTGTCGCTGACGATTAGGTGCCGACTACCCAAGGCAGCGTGACGGCAAGGCGGCAGTGGGATGGGGTTTGTGGTTAGGGACCTGCAGCCATCTGCGCAGCACTCAAGGGAGCACGTGTGTGCCGAGAGGAGCAAAAAGCAGAGATCACAAAACCCTGGTCCTGTCCCTGCCAGATGCCAAGCCCAGCTCTGGCAGCCTCCACGCATTATCTAGGGATTTGCTTGTGCTTCTTCTCTCCTCCCATCCCTGCCTTTCTCCAGGGGAGCTGACACACACACACCAACCCAAAAATTGCATCTCTCGTGCTCGGAGCAGCTGCTAACTGGCAGGTGAAAATGGCAAGGGAGGGTGCCCTGACAAGGAGCCAGAGGGGCTTGGGGTGCCCGTGGAGCCCCCTGGGCTCCATCACCTCTGACCTCCTGTTCTTGCTTTCTCCCCAATCCTGTCAGCAGCGGATCTGCCGCTAATCTGCCCGTTTCAGTACCCGTGGTTGGTGCTCCCAGACAAGCAAGGCCCTTCTAGCTGTCAGGTGAGCCTTTCCCAGAGCTTATGCAAATGATACTAATTAAAGGCATTCTTATCTGTTCAATTTCCCACACCTTTTGCCTCCGAGGGGGATAGAAAACTTCATGTTTTAACTCTGTATTTCATGGCAGTCGGAAGGACTGCCTAGGGAAAGCGTTGGGAAATGCAGCGGGTCACTCCTGATGAGAAGAGCTGGCTTATGCAAGTGTTGAAACACTTTATTATGCATGAGAAACCTTCCAGAAACGGATGACTAATAGCAAAGCGGGAGCAGAGAAAGCAGTGGGAACGGAGTACCAGGCTGGCATGGGATCCCATGTCATCTTACCAGCTTAGCAGGGTTGGGCTAGGTCAGCACTTGCCTAAGAGACCTCTCAGAGTACCTGGCTGGCGATGAGGGAAGTGATGTTAATGATTCAATAAACAGAGCCTTTCCTTCTTTGTGAACCAATATGCCCCTGTACAATGCCAGGAACCCACCGGCAGCCCCATATTTCCACCAGCAGTACGTTACTTAGGTTGGATGGCCATAAAAATACCAGTGCTCATTGTGCAGGCAGGTCTGGTGGAGGATGCACAGGCTGCGTTCCTGTGTGGGACCATCACAGTCCATCTCCCAGCACAGCTGTTGCCGTGTTGTTGGCAGACAGGGCTGCCCACATTTTGGTGGCTGCTCAGGACTGTTGTGTGCACCAAGAGCCATTGCTCCCTGGGAGGACCGTGCTAATCCACCCATGCATCTTATCTGCTGCTTGGGTGAGTTTGCTGGTACCCAAGGACAGACGTTAGACCATCTAACTCAGCAGGAGCAGCAATGTGCACCTTTATGGTTCCCTGGTACTGGAGATAAGAAGGTCAATGAGAAAAGCTCTTGGCATGAAGGGGAAGGGAAACAGCCCGGTCAACTGCTTTCTGAAAATCCCCTTGGAGGTGTGGCTGTCGCAGGGGGCCCGGCTCACCGATGCTCTGCACCTAGAGGTGGCCTTTGCACCGCAGGGTGTGGGAGGCTCTGGTGTGTGGAATTGCTGAGGTTTCCGCTCCTTGTGCAAGAACCTTGAAGGCACTGCAGGGCAGAGAGGAATTTGGCCCACAGCACTGCTGGAGCAAGAGGAGTGTCTGAAGGTCAAAGCTGTGAGTGCAGCAAGGAGGAGCTGGAGACTTGGGAAAAGTGTGCGAAAACATAGACATGGGCAGATGAGCATGATCAGCTCCTGACTTCTGTTTGGAATTTGCCACGTTGTTACCTGGTTTTCTTTCACTGACCTTCCCACCGTCTCCCTCCTTTCTGGGCGCTCTCTGCTTGGGTGATGGGCAGGAGGTCTGCTGGGGGCAGACCTGTCTATCTATCCTGGGCTTGAAGGCTGCACGTGGGCAACCTGTGCTGGGGAGATAGCTGGCTGAGCTTGAGCATCCTGCATGCCCATTCTGAGGATGTCTCTAGTCTTGATAAGTCTGTGAAAGAAACTCTTGGATGCTCAAGGACTGTGCTTTCACAACCGAAATGAGAGTTGCAACCTCCATCCAGAGGAGTGGCCCTTTCACCAGATGATATCCATCTCTGAGAGAGGGAAAGAAAGGGAAGAGGGTAGGCGGTGTGTAGGAAAAGAGATATCACTCCAGGTGGCTGTTGAATAGTCCTGTGATATGGCGAGCAGAAGACGCCCAAAGAATTGTCCTGACATGAGCTGCCCTGAATTGCCCCAAAGAGTTCATGCCGGGCACTGTTGTCCTTTACAGCTGATTTTGATACACTGAGGATTTCCCAAGCCAGAAGCTCTCCAGGCAGAGGGTTGTGTCTCGCCGGTAAAACCCCTGCCAAGGAGATCCCTCAGTGATGTTGGCCCATGATGTTTGTCAGCAGAGCAGATGGAAGGAGTTCTGCGAGCCCAGGGACCATTTCGAGGATGGCTCCTCCAGGCAGAGCTCAGCATCACCGAGGTGACTCTCGGAGCACTTTGGAGGTGCAGCCTTCAGAGGTACCAGAGGAAGGAGCAAAACTGACTCCACTGCTGTCTGAATTGCTCATCTTCCCCCTGTGTTGGGCACCAGCCTATGGACGTCCAGCTGAGCTCAGGCCACCGTCTTTGGCCATGCTCACACTGACTCCCAGGGCACTTTTTGAGTCCCAGAAGGTTTGGCTCCTGTTGTCTGCTGGACTCAAGTTTTCTTCAAGCTTCTCGGCTTGCTGGGTGGAGGCCCAGACAGGGGATGGGATGCTGAGATGGCCCTAGAGCTCCAGGCTGAAGCATCCAGTCCCTCGAGTCCCGGGAGGTTTGTGCGTCACTGCTGGTGAAATCCCCACCCAGCAGGGCTGGGAGAGGCAGGGATCATCCTAAACAAAAACAAGCCACCGGACAGGCTGCCAGTGTTGCAAAAGGATGTTTCACCTGCCTTGTCCTCCTTGGCCACGCAGGCAGGGAGAGCCTCGCTGCGCAGCAGCTGCCCGCTCGGCCGGGGTGATTCAGGCTGCTGGGGGTGGGGACAAATGCCTCGCCAGGCTTGGGGACCAGAGCAGCACAGAGATCTCCAGCTCTCCTGCTGTGACATCACAGCCAGGTGTGACATCACAGTCCTGTTGCAATGACATCACTTCTAATCCCCGTGTCACAGCTCTCGGTGGTGACATCACAGAGCAGGCTGGGCTGCAGAGTGTTCTGGGTGTGCTGGCACGGGGTCCCGGGGCAGGAGCATGCGGGTGACGGTGCCTCACACCGGGGTGCAGCAACGCGGTCAGGACACCCAGATGGGCCCAGGGGGAGGGGACAATAGCGAGGGACCACAGTGGGGACCACAGCTTCATCTGAGCTGGGTCACAGCTGCCCCTCATCCTTGACATAGACGTGGCGAGCAGAGCCCAGGGAGGCAGGGGAGGTGTCGCAGCCGTCCCCCACTGCCCAGAGAGCCTGAATTTTGCACCAGCCTCTCCGGCCCTCCTGCCAAGCGAGCAGCCGGCACGGTGGGGGTCAGAGCGGGGCTGTGCTCGCCGGGCTTTGCCCGGCTGGCTGCACGTGTGCCGTGCGGGGGCACCCAGCACCTGCCCGCGAAGGGGCTGATTCACACGGGGCGCTGGAAGCCAGGCTTCCCCGTGGGAAAGCGCGCCCGCCATGGCTCCCGAGCACCGGGATTGCTTCAGCGGGGGTGCAGCCAAGATCCATTTCACAGAGGGCAGAGCAGATCTAGGCTGGGATTTACCAGTGACTAAGCGTGTGCTGGCAAGGGCTGCCCTAGCGTGAGAAAGGCAGTGCTGCTCCTCCTCCAAGGTGTGCCCGCTGCTGCCCCACGACCCGCAGCCCTCAGGGGCATGGGGGCACCCCACTGCGCGACAGGAGCACGGGCCGGGTGGTGCTGTGAGGTCTGTGGGGGCTGCAGCCACCCAGCCCCCTCCTCCCAAGTTGAACTCACCCCTTTTCTCCCCCTTGGCCCAGTTCTTTCACCAGCCATGTGGACGGGCAGGACGGTGTGAGCAGAGACCCTGCAGCTCAGCACATCACCCCCAGGGCAGGGCTGGGGCATGGGGCAGAAGCTGCCACCCACACCGAGCGAGGCGCAGGGGCTGGGGGGGACCCCGAGATGTTGCGGGAAAGAACCCTTTGCTGCCAGGTCATAGCACAGCAGTTGCACCCCCCCAGGCAGGGTTCCCAGGTGCTGCCATCTCCTGCTGCCTCACAGCCACAAAATTTTTGCATTTACATCTGCCCCACATCGTGGCAGCCATGAGTAATCCTGCCAGAATGAATCTGGGGAGACCAAAGCTTCCCAAGGGGGACCAACCCATTCCTTCCCCAGCAGAGAGGCTCCCTGCTTCCCTACCCTTAAAATAAAAGCAAGACCCATCCAAAAAAACTGCCTCACATCCCTGGGTGGTGACACTGAGATGCAGAAGGCTGTGGGGAGCCGTGCCCCCAGGCAGGAGCCAAGCATCGAGCCCAAGGCCACCACCAGCCCCTGCACAGCAGCCACTCAGCCCAGTCTATCGGGGTGGCAGGCTGCCCTGCTCGCTTCATCTCTTCTGGCTCATTTTGGCAAGGCATTAAAAAAAATTAATTGCAATTTTTTATTACAGCTAATTGGCGCTGCTGCTAAGTGGCTTATCTGGCTCCTGAGCCCGCCTTGTGTTTTTGGGAAGCTGAGGGTGGCCAAGGCCTGGAAGCTGGGGAGATGGCATGGGGCATGGAGCCTTGTGGCAAGCATCTGGCAGCCCTGGGCACGTGGGAAATGTCAGGCTACCCCTGGGCTGCTGGGGCA
Organism: Ibycter americanus; assembly: GCA_035590275.1. Classification (NCBI taxonomy): domain Eukaryota; kingdom Metazoa; phylum Chordata; class Aves; order Falconiformes; family Falconidae; genus Ibycter; species Ibycter americanus. The sequence goes on along the minus strand of JAVJGI010000065.1, from coordinate 7,909,980 downwards.
TACCTGGCCCAGGGCAGTGGATTGCCCCTAGCTTAAAATGTTGATGAATTTTAGAGAAGCAGATAAATTTGCCTTAGGTTGCGCCACGCACCCAAGCGGGAGCCAGGAGCCTGTGCCCAGCACACTGGCACCGCTGCCTAAGCACCATGGCGTGCTCCAGGCTGCCAAGGTTGGGCACTCAGGTGGGTTTGGTATTTGTGGCAGAGGGATGAGCCTGTGCTCCCACAGGTTGCATGTCCATATGCCTGGAGGGAAGGGCTGGGGAGGAGGGTGCTCTTTGCCCCTTGGGCCCCCGCTGTACCCATCCTGGGTGGCAGCTCAGTGGCCAGGTGGTTTGGGACCTCTCCAGGTGTCTCTGACACCCCGGGGCAGCTGGTGCTGCTGCCATACCTAGGAGGTGCCATCCCACATCTGTCCCACTGCCAGGCTCCACACCCTCCTCCAGCAAGCAGCCCCCTCTCCTGTCATCACTGTCACAGGGGAGTGGGGCCAGCCTGGGCAGAGCTTGGCACACGTCGCTGGGAGCTGTCTGTCACCTCTGCCTGCTTGTTGCAATCCCACAAATGGCAGCAGGCATCCCGTGAGCCACACAAGGGCTTTGGATGCCTGCTGGGGTGGTGACACTCGTGGCTGGGTACAGCCTGTGCAGGCTGGGACGTCTTCAAGCCTCAAAGGGACCATCCTGTCTCACAGCATCAGCACTGACTCCACCATCAGAGCTGGCGGGGCCAGAGCACAGCTCTGTTGGGCAGCAGTGTCAGAGTCCATCCCACAACTGCAGGTGACACCTGCCCTAAAAGAAGGATCTTGTCTGTCTCCTTCCCTGCTCATCCCTGGATCCATCCATGCCCCTCTTCCCTTTTTCTCAGCCATCTTTCAGGATGGGTCTGGCCCAGCTGATGATGGGCTGCTGCTGCAGGCACAGCTGAGCCGGTGCAGAGCTGGGGAGGGGGGATGGCAAAGGTGTGAAAAGGAGCCAGGTGAGCTCCAGTTCTCATTAGCCAGACAGCTGAAGCCTGAGGAGGTCAAATGTGATGGTTTCGGGTGGGCTCCGCAGGTTGCAGTGTAACCCTCCCTCACAGGAGGCTGGCAGTGAACTCCAGCGTGGCAACTCCTTTTTGATCAGGTAACTCCAGCAGGTATCTGGGCTTTGCAGAAATTCAGGTTCACTCAAATAAGATGATCTTTCTGCTTCCCTGGGGTTTCACCCAGCTTCGTTTCCCCGGGTATCTGGGTTTGAATGTGAGAGTGAGGAGGGTGCCTTGCCTTGCTCAGGGCAGGCTGAACCCCCCGCTCGCCCTCAGTGCGGGCAAGGAGGACATGGGCTGGTGAGCTGGAGCATCACGCAGGGGTCTGACCCATATTTGCATGAGTAGGAGTTGTCTGATGCTTGCTGTGCAAATCGGGAGATTGCTGCAAAATTCCCTTCTAAAGGTGATGCAGCAGCTTCCATGTCATTTGGGTGCTTGCAAGATCGCACCTTGTCCAGCTCTGCCTGTCTGTGCTGCTGCTCTGCAGGGCTGGAGCAGCGTGACTTCAGGTACATGAGCCCAGGCATCCTTTGATGGCCACATCACGCCCAGGCTGGGGAGTGTGTGCTGGTTTTGTGGAGGCTGCTGGTGGAAATAACCTCTTCCTGCTGCAGGGCAGAGCTGGGACATGGTGGCGAGCTCATTTTCAAACAAATCATCCTCCCCCCATCCTCCTTCAGGCAGCTGTGTGGGAAGAAGGGGCATCGTGGCACCTTGCCGTGAACCCAGCGCCGCCGCAGCTAGCACACCACAAACCGGCAGGGCTGCTGCAGCCCCGCGCCGGTGCCCAGTCAGGAGGTGGAAAAACCTTTCTGGTTTCAACAGGCTTTGGAGCAAAGCCCCAGGCAGGGAACTTGTTCTGGTCGGTGAAGTTATGCGCCTCTCTCCCTGCTTGCCTTGGGTGCAGCGTGCTCGAAATGCTCCGCAAGCAGAAAACAGCCCCTAAAAACAAATACCTGATGAAAGGTGTTGCAGCACATCCCAACTCCCGTCGAAGCCGGGAGAGGGAGAGGAGAGGGAAGCTGTCATGCAGCCGGCTGCCATGCTCCTAGGGAAATTTAGTGCCAGTGACTCCTGGGCAGGAACGTTCAGCTGCGCCGTGGGCTCAGCCTGAGGCACCCGTCTGTGGGTGCTCCTCGGTGATGGGGTTTGGGGAGCTCCTTGGGGGGGTTGGCTCCCTAGGGGCCAGCACTTGGCAGGTGCAGGCGCTCGGAAACCTGTCTGGGTGCGTTTTGGCAAACCAAAGGTGGGGTAGAAACTGTGACTCGGTGCTTGTGATGTTGCAGCAGAGTGGGGGCAAGTGGAGCCAGCTGAGACCCCAGTGCATCTCAGGGTCCGCAGCCATCCTCCACAGCTTCTGAGACAATAGGGAATGAATCTTGAAGCCATGACCCAAACTTTGGGTGCCTTCTTGATGTTTCAGGACAGCCTCAGTTGCTGGTGGTTTCTGGCATTGTGTAGGGCTGGGGAGTGAGGGCCGGTGGGGTGCACGGTGGTACCGGCAGCCTGGCACAGACGTGGCTAAGCACTCTAACGATGGAGTGCCCTTGGAAAAGAACTTCTTGTGGCTTGTGAACCTCAACATTTGTGTCTGGTGATGTTCTGCACCCCTGTCCCTTGGTAGGAAAGGCTTTGCCCCAGTTTCCCCCTGCATGGAGACTGCCGCGGCTCTACTGGGAATGCCCAGTGCTGTGTGCCCAGGCAGGCAGGAGATGTCCAGGGAGCACGGCTTCTGTCTTACCAACCTCCCCCTCTTTCTTCTTCCAGGTGTGCAACTGTGACAAGTACCTGAAGGTCTCAAGAGAGAGGATGAGGCAGCTGGTGGAGGGCAGCAGGCAGGCAGTGGGGGACGGCAGCACAGGTAAGCGGGTGGGTGTGATGCTCCGACCCAGACCCCCTCCCTGCGCTCCCACCTGGGACTCGCTGCCCTGGGCAAAGTGGGACCATCAGAGGGGGAATGGGGTCCCCTGCTGCCAACTTGGCCCAGGGTGCAGACTCCCAGAGCTCTTGCAAGCCTGCTTTGTGCCTGGTTGAGCTTGTGCACGCCGAGCACAGCTCCCAGCCCTCTACCCTGGCTGCCCTGTACTGCCCTGTGAGGCATGGGATTGCCCAGCCCGGGGTGGTTTGGTGACATGCCAGCAGTGGCTTAAGTAACAGCCTAAGGCCAATTGTGCCTGACGTGGAAAACTCATCTTGGGCTGCGAAATGCCTCCTGGCTGGCGCTGCTAATGGTGCCTTTCTCACCTGCACGGTGCCTCTTAAACTAGGTCAGGCTGCAGGAGGAGTGAGTCAGTGCCGCCGGCTCGGTGAGGCTGCGGCAGGCTTGGGGCACAAGAAAGCTCCTCCATGCCCTGCCCTGAGCTCTGCTGACCCCCCACACACTCCTCCCTGCAGGGACCCATGTTTTGGTGGTGAGTGACACCCACCGCAGGCACACCAGGATGGAAGCATGCCCCTCTCGCTGCTCTGACCCAGCCTGGGCTCTGCCACCGGCCCTTGCATGCATTGCTTGCCGTGCCTCAGTTTCCCCATCTGCTTGATAGGAGAGAGCAGTGCGAAGCGGCAGCTGCCGGGCTCACCCAGCTGGCTGTGGCTTTGCTGGGAACCACACATGTGGCTCTGGGGATGAAGGACATGGTGGGGCGGCTTTTCCCATGGTTCCGGCAGCCTGGGAGCGCTCGCTTCCCAAAAGGTTGGGGCATCCTCCCCAGTGGTTTCTCTGGTGAGGACACTTGCTGTGTGTGTACCCAGCGACCAGCTGGGCCTGTTCAGCCAGTTTTGGAGTATGGGAAATAGAAATGCTGTGGTTTGCGTTCAGCCGTGTGAGCGGTTTCCCCTTCCCCCTTTGGGATGGGGATGATGGAGCTGGGCAGGTCTCCCACAGCACCATTGCTCCTCCACGCAGGCTTTTCAGGGACCACCTTGTTCTACCCTTTGCACCATGCCTGCAACACCCCATGTCCCCATCGTGCCATGCAGCCTCTCGCTGGGACTGCAGGTCCCTGGAGGGGTCTTATGGGGAAGGAGCCCTCTCTGCTGGGCTGGGTGGGAGCCCTGCGCTGATCATGGTGGGCATGATCTTGTCGGGGAGCATCCTCCAACACAGAGCAGTCAGGGACCGAAGATGCCACAACAGCCTCAGAGAGTTGGTTTTTTGCTGCAACAGAGCCATAAAATAGAAGCTGTGATGCCTGGGCAGGAAGCAAAGACCCGTGGGGGCTTGCCGGGGGGGTCCCCTGTGCCCCAGGACTCTGGCCATCCTGGGTTTTCCAGTTCTATTTAGATTCTATTATTCAGATTAGGGGGCTGCTGGGATTGTGAGCATCAGCATGAGCTCAGCTAGGTTGTGCCCACAACGTCCCACTTTGGGTCAAGTTTTGTGGAAGAGAAACAGGGGAAGGGTGTGATGACAATGTCCTGCCATCACTTGGTGGTGACAGTGGTGGCGGTGGGATGGGATGGGCAGCCAGAGCAGTGGATTCAGAAGGAAAATCTCAGTCATTCCCCAATTTCCTTCTGGAGGGGGCTGGTGGTAGGGACCTGCTCTGCCCTCAGCGGTGGCCCAGCACATGGCGCAGGGAGTTCATCACCCAGAGCCCCCAGCTGCTTGCCCACACTGGGACTGGCCCCTGCTCCATGACTTCAGCCCAGGCCATGCCATCTCGTTCATGGCACTGCGCATGGATTAACACCTAGAGCCATGGCCAGATGATGCTGCTTGGCAAGAAGATGCCTTTTCCCCACTCCTGCTTCCAGGCAAGGAGAGACCCTCCTCCGGGAGGGGGCTTCACATCTCTGAGAAGGAGCAGGCAGGTGCAGCAGCAGCCATGGATGCTGGGGCACCCGTCAGCTGTGGATGGGTATGGATCCTGCAGGACCAACCCTCGACACAAGCCTGCAGCTGCCCAGGTGCTCTCAAGTCCCAGGGTCCAGCTGCAGACAGCGTGGAGCTGCTCACGTTTTGGCTGCAAAACTCAAGCCAGTGCTGCTCCGTTTGGCTCCAGGATTTTTATGGCAGGGCTTCCAAGTGATGAAAGGCAAATTATTCATCCTGTAATAGCTCCCTCCAACTTAGACCTAGGACTTTCCCAGGTTTTAAGGAACATTTTCCCTGACACAGCCACATTTTCCCTGCATGAGGGCTTTGATGGAAGTGCTGGAAGTAGTTTCAAGCCTGGAAGCTTTGCCCCGTGATGCCTGTTTCCCAGTGGGATGCTCTGAGCAGCTCGGGTGCCTGGAGCAGACCGGGAATGGGGTAGAGAGAGGCAGCAGTGCTGTGGGTCACCGCGTGGCACAGACAAAACCTTGCTGGAGGCCATTGGCAGTGTGTGGGCTCCCAAATGACCCAGGGGGATGGGATGTGTCACAGGCTCTCTCTCATCTGGCCAGGGGAAGCTTCTTGCTTAGTCAATGTGGTAAAACCAGCTGGCACAGGGCCCTGGTGTTCGGGGGGTGCTCTGCCAGATGAAATCTGGACCCTGGGAAAGGCGAGGTTGTAGCACATTTGATCTGGTTAGGATTTGCCAAACAGAAAAGGCTGCTTTAATCGTAAAATCACCCCTTGCCATCTGAAACATTTTGCAAAACATGAGAACAACTGGTCCTGCTTTCCTTTGGGCTGCGCCGCTAACCAGCCACACTGGAGCCTCCGCTCCATGCTGGAGAGAGGTGGAGGAGCAGGCACAGTGGCCAGGGGTGCTCAGGGACCCCAGTGCAGCACCCTGGGGAGCCCCAGGCTGGGTGAGCATCCTCCCTGACCAGCTGTCAAAGCTGGTACTTGAGACCAGCGAGATCTGCACTACCCATCTTCTCCTCCAACGTTGCAATGTGCAGGTGCAGGATAAGCCCCAGGCAGCCCATGGGCGCTGGAGGAGCAGACAGGACATCCCTGCGCTGGGCAGCAGGATGCCGTGGGGCTGGCGGGGTGCTGAGCAGCCCGGCTGAGGCACCCCCCTTGCCCTCACTGGCCCAAGGGGTGACTCAGGGTTTCTTTCCCTTCCTGGCCCTCAGCTCCTTGACGAGCCTGTGTGAAAGCGGGCAGAGGCAGTGCGCAGGCAAGCGGCAGGACGAGCTGCAAGATGGCAGTGCAGGGAAGGCTGGGCAGTGGCTCCGAGCAGGGGTGACTCCAGGACGGTGCTGGGTCCCTCCACTATGGCCACTGCACTGGACAGTGAAGACATGGGCTGGTGAGACCTGTTTCCCCTAGCCAGGGCCTCTGATGCACAGCGGGAGGAGGCCACGGCACATCCAAAGCCTTAAGGCTGGATGCTGGTTTTTTTCCTGCCATGCTTCCCTGACCTGCAGCATTTGGCTTTTCTGTGAGCATCACAATCGTCTTGTTGCCACGTGGGAAGGGCAGGCGATCCCTGTGCTGTCCCAGGAGCATTCTCACACCCATGGAGCAACCCATGCACGCTTGCTGCCTCGCACCAGAGCCAGCATGCAGGAGTGGCCAAGGCACCCCAGATGTCCCAGGCGGCTCTGCACACTGCTGCAGGGAAGGGGACAGGTCCCCGAGGGGCTGCACCCATGGATCCAGGAGCTCCCAGCCCCCTTCACCCTCAGACCAGGCAACCCCATGCATTCAGGCTCCCTTCTCTCTGGGGCACAGCGTGGTGATAGGATCATGCTCATGCCTATCCCCAAGCAGGGCAAGGATGGGGATCGGGGAACTGCAGTGCAGGGCTGGGACCAGGGGCTGTGGTGGTGAGACAGACCAGAAACACCCGCTGGGCTTGGCTGGGTAGCACTCTGCTAGCTCCCCAGCTCCAGAATAGTTTTGTTTGCTCATATGAGAAACCACTGCCGGGCGGGGAAGCTGGTGACATTTTTGTGGCTGTGGGTTTGCAGGGCTCTGTGTGTACCCGCTGACAGTGGTGTCACGCTGGATGCTCCCCGGGAAGGAGCTAGGGGCCGCCTGGTGCTCCTGCCCAGTGCCGGGCATGGGAGCCAGCAGGGTTCTCTCCCACAGCGGCACGGGGAGGTGATAGGCACTGAAGGTGCCTCTTGCCTTGAGCTCATCCTCCCTCCTCCGCCCTGGGAACATCTTAAGATCATGGCCGGGCTGCTGCAGCCGGGGTTGCACAATTCCGGGTCCTTTGTCCTTTGCTTATGTGCTTTATCAAGGAGGAAAAGATAACCAGGCATCTTCAGTGCCCTGCAATCAAGTGCGTTTCTCAGGCTTGTAACTCCTCTTATCGGGTTCGATCTCTCGCCGCGGCAAGGTTTCCCATGCACCTTTGTACTCCAAGAATGCTCCCAGGTCTGCTTTCAGCCTTGTGCAAAGCCTTTATGATGTGCGCTTTCTCCAAAACACCTAAGCCTTAATTGCCTAATTACGTACAAGTCTCCCGTGTGTGTGGTTGCGATGACAGCTGGGTGCGGCTGCCGGGCTGAGAGAAGGGCTCTCAGCTTGCACAAGCAGTGCCAGACCCGAGTGCCTCTCGGGAGGCAGCAGGAGGCTGTGGTTCCCGCTGCGGAGCCGTGGGGCGAGTGCCAGGTCCCCGCCTGAGCCAGCCGGGACAAGCACCCGGCTCCTGGCCCCAAGGCCTTGGTCGTAGCCGAGGTGACACAGAGGGACCTGGGCTAGAAACGGGGCCTCGGGGGTAGGATTTTGTGCAGAAGTACCTGGCCCCCCCCTGCCCCCCGGGCAGTTTGGGTTACCCGATAGTGCCCTGACACTGAAACCCCAAGAGTGCCCAGGGCTCAGGCACATGAGGATGGGTTGTTTCCAGCCAAATCAGGGCTGTGTGGTCTGGGAAAGGGGAATGGGCATAGGTTCAAAGGGTGTTTGCCCTGATCCTGCTCTGTCCCAGTTTCCCAGGCCCTGCTGTGCCCCCAGTCCTGCAGTGGGGGGTCCCAGCGCTGTCCCAGAAATGCTGACTGAGGACTTCTATGTTGCATCCCACAGAACAGGCTGTAGGGACTACAGGTCACCAGTGTCACCAGTGTCACCATCACATTAGCCTTTCAGTTTGGCCCCTGCACCGCTCAGGGCCTCTCTGTGGGCAGGGGAGGGTGCACATCCCCCTGCCTGCTGCAGGCAGCCCCTGCCCTGACTCCCATCCTTCCTGCTGGGCACAGCCCCCCAGTCCATGCGCAGGACCTCGCAGTGGGGCACACAGAGCTGCAGCTCCTGTCCCATCCCTGCCTTCTTTGGGGTCTTTGGGACAAGTCACTTTGCCTGCCAGAGGCCCCTGTTGCAATAGCTGCCATGCAGGGCTCGTGTGGGACCATCACTGGAGTGGTCGCCACGGGGTCCCCGGATGCTGCAGTGCCCTTGGCGCACACACCCCAGGCGCTGCATCCCCCAAGGTGAAGGTACCATTGGTTTTCAGGCACCAGGAGCCACGCAGTGCCCCAGGGTGTGAGATGTGGCTTGGGCGTGGGTCTTCCCACTGCCTCAGTGCCAGTGGCTGCGGGCTGAAGGAAGGGGATCCCTCCTGGGCTGGGGGGGCTCCTGCTGCATCTCACCTCACGGAGCAGGGGGTGTATGGCAGTGGCTTGGGCATGAAGCGGGGCTGCTGCAGAGGTGACAGGTGCATCTCCTGGGCTACAGAGGTGGGATCCCACTGCTGAGGGTGGCCTTGCTTAGCCCAGGGAGGAACCTGATACAGAAATAAGCAGAATTGGGGTCCTGCAGCACCCCCTTTCCCCTGAACACGACAGCACTTGCTGGGCAGTGAGACGTGTCCATAGGTGGGAACAGCAGCAGTCTGTGCTATTCCCGTGGGATGTTAATTCCCGCGGGTGAGCAGGGTGGGCAGGAGCTGGAGATGTGAGTGGGCAGCACGTGCGAGAACAGGCAACGGCTGCAGCTCCTGGGGAGGGCAGGAGGAGACGGCTCTGTGCTGAGCAGGGCTACCGGGTCAGGGATGGCGCCAGGGGATGGGGACGGTCCTTGTTGCCCGTGGGGCTCCGCAGCACTAACACATGTGGGTGCTCAACCCCGGGGTGCTGGGGGACTGCAGGGCTCAGCCCTCCATCGGGCTCTGTCATCCGCAGGGTGACCCAGGCAAGAGGGGGAGAGGTGAGCGAGAGGCAAAAGAGCTTTTTATTTTCAAGATGTTTTATAATGGGATTATTAGTTCCCAAGAGGTGTTTCGAATTGATTTGGTAAGGAATCGCTTTCATTTCTCCTCCGCAGAGATGCGGTGGGAATCCAGCCTTTGGTGCGAACCATTGCAGAGCTCTAGATGCCGTAGATCCGAAAAACTCCCAGCATGCTGGAAGGATGCGCTCAGCTCCCCTCAGCCCCATGCACCCCACGTGTGCCTTTTGCCCTGTCTCCGGTGTGACTCCATGGTGTGCAGCATCCAGGCGAGCCGGGCTGCAGCCCCGCGGGAGCAGCAGCTCTGCTGGGGAGAGCTCTGCCTATCTCAAAAGGGAGAAAAAAAAAACACTCCTTCAAAAAAAATCCCCCCTTTTCCCCAGGAAAACCCCCTTTTTCTGGGGGATCTGACCTTTTCCCAGCACAGGTTTCACGGCATGCCCAGCTGGCACGCTGTGCCTGGCGCCCAGTGGCCCTTTCACCACAGCGGCAAGGGGAGCGCAGGCATCTTCAAAAGCCCTGGAAAGAATTTGGTGGGAGGGGGAGAAGGGGTTTTACAAGCTCCCATTCAAAAATGGTCACTTTGAAGTGATGTAGCATTTTCAACCCTTTGAAGAGCCACAATTAGGAGGGGGCTGGTGCAAGCGAAAGGCAAAACTACTGAGTGACTATCACGGGCTTTCTCTCCCCGGGCTTTTAAGGGATGAACTTTTCCTCCCTGCCTGCCTTTTTCTCACGAGCCCAGGGGGGTGGGATTGGAGTGTTTGGGGGAGCTGGAGGTTTCACACACACACACCCCCCATGCAGAGAAGGAGGGGGTCTGCCATTGGCTTTGCCCACCAGCAGCAGCAGGGCGGCTGATGGAGCGTGTCGGAAGGGAGAGCAAATTGCCCAGGATTCCTGCAGACGCATGGAGTGCCTGTGCCCTGGCGCTGGCAGGGCTTGGGTGCTGCAAGGTTGGGCCAGGGAATTTTTTAGGCTCCATAATGGGGAAAGGTGTTGGCCATCAGTGCTGGCTGCTGGCAGTGTCATTTCCATTATGACTGGATCTAGAAGTCCCAACCAAGGCAGATATTCCTCCCGTCAGGGTCCTGGAGGCAGGTGCAGAGGTCTGGTGCTTGAGAGCAGGCACGATGAATAGAAAAGGGGGGAAAAAAAGGCAAATGTGTGTCCACGTGTTAGAAACTGAAGAGAGACAAGTGGTGGCCCAGGGTTATGCAGGTAGCCTGTGGTCTGTGTGCTTGAAGGCTCATCCTGCAGCTTGGGCTCCTCAGCAAGTCCCTGTGTGCCCAGGCTGAGGCCACCCTGTGCCATCGTGTAGCACAGAGCAGAGGGAGGCAGGAACTGGGTGAGGGCAGAAGCCCTGCCTCTTGCCCTGGGGATCTGCCACCCACTGATGGGCTCTGTCCCGGAGGAACCCCTGGGATGGGGGCTCCTCCTCCGCATCTCTGCTCCAGCTGGCTCAGGGCTCTCCTGAGAGCAGCCCAGATGCTTCACCATATGCCAAAAATTGGAGAAGATGGGAAATTGAGGTCACTGTTTTTATTCCAAGAATGGATGCTATTGTCCCAAGCAGATGCAGAGGGAGAAGGAAAGGCACATCTGTGAGTGGGGCTGCGGGGCACTTGCCCAGGGCACAGTGATGGTGAGCCCAGCACTGGTCCAGTGGCTGGGACTGTGCTTGGGGCTGCTTCCCCTCATGTTGTGACAGCAGTCCCCAAACTTGTGCCACTCCTGGGCTGTGTGGTGGTCCAGGGCTGCTCTGCAAAACCACCCTGAGAACATCTCCAGTGACAGCCTTCACCCTGAGTGTGGCAGTTTGTCTGCTGGGAACAGGGGGTGACCGTGTCCCGCTAGCTTGGACTGGCCATCTCCTCTGGGGAGGTGTGACATCTTGGGGACTGTGGGGAGCCCCCCTGAACCAGGGGCTGGTGTGAGCTGAGCCTCCTGCACCTCTCCGGGGCTGTGGCTCTTTCTGCTCCTGCGGTGGCAAGTCCAGGCCCTACTGGGCAGCTGTGGGGTGGCACTGCCAAGATGAGGTGGCCGTTTCAGGGCTGTCCTCAGCCTTGCTTTCCCCCACAATAATCTCCAGCATGTCCCAGTTCCTGACACCACTGAGATGCTAGGAAGAGCCAGCCAGGAATGCTGGTGTCCCTCTCCGTCACAGCTTGCTCCCAACAAGGTTCCCTCTGATCCTCAAAAGGGGCAGGCTGGATGCCCCAGAGGTGCCGCTGGAGTGATGCAGGATGCCTTTTGTTGTCTTAATGGATGCCTGGGCAGGACAAGCCCCCCCTGCCAAAAATGAGTCATCCCACAGCAATGACTGCAGCCGGCGTCCCTGGCTGCCAGGCGTCCTGATGGATGGGAGGTAGCTCAGCCCTCAGCTTCCGCTGCCCGGATCCAGCGACCTGCCGTGCCCCAGCCGCAAGCGGTGGGAGCCTGCGCCCCAGCTGCCAAAAATGCTGTGGGGTTTGTGCTGGCTGGGGAGTGTGGGGCACAGCCCCACATCACACCCCACTGTGCCCCTTGCCTGGGTTCTGTGATGGGAGATGGGTGTCACGCATACCCCAGTGCCCAGTGTCCTCGGGAAGGCCAGGAGAGCTGTGGGTATCATGAGCAGTGCAGACAGCTATTAATGGCGGTTTTTTAATTAAAGCAGCAGTAAGGGCTCCCCTTGCTCTTTGCTTGCACTGTAACGTAGCCTGGCGGCAGGGGCACAACCCATTTCGGAGAGCAGCCTTGCCCCACCTGTGAGAGGGAGGCAAAACCATTGCACCCAGTAGAGCAGCAGCCCTGGTGCAGTTACCCAGACTGGAATAGCCCCCAAGACCATGGCAGACCCCGCTGCTGCCCAGGCAGAGGAGATGTGGGAAGCACCGGGCGGCAGCTGGGGAGCAGGAGGCTGCACAGGTACCATGCTCAGGGCAGGCAGTTGGTGGGTGCTGGTGGCCACCTTCTCCCAAATTCCTGGGATGCTCCTCCCTGGGATGCAGGGCAGAGCCTGGACTCCCTGCAGGGATGACAGGCCCCTCACAAGGGTCATTCGCGTAACTGAGCACAGACCCCCCTCATCACACCAATGGCTGATGGTTTATTTGCTGTCTCCTCTCCCTTCAGGCTGCCAGGTGAGGTGTGAGGAGAATCCCGGCTGGAGCTGCGATGCTGCCGTGCCAGCCTGCGACACAGCCCAGCCTGGCTCTACCCCGCACAGGGAGCACCTGGAGGGGCCAGAGCAGCACGGGGCAGCAGTGGTGCTGGCAGGGGGCACGGTCCTGCAGGTTGCTGCCATCCCCCCTGGGGTGCTGGACAGAACTGAGCTCACCGACTTCTACTGCTGCACCCGTTGTGGGAAGGTGTTTTGGGAAGGGTCTCATTTTGGACGTGTTGTCTCCCAGTTTCAGGATGTTCTTGTCACCACCAGGGATGAGCAGAGCATCTATGAGCTGAGCTGAGGTGGAGCACGGGGGAGTGAGGTGGGGACCACGCGGGGGACGCTTTCCAGTGAACCTCAGCAGATTTTGGGCCGTGGGTTTGTGGTGTGAGGTTGGAAGTGGGGGGCTCTCATTTCGGGGTCCGCTGTGGAGAGAACTGTCACATTTGCACTGATGGTTTGCAACAGCCCGAAAATACATGGCCTCCATGAGATCCTTATTAAATCAGAGGTGGCTGGGGAATGGACCCTTTGCTTTATTTCTGCCTGCCTCCGGGCTGGGCGTGGCAAGAGGGTGGCAGAGCTCTCCAAAATGCCACCCAGGCAGTGCCGACCCCGTGGCACCTATCCGGCCCTGGCACCCTCGCCCCAGTGCCCCTCTGCCAGGTCACTCGTGTTGGGGAGCCAGGAGCTGCACCCCCAACAGCAGCAAGGGGGAGAGAGCATCTCTGGTGCCCAGAGCGCTCCCCAGCCTGTGGGACACATGCCATGCCACGACCCATCCCCAGCATCCCTGCTCATCCTGGTCCTGCTCTCCCCGCAGCTCTCCCGGCATTCCTCGGAGGCAATGGGTGAGTGCAGGTGTGGCGGTCTGGGGGGCCTCTGGGTGCACCACAGTGCTCACTGGCACCCACATCACCCCGTGCTGGAGCTGGGAACAGCCCAGCTGACCAGGCTCATCTGGGCGGGGGTCCCATGGGTGGCAAAGCTGCCTGCCAGCCCAGTGGGTGAGCAGCACCTGCCTGCCCACCTCCCCCCAGGTGGGTCCATCAAGGCACCCCTGTGCCCAAGGCTCTGTGAGGTGTGCACAGGAGTAATGGTGAAGTGCGTAATCCCAGTATTGCCAGGATCCAAGGTTGCCAGTGGGATTAGCCAGCATCCAGAGGAGGCTGCACGGACCGATGAGGGGTCCAGGTGAGGTGAGGAGCCCAGCCAGGTTGGTCCTGCAGCTCCAGGCGCTGCCGTCTGATGCCTCCCAGTCCAGGGACAGGCTTAAACCACTCCGCCCTGCAACTGAGGAGCATTTGCAAAATTCCTCCTCTAATCCCGGTTAACTGCCAGGCCCTGATGTTATTGCTGAGAGGGCCCGAGGGGCTCTTGGCTGAAGTGTGACATTTACGGGCCAGCAAAATGCCTGCCCAGGCAGCTTACGCTGCAGTCCGAGACTCCCTTTCCCTCTCCAAGAGCTCCTGGCCATGTGGTGCCGGGAGGCTCCTTCCCTGCCCCCAGGGATATCTCACCCCCACGGGGTTAAGCCCTGTGCCAACTTTTTCTGCTTTAAACATTTCTCTTTCCACAAGCTTCTGCCTGGGCATTAGTACAAGTGACCCTGAAAGGTGACCATCCCCACACTGTGCTGGTCTTCCCTCCCCAGCAGTCCCTGCTGAGTCCTGGCCACAGGCACAACTCCCTGGTGACACTTTCCATGGTCACAGTGTGCCATTTTGTCCTGATTTCCACCAAAAGGTGGCAGAGGACCCCTGTGCCCGCCTCTGTCCCCGTCTCCTTCACAGCCCTGCCAGGGCCCCCTGCCTGCCCCTCATTTGCTGCTCTAGAGCCCTGTTTCTTTCAAGTGGAAGCATAAAATAGTGTCACCTCCTTCACTGGTGATGGACAAAGTCGAGGGGGATGCCAGCAGCATCACAATGGCAGAGCTGTCACCGCGGCAGCATGCATGTGTGTGCTTAAAGGTAAGGACCCATTTTAGCAGGGCAGAGATGCCGAGCCTGGCTCTTTTCCGTCAGGACACGGTGGGGGGTGAGTCTGGCCCTGGCTACGAGGATCTGTGTTTCCCAGGGTGGGGTTGGAGGGTTATTTTCCCGCCTTCCCTGCACTTACCTTGGCAGAGCTTGGAGAGAAAGCCTCCTCCATGGCTGAGCATCACCGTCGTCATCACAGTAGAACGGTCACGCACCAGCGGTCTGCTTGCGGAGCCGTGGACACGCTGCGGTGCGGTGGTTAGTGTTTTGACGCTGGCTGCTGCAGATTGTTCTGAAACCCACTGTTCCTCTCCTCCTAGTCTGGTTTTGGGGGGCTGCAAAGCAAAGGCTGACTGATGGTGCCCCAGCCAGAGATGGCCATGCCCAGCACAGTGCAGCCCCTGCGTGCAGAGGACTCGGGGAGCACATCTCCTGCTGCCAAGGCTTTGGCTGCGTGGGGGTGCCGGATTTGGGGGGATTTCCCAGGGGGATTTCCCAGGGGATCTCTGAATCGCTGCCTCTCCCCTGCCCATGGTGGAGGGCTGGCAGGTTCTGTGCTTCCCACAGAGTCACAGCCAGGGACAGTCACGTCTCTGTCCTCTAATCCCGTGTCACCAGGGTGGGCTGTCGCCCCGGGGAGCCCCACAGCCCAGCCGTGCTGCGGCGTTGCCCAGCTTCCCGGGGGGCAGGCGGCCATTCATCCTCCCAGGCCGGTGGGGGCAAGGTGCTGGAGCTCACCACCCCAAAAACGGTCCGTTTGAGCAAAACCTTCCTGCCCCACCACCTTCATCACCTTCCCCATCTCTCTTGGCTTACCCTGGAGATGGCTGCTTCTTCCAGAGATGGGCAGAAGAAAAACAGGGATTTTCCCACTGGGCTGGAGGCTCCCGGAGCCCGGCACACCTTCCTGCATGCACATTGACACCTCCAGCCATGGGGGTTATTCCTCCTAATGGGATTAAAATGCCTTCTGCTGCTCTCGCCCTCAGTGGCCATAATTTTTCCATCAATTCTGTTTCTCTCTTCAGTTGTTTTCATTTTTTGCATATAACATGAAGGAATTGTGTTTCAAGTCCTGGTTTTCCAGCTCTGCGCTCTCTCTAGGTGTTTGTCTCTAGGAAAACACATTTTTTTCTTAATTCCCTCTAAACCTCAAATGGGAATTTCCTCTTCACTTTTACCCCCAGGTCATTTTTATCATGTTTCTGGTGCAACAGTTTGGGGCAAGGCAGTGACAGCAGGAAGAGGGGAAATAAATTGTGTTCTGCTAAACTGGCATCATTAAATGTACCTGGCCTGGGGCACTGGCGATTGCTTGTAGGGCTTCTGGTGCTGGAAAACTGGGACATGGAGGGACCAAATATCCACTTTGTGGGTGATGATACAGTCGGAGACACAGTTTTACATGCCCTGGGCCAACCTCACCATCTTTGGGCCACAATTACCTCATCCTGGGCCATCAGGATGAGCTCCAGTATTGAATCCCGTGTTGGT
>JAVJGI010000065.1:7869158-7885258 GCA_035590275.1 Ibycter americanus | reverse complement strand
AAGGATGCGGGCTCAGAAACGAATTCATGTCAACGCCCCCCGGCCCCCGCCCCCCCCCGCGCCCCGCCGGACCCGCCCGGTGCCCCGGGACGGGCTGGGGGCACCGCGGGAGGGGCTCCCCCCTCCTGCAAGCTTCCCCCGTGTTTTCCCACCGTTGATTTTTTTATTTTATTTTTTTTTCTCGAGGCGACTCCTTTGGAATATGACAGACACGGTTTTCTCACCCCGATTTTGCTCTTTTTTTGTTTTATTTTGCGTTGGGTTTTCTACTTGGGTTTGGTTTGGTTTGGTTTTTTTTGGGTGTCCGAAGAAAGTCTGCGTCCTCACCCGCTCCTTGAATCCGTTTAGCACACCTGAGATCCCAGGAAAAGACATTGAATCCTTCTGGTTTTGTGTATAAACTGGGATTAGCAAATCCTGGACTTTTTTTTTTCCTTAAAAAAAAAAAATTGAAATAAACTCTAGAGGCAGAGGATTTGCTTTTGCACAGGGAAGGGGCGCGAGCGCTCTCTGCTGCCTAGAGAGATGCCGGAAAACTACTGAAAATAGTTTGGGAACTTTTTTTTTCTTTTGGTGAAACTTGGATAACACTTCTCAATGCAGAACGATTCATTTGACGTATGTAGATTCACCCGCCTTTTATATTATATATATATGCCTCAGTATATATATTTATAAAAGAAAGGGAGGAAGAAGAGAAAGCCACCCGAAGTCGCATTTTGAAGTGACTGCACGTATAATCGCAAATGCTGCTTTTTATTGCTATGGCACAAGAACATCCATTTGGAAAAATGCGGAAAATTTCAGAAGTCTCCTTTCTCCCGCTGGTCTTTCAGCCCTCTTCTCTTCGTCTGCACTAAAGCCATCCGTATCACTGCCGTCTCCCCGCTCTTTCCTCTCTTGCTCCCTGCATCCAAACCATTGCGATTAAAAAAAAAAAAGAAAATAGTTACCTGCTGGTTTATTTGGGTTGTGTCTTAACTATTTATCATGTATGTATATATTTGTGGGTGAAGATTGTGAGCCTGGTTTTGTTTGAAGCTGGTGGTGAGTGTTTCAAAAATATGGTTTGGGAAATACGCTTTTTTGTTGTTGTTGGTTGTTTGTTTTCCTAGTCTTAAAACTAAAAAAAAAAAAACTTGAGTCTGCCATGATTATTTCCCATTGCACTGAATATTCTGCTTTGTCTCTGATGGTTTCACCTACAGTTTGGTTTTTGGTTTTCTCCACTTCAACAATTTGCGATGATTTTTAAAAAGCTCCAGATTTAAAGAAGAACAAGAGAAAAAGCGCTGTCGAAAGCGCCTACTGTTAATGCTGTAATTTGCAAGGAACTGCTTGGCCGAAGTCTTTCTGTGAGCATGGAAGGGGGTGTCCAGCACTTCCACTGGTGCTTCTGTGCGATAGTTACGGGGTGGGAACAAGATCTTTTCTAGCGAGGTTTTATCGTCGTTACCAGATGGTTGCACATTTATATTTTTTTTTTTGACTAAATGGATTTGCCACAATGAAATGTCATAACATTTATGACATGATATTAAAAAGTGTATTGTAAAGCCAAGTTCTAGATGGATTTTTAAAAAGAAATCTTGGTTATAAACCCAGTCTAAAGGGAGCTCTGTCCAGTGTTGTAAAGACAACATGATGTAACCCATATTTATATTTTTATAAAATACCTATTAAGACTGTGAATCTCCTGTGTGAATTGCTGGGTGAGTTGTTTAAGAAAAGTATTGTTCCTTTCCAGCCTCCTGGAGCTTTAGACACGCTGAGATTTTGGGAAACTGTATGTCGGGGAAGGGGGTTTGCTCTGAAATTGTGAGTTGATGTATTTTTACATCCCTTTGTATTTTACTGAAAAGCTGCTGCCCTTCCTAGTCCCTAGAGTTTCAATTTTCTATGCAACCCCCACCCCCCCCCATCTCTCTTGGTCCTGAGGCGTAAACGGGCTGCTGATTGATTCCCATTGAAATGAGGGTCCCCCCACCCCCCTTGTTGGCTCATCGTGCTGCTGACCCTTCACGCCAAAACGGGGAGTACAAGAAAAATAAAAAAAAAAAAGAGGCAGGTGGGGGAGGCTCTTTCATGCATGACTGGTTGCCTTCCAGCAGTCATCTTTTTAATTATTATTATTATTTTTGTAAGAAGAATATATTGATAATGTCAGTGAAATAAGCAGACATTGAAGCTGATGCACAGATTGCTCCAGAAAGGAGTTTTTCTGTAGATTTTTCTTTAGATGCGAATACCTTTTTTAATTATGTTAATTAATGTTAAGAATTTTTAGGCTTATATTGAAGCTGTATGTGGGTCACTATATGATCATTTCTAACTGGATAAAGTCTGTACAGTACAGCATATTCCTGAGTGTATGATATAGACGTGTAGCCCCAGAGTGCGAAATTTATAAATAAATTTTTCATTGATCTTTTTATAAAAAAAAAAAAACAAAACTAAATGGCTTTTTTGTTTGTTCTTTCCTACATGGTTATGGGTGATGCTGGGTGGTTCCTCTGGTGGGGGGTGGCTGGCCAGGCTCCCCAGGTGCCTGTTTTGGTGTCCAAACCTGCAGTGCTCCTGGGTTAAATGCATCCCCAGAGGGTGATGGTTGGGGTGGATTTTGGGGGGATGCTGGAGCGTGCAACCCCTACCAGCCCTTTCCCACAGCTGGAGGAAGCTCTGGGGGTGTCCTGGTTTGCCCTATCCTGCTGTTCAGAGGGATGATGGCTCAGGACCAGGATGTGCTGGACCAGGCGCGTGGTGCTTGAGGCGTTCCTAAAGAAGCTGCTTGACCCAAGGGAGAGAGGTGGGAGCTCTGCAGCCAGCCCTGGGACCGCTCCTGGGGTCTGTAGCGTTTGGGGGGTGTGTTTGGGTCTGCAGCCCCAGCCCCACTGGCTGAGCACCCCGTGATTCCCTGCAACCCTTCCCAGGTTTTTTGCTCCAACCTGGGCCCCAGCAAGGGTTTGAGGTGGCTTGGTCCTTGCCAAACCCTTGGGCTGTGGGGATGGGGTCACCTCTAGCCAGAAGCTGCTGTCGGACTGGTGGTGGCTTCAGCTGCGCCCTGGGAGGGACGTGGGGTGAGGGTCACCGTGGGGTCTCCATCCCCAAGGGCACCTCTGTCATCTCACGTGGCTCAGAGCAGGCTGGTGCCCAAAAGTGGGCTGAGCGCTGCACCTTTGGAGGCTTTCCAGGCAGGATCCGGCTGCTCTGGGAAGTGGGAAAAGCGGAGGCAGCCCTGTCCTGCCCACAGCTGGGGCTTTGAAGGCAGGGGGCAAGCAAGCTTTCCTCTCTGGCACTGGTGTGGGGGTTTTGGATGAAGCTTTCTCTATCAATAATTTTGCCAGCTCTGGAAATTCCTAAATCCCCGGGAAATTTGTGCCGTGCTCAATTTGGGTGCGGATTCCCAGGAATGCCGGGAGCGGTGTCCTGTAAGTGGCAGCGGGGAGGAAACCTGGAGAAGAGGCTCAGTGTGATCTCTCCAGGTTGGCCAACTTCCACTCTGATGTGCCAAGCCCCATGCCATACACTGCCAGCACGGGACAGTGCCTGGGACAGGCACAGCCAGCTGCCCAGGGTGCCCTGGGGACACGCAGCCTGCCCAGGCACAGCCCTGCCTGGAGAAGATGGACACCAAGTGACCCAGCTGATTTTCAGCAGGACAAAAAAAGATGATGCCAAAAGCATCAGTCGCAGCCGCTGGTTGTCCTGCGGGTTTATCACCCGGGTCTCACGGCTGCTGCTGCCTGTAGCCAGACCTGTGGGATGTGTGGGGGGGTGAGCATCGCTCCCCTCTCCTGCCCTGGAGTCATCTTGTCCCACCTGGGCACTATGTGACACCAGTGAGTGCCCCCAGACCTCCCACCAGCACAGTGCTCCCCAGGGCTGGGGTGCTGCGGGCTCACACCTGGGGGTGCAGCTCACACCTGCCTCTCCACCAGGCTCAGGATGTTGCAAAAAACCCATCCGGGTGCCTGCTTTGGCTTGTCACAGAGCTGGGCTCGGCTCAGCCCTGCAGCTTCTCGCCGCTCACCTCGTCCCAGGGCTTCAGCCAGGCTGGCCAGGCCAGCCACGACCTCAAGGATGGGTTTTTCCAAGGAAACGCAGCATTTCTGCACACAGCTTCCCTCACCCCACAGCGGACGGAGCAGGCTGGGGCCTCCGACAGCCCCTTCGCAGGGGATTTGGGTTGGGTGGTGAATACAAATCACACCCCCCAGCACCCAACCCAGTGCCCAGAAAGCCACCCTGTGTCCCTGGGCTCCCACATGTGATGGCCCCAGCAGCAGGGACGTGCCAAGGGCGCAGCCGAACCCCAACCCCCGGGGCTGAGCCCGCTGGGGACCAGCCGCCCCAGTACCAGGCTCCCTGTATGGCCCGTGGCCACCCCGCTTTACCGCTCTCCTCTCTACAGAAACCCTGTCCAAGAAATCTAGGAACTCCAAAGACTTGCTTTTTCTTCCTTCTTCTTTTTTTTTTTTTTTCCCCCTTTTCTATTTTTGTTCCAATAAAACAAAAATATTGGATCGTTTGGTGGCGTAAGCACATTCTTCTGGCATTTTTGCATGTCCCTCGCTGCGCATTATTGTCCGCCAGCCACATTACGTAGGTGCTGTTGTTCCAAGAGAAACCAAAGCAAGAATTTGAACTTTCAAGTGCTTCCTACCATTGTCTTTTGCTTTTGTTTGTGCTACTGACTCCAAACCAGATGGATCGGGCTCCCCTCCGGCCACGGGGGCGATGGGAAGTCAACACAGCCTGGTGAGGTTTGACAGCTTTGTCTTCTCTTCTATTGCCCTTCATCCGTCAAGCCCAGCCATCGGAGCTGAATCGACCAACGCATATGGATGGGGGGGAGGAGGTGGGATTTTATTTGAATTTCAGGGAGCTTAACACAGTAAGTAATGAATGAGAAAGAAAGACGGCGAGCAGGCAAGCAAGAGGGGACGGGCTGTAATCAAAATTCAGTACATTTTAAATAGATGCTTTGTTGGGCGTTTGTATGACTATGATAATGCCGCAGTCTGCAGATCCGAATAGGAGTTACCTTTTTTTAAAAAAAAACAGAAATCACAATCAACTTCTGTTCGGTGCTGGGGAGGGGACAGCAGCTCGGTCTGGCTGTCCAGACTGGCCTCTTTTCCAGCCTTCGTATTTTGCCCCTTCTTGAGGCTTTCTGGGCTCCATCCCTGCCATCGGGGTGAGCCCCTCTGGGTGGGTGGGAGGCAGGGGGTGGCAGGGTGGCCGGGCAGGCCACGGTCGGTGGCATCCAGGGTCCACAGCATGTCGTGCAGGACAGGATGGCTCATGGTTTCAACCTATTTTGCTGCTGACCCAAAGCTGCCACACTGTTTGGTGCTGGGTCTTGGTGCAAAGGTCCCAGTCCCCCACATCCCTCCAAGGCTGGAGCTGGCCACCATTCCTGGGGCATGGAGTCGTTTTGGGGTCTTCTTGGGGTGTACGTGACCTTCACACCCTGCCACGAGGTGGGTACAAGGTTTTCAGTGCCAAACCCCCATACGCTAAAATTGCTGTCACTCTGCAGACCTCCACGCTCAGGGGGCTGTGTCCCACCAGGGATGCTCCCAGGCGTGGGATGCCTCAGCACAGGGACCACGGGGGGGGGTGCCACTTCTCCTTGGTGGCAGTGAGCATCCCAGGGAATGGCACTGTCAATTGTGTGGGCAGCAGAAATGTCTTTCTTCTCTTCCCAGACGTTCTTCAGCTGCCATGTCCCACTGCCACCATGAGCACCCATCTCTAAGGGTGCCCAGGGAGAGGTGACCTCTGGGTCTCACAACGGGTGGGACGCAGACCTGCGAGTGCAATGTAGGTTTTGACTTCTTCATGTTAGCAGGTTTCTTTTCCTGACCCTAACAAAATAGTCAAGCAGGGGAACATCCTGGTTTGGCTCGTTTTGGGAAGGACAGTGGATGGGGCTTGGGTCTGGAGGGGTGGAAGGCTGCTTGGGTGGAGGGATTCAGGGAGGGATCGGGGGTGGCTGGGGAGGCTTAGGGGGGATTGCTGGGGACATGGAGGGATGGGAGGTGGCTGGGTAGGGATGGGGGCATAGAAGCGTGGCTGGGGACAGACGGATGGGTAGAAGAACAGACAGAGGCAAAGCTGGACTGCAGGATGGGCGACAAGCTGGGAGGTGGTTGGGACAACTGTTTTAATTGGAAACTCCTCGTTCAGCCTCAATCCAACAGGATTCTGTGGCTGGGAGCAGTCTCTGAGGGCAGGTCAAGGACAGTGGCACCACCAGCAGCACCCTCGTGAGGTGGCAGACCTTGGCACCGCTGAGCTGGACACGTCCTCCTGCTGCTTTTTAGGAAGAGGGTCCCCAGCAGGTGCCTCCCCTTTCCCCTCATGATCTGGCAGCAGCCCTGGCAGCCCAGAGGAGTGCAGAGGGACACTGAAACCCAGCTGTGAGCATTAGCTGGCAAATCCATCTTGTTTCTGATCCAGCCCAGCACCAACCAGCTTCATGTTTCTCCTGGACAGGATGGCCATGCTGGCTCTGCTGACCCCCCTGGGCAGCCCGGCACAGGGGTGCAGGCAGATGCTCCCCCAGCATGGAGGGGAGGCAGGGCTGACCCAGCCAGCACGGCCACGTGCACCCCTGGCTAGAGGGGACATGGCCAGAGGAGACACTGGCCAGGCAATGACTGGCAGCTCTGCTAACCTTCTGCAACGCGTTGGGGGTGCAATGTGAGGCTGAGACTTTGCACTGGGTCTGAGCAGCACCCTGGGGCTGATGGTTTGTGTCCTGAAAAACGAGGGCACAACGAGCAGGCTCCTGGCTCCAAATGAATTTAACAACCAAGGAACACCTCTCTCTGGAAATGGCATCTCTGAGCCTCCTGTCACTCCGGGAGTGCACTGCATCCTCAGTTCTTGTTTCCTCCAGCTGAAGAAACACTTCTCACATATGTCCAGTCAACAGCAATGGTATTACAAAGGATGCAATTGCACAGACAGACTCCAAATGTGCCCAGACCTCTCTCAGGTTTACTGCCCAGGAGCAGACCTCTGTCCATGCATCCCTACTTGCTCCGGGAGCTGGGATGTCTCAGCGTGGTTGTCCCTCTGCAAGCTGGGGGAGGAGTGGTGCGGTAGCTCCCTGGACACCTGATTTCCTTTAATTATGCCTAAAAGGCTCAATCATCTGGCAGCTGGAGGCTCTGCCAGGGAGCGAGTGGAGAAGCTGGAGGCACTGATCGCATGCTTGCAGCCTGCCCCAGGGGCTTCCCCTGCTGCCCCATCCCATACCCAGCCTGCCCCATGGAGAGGAGTTGGTTCTTCCAGCAGCCCAACACCTTTGGGAACTACCAGCAGCTGTGACACTTACTGGGATCTCTCCCTGGATGCTTCAGCTCAGAGGTCGCAGCTGGGGGACCCCTGCCCAGCCTCTGAATGAATGAATCCCTCCAGAAAAAGGGATGCAGGGTGGCCCAAGGCAACAGGGCTATGGGTACAGGAGGGTGCCGGCTCACCGCCCACCACCCTGCATGTCCCCATGAGCAGGAGGGCACAGGGAAGCCCTGACCTCGCTCTGCAGCACCAGGACCAGCCCTTTGCGTCCCAGCACAGCGCCCGGCTGGGGCAACCATCCCCAGCGGGTCCCCACATTTCACCCTGCTCACATTCACAGCTACGGTGACAACTCCGAGCCGCCCCCCGTCCCTTTTTCCACTCACTACTCCCCCTCATTCAAAGCCTCTGTCCTTTTAAGCTATTTTTTTCCCCTCCTATTCATTTCCCGGACGCCTCTATCCTTTTCTCTTGCCTAGCCCCTCTCCCGGAGCAGCTGCTATGCTAATAAGCATGAGGCAGAAAAGGGAGCGAGCCTTTGCAGTGGCTGGGGAAGAGAGAAAGACCCCAGAGCCCTCCAAATGCTAAATAAATCCAAGGCTGGAGCAGCATCCCTGAACAAAGAGGCCTGGCCTCCCCCCTCTCTTCCCCTCTTCCCAATTCCACCACCTTTTCACATTCAAATCCATTAAACAGCGAGCAGAAAGACCCCAAGTATTCATAGCATTGCATTAAAGAGAAAGCCCCGTGGTCCGTCTCCATCCTGGCCGGGCGGAGGGAAGGGCTCTCCATCCCCACCGGGCTGCCCGGGGGCTGTGTCTGCGGCGGGCTGGGAAACGCCAGGCTCCGGCCCCTCAGCGTGGCAGAAGAAGGACAAAAGCCCCCTGGCCACCGCACAGGGGGATGAGCTGCCTCTCACCTGTGTTCCAGGTTTCTTCCCTGCCTGGGACCCTTGGGCTCCTCCATCGGGATGCAGCTCCTGGTTTCTGCGGGCAGCTGGCAGGGTTTGGGTGGGAACTGCACGAGGTGGGAGAGTCTGGAGGTGCAACAAGGTGGGGGGACCCCTGTGTGTCCTGCCTGTTGATGATGCTGGGGAGTGTTACAGCAGTGGCCGGGCAGTGGGGACACCCGAACCTTAGGGCAGCAAAAACCTCCCACAGACAAACCCAGGGCTCCTGGTCTTGACGAAGGGTGGGAAGGGAGAGGGCTCCTGCGGGGCCAGGCACGGCCGAGGGTCACTGCGATGTGTCCCCCAGCCCCTGAGCAAGGACCAGCCACCTCTGCCTCACCACAGCTGGTGCCTACCCAGCGGGGCAGGTGCCTTGTGCTGGTAACAGTGGTCCCTTATGCCAAACCTGATGATTTCCTACTCATTTTGCCTATTTTGCCCTAGAGTTAGAGCAGCTTTCTGGTACAGTGACCTCAGACCTCGTTCCCTGAGCAAGGGGATGCAGTGATGGAGGTGGACATGTCGATGGGCTCCATGCCAGCTGCTGAGGCTGGTGGTGGGTGGTCTGAAGGGATGCGACTCTTCTCCGGAGGAGGAATAAATGGGCATTTTCTTCTTCTGCCTTCTGGGATGGAAATGGAGATGCACCTCCAGGAAGGATTTCATGCTCTTCTCGGGTACCAAGTTTCTGCTGGAGTCACAGGACTCCAGGAGATGGGGCTTTCAGAACCAAATATTGAAAAATGTTTTAAAATAATGGATTTTAACATATGAGGATTGAAGCTGTCTGAGTGATGCCAGCGGGACCATGGAGACTACGATGGTCACATGCAGTACTCAAGAGGCAGCAATAACTGGGACCCTGCCTGCGCAGCTTGGTCAGTGGAGTGGGATTCAGCTCTGTCCCTGGGGTGTCCCCTGGGGCTCCTTCACAGACTGTGGAAGCAGAGGAGGGATGGCAGCACTTACACCTAAGCTCCTTCTGCTGCTTGAGATGTCCTCATGTGTCCTGCCTGGCCTCAGCCCAGGGTCTGGAGGCCATCCCATCTCCTAGACTTGCACAGATGTCCTGGGCACCCTGGGGCATCTCAGCTGGTGCAAGCTGGCTATCTTTTAGTGCCTGAATCCTGCTCTGCATCATTACAATCAAGAGTCTGGAAGGTGACTGAGGCCACCCTGACAGGCCACCTCCATGTGCTGGGCCACATCCCACCCTGGGCTCCTGCAGCCATCTTCATGCAGAGACCAGGTCTCTGTCCTGACCATTGCAGGTGCTCCTCAGCTTTGTGGTGTGTGAGGGACCAGGCCAGCAAGAGATCTAGATCAGAACATGGAGACAGGTGGAACAATGCTCAGGAAACCTAAAATGACATCAACCACTACATGGGACACAGGACATGGGAGCTCAGACCCCCGTCCCTGCAGTGTTGGATCCCAAAGCTGTGTGTGTAGGGCCCTGAAGCGTTTCCCTGCATGGGGACCTGGGCTCCCCAGGATGCTCCTAGCAACATGAGATCCCTGGGGTGCCTTCACCACTGATGCTTCAGGGCTGATAGGACTTTGCTGAGCCACCCCTTCCTTGCTCCCTGATGCAGACCACCAGCTACTCAGCCTGGAAATGTCTTGCTCACTCCAGGGCTCCACCAGGGCTCCTTGCTGGGCTCCACCAGGGATGTGTTCCCCCAGAGAACACAGCTCTCTGGGGTGCATGTCTGCAAGGACTCGAAGAGGTTTCCAAGAACAACTTCCCACTGTTCTGTGAAGGAAACCAGCTCTAGCCAGGAATCTCAGCCTCACATTCCCAATTCACAGAGAAGGGAGATGTTTCCATCCCTACCAGGGGGAAATTGTGTGCACAAACACTGACTGACCCCGCACACTAATAACATGGAGGGAGCTGTGCTGCACCAGCTGTGGTGGACTGGCTCTTCCTTGGCAAGGGGGTGTCTTTGGGCAGAGGCAGCAGGCACCGATCCTGCAGTACCCTGAGCGGGTGACTCACACCCACCTGCTCCTCACTAGAGACAGGACATGGAGGGTCAAGCTGGCGAGGAGCGTTCAAGAGGCATGGAAAGACCCAGATGTTGCCAACACTACCGTCCTGCTCCACGGTGACTCTCCATGTGTCTTCCCATGGGTTTCGTCAGTGACACGGGGGCCATCGCCCACCATTGCCCTTGGGGGCCCCTCATTGCCAGGGTGACCCTAAGCCCATGTCCCACTATCTCACTCAGCTCCAGACCCTCCCAAGGACCAGCCCCAGCAGCAAAATCCACCTGCCCAGACCTGCCCTCAGAATAGCTCGAAGACCAGAGCATGACAAGTCCTTCATCACATGCACACTGGTGGTATGGGGTGAATGGGATGGGGGGGTAGGGATGAATGCAAGCCACCATGCCCCACCTGCACCCCAAACTGCATGGCTCCAGGAGGTGCTGAGAAGGTGCAGTGAACACCACGGGGGTTTTGGGGTCTTATACGAGAGGATGTGGTTGACAAGCAGTGGGGCACCACCATCTCTGGCACCAAGGCTGTGGTTGGAAGTGACCCAGCCCTTCTCCAGGTGTGCAAGCACAAACCTAACCCTGCTGCAGGCTCCAGCCTTTCTCTGAGTGCTGAGCAGTGGTACTTGCCTTAAGCTCCAATCCTGCAAGATGAGCCCATAGCTCTGCAGGAGCCAGGGCTGTGAATGTCCCAAAGACCCAAATTGCCCATCACTCCCAGGCTGGTCCAAGGGATGTCACAGCTGCCTCCTCATCCTCGTGGGGCTGGCTAGGGACGCTGTGTGGAGTGGCTGACCCAAGGGACCTGCACACACCGCAGTGCTGCTGTCCCCCATCATGGCTGCACCAAGGGGCTGCAGCATGGTGGGACCATCCCAGGCAGGTCTACCTGCAGCGGCAGGTGGGACAGGGGTCTGGGGCATCCCTCTGACGGGCTGGCCGGGGAGAAAGGTCCCTGCTTAGCAATGCAGGAATGCAGGTCAGGCTGAATGCGGCGGAGGCGGGTCTGATCTGGTGCCCCACTAAGCCCCCATTCTTTCCCAGCCGGTGCATCTTGTATTCAGGCTGCCTGCTCCTAAGCAGAGCGTCTTTAATCCTTCCCTTGTCTCCTTCGTTCCCTTTCAGGCCTTTGGCCAATGGGAAGGGGATGAGCAGCTCTCTGCAGGAAGGAAATTAAAAGCGAGGAGGAGGGTAGGGAGGAGGAGAGCGCAGGGAGGGGGACTTGGAAGGGGAGACAATCCTGGAGTGGAGATGCCAGTCATCGGGGTCTCAATAGCCCCATTCACCCTGCCCAGCCACACAGAAAATCAGGGTCACCAGGATCCATGCCCTGCCTGGAGACAACTGTTGCTTTATTCTTTTTAATTGCTGGAAAACGCAGAAAAGTTCACTTGTGTGTGTGGCTGGCTCCGGTGGGGGCTGCGCCGGGGGGCGCAGGCGGCGGAGGGGCGGGAGGGATGGGGTGAGACCGACCCGCAGCGAGAAGGGACACAAAAAGCAGCCGCACGTGAGGGTGGAGGCTGCGACCCAGCGCGGCGGAGGAGCCATCTGTACGGCTGGCAGCGCAGGGACAGTTGCACCCCAATGGGGACACCATGGCTATGCCCCCTGGGCATGCATGGGAAGGGTCCCCTGAGGTTTTGGGGTGGAGGGGGCAGCCCCAGGGCCAGCGGCCAGGCAGAGGAGGGACCTGTGCAGACAGACACATGTGGGTGGATGGGCAGGTGTCCCCACATCTCTGGGCATGGAGATGCCTGGGCTGATGTTTCTGGCTGGAGACACAGCCACTGGGCAGCTTGAAGCACATGCACCCGCAAAGGGGCACCCAGTGGTAAATTGCCACCCCAAGCATGCTGGCACACCTCCCAGATGGACACACAGCCGTGCCACCTCCACCTTAAGATTCTGCTCCAAGTGTCACCCCAGTCAGGTGGACGGCTGCACCCCAGGTAGAAGTCCTGTCCCTCTGCACTCATGCAGCCAACCCCAGGGATGTCCCAGTGTCCCAGAGGGCATGTGTGCAGCCTCGGGGCTCTGGGGAACCGGCTGTCCCAGCAGCCCTCTTGCTCTGCCATCCACCCCTCTTGCTGTCCCACGTACCCCAATGTGGCAGAGCACCTACCTTGAGACACAGGTCACCATGGGTCATGTGCCACTGATCAGCAGGTCTGCACCAGCAGGCCCACAGCTGCCATCTGGCTCTGATGGGTGGTGGGTGCCAGGGGACACTCTGAGAGTAGGACATGAGTGCCTGGGCCACAGATAGAGCCAGCCTGTCTCCATCAGGGACATCTCTGCTTGTCGTCCCCCAGGTCTTCTGTGAGCCTGGGGTGATTTGTGCCTGTCGCAGTCCCCACATTTGGGTGGCACTTCCCTCCCTAGCCCAGACTTTGTCCCCCTTTGCTCTGCCCTTTGCTGAACACTCAGCTTTTCTTTCTGAAGAGCATCAGAGATGGGCTGGCCATGCTGGTGGTCCTGCCTGCTCTCCTGCAGCTCGTTCTCAGCCCACAGCACTCTGTGACCCACAGGGCAGCATCCTTTGAGGTTTCCATGAAACCCGTGCCATCTTGCAAGTCCTTACCCCACCCTGTACCACCATCGCTGCCTACGCCCTTGACTGGCATGGGATGTCCAGTGCAAGGAGATGCAGACAGCACTTGGTGTACCAGCTAGCCTCTGAAGCAGGGGAGATACCTGCTGAGCATGGCCCAAGCCTCCAGCTGGTCTCCTGACTAGTCCCACAAGTTCTGTGGGGTGTTCACCCTCAACACAAGGCCTGGAGACTCCCCTCTGCCACATCTGGGATGAGGGATCTCAAAATTTTCAGGGTTGGAGCAGAGTCCCCAGACTAAGGAGCACCCAGTGGGCAGGGAGGAGGAGGAGAAGGTGAAGGAGAGGCAGGTTTGTGGAGCACAGAAAGGAAACCTGCTGCAGAGCACAAACATCCCATGCTGCTCCTGGGCAGAGGGGCTGTGGGGACACACCACTCCCCGAAAGCCAGTCCATATGCCTGCAGCCTCAGCACCCTTCCTGGCAGCTGTTATTTTAAAGCCATAACTGCAGCTATTTTAAAACCATAACTTGACCAGCCCTGATCCGATGCAAAGAGAGACCTTCCCTGGGCCACAGCCTGGGCAGACTCAGACAGGAGCGTAACCACAGCTAGGGGACAAAAAGGCATTTTGGGGACAAATGCTCTGGATGTTCAGAGCGTTTGGAGAAGGACACGAAGCAGAAGCTGAAGGGTGCTGAGCCCTGACGCCGCCAGACAGCTGACCCAGGAGCAAGGGCAGAACTGGAAATGCTTTCACACCAGTGCTGAGATCACAAGGGGAAATGGAAAACTTGGCAGCATGTGATGCCATCGTGCACCGGGACAGAGACCTGGGGGAAGGATGGTCACTACCAAGATGCAGTGATGCCCCAGCTTCGGAGGAGTGACAGAGGAGGGGTAGGGTTAGGTGGGGGGATGTATCGAGTGAAACAGTGTAGGAAAAAGTGTGTTAAGGAATCTTTGCAGGTGAAAATCTCAGGGTCAGATAATAAAAATGTAAAACTCAGATTGCACACAATGAGAACAGTAAGCCATCTGGAAACATGAAGTGGCCAGCGGTGGTGGGGAGATCCCCAGGCCTGGCACACGTGCTGCAGCAGGTTGTGCAGAGGAGCCAGACCAGTCTGAAGTCTTCAGGTTCACAGGTGACACTCAGCTCTTCCTAATGGCCAAAGGCTGTGTTGATGGCAAGAAGTTTCAGAAGGACCTCACAAAACCCAGGAGCAAAGAGGTAGCAGGTGAGTTTAGGTGTAGAGAAATTAAGGTGATGCTTCAAGGGAGGAGCAATCAGGGTGGGTCATCAGCATGGAGCTTAGGACGGGTGGTTAAACTCAGGAGGAGAGCTGGGAGTCATCACTGACCCAGTGATTTCAGAGAGCTGTTAAAGGGCAGCAGCAGCCAAAAAAGTCATCAAAATGTTGTGTGATTGAGAAGGGTGCTGAGAACCAGCTGGAAAGTGTTCTGCAGAAAACCTTGGTGAGCCTTTATCTTGGGTGCTGTGTGCTGGAGCTCTGGTTTTCACAGCTCAGGAAGGAGACAGAGGAGTTGACTTTCTCTGGATCTGCTCTGTAATGACTGAGGAGGTGAAGCGCCTGTCGTATGAGGGAGGACTGGAAAGGCTGAGACTCCCCTGTTTGGAAAGGGGAAGACCAAAGGAGGACGTAACTGAGGCTTGCAAAATCATGGAGGTGGTGGACAAGATGAGCATGGAACTGTAGTACTCCAGCAACCCTTGGAGCAAGGATTGGAACTAGCAGGTGATGGGTTTAAAACAGAGAAAACATAAAACTTCTTGACTTAGCAGGATTTGAGTATCTAGAGCTTGCTGCCATGGGGGAAAAGGAGTCAGGCAATACTGGCAGGTTCAGAAAGAGACTCGACGAGCTTGTGGACAACAGGTTCATAAAGGGACACTGAAAGGACTAGGCAGGAACATCTCCTCTGACCCGTAATACAGCTGATGGGGAGTGGGCAAGGAGGAGAGTAAGGGCTAGGGAAATGAATAGCATCTCCTTTTTCTGCTGTTGGACACTGAGTCCTGGTGGTACTCACTTCTGCAGAGGTCTGCCTGATGTGCCACCGGGTCAGGGCATGGGGCCTTGGGGTTCCCCCAGGTTCTGCCATGCCTCCTGCCCCATGCCAGCTGCACTCTGCCCCTGCAGAGCTGCCCAGCCCCACAGGGGCTGCTGAGGGCTGGAGCCTCTCAGCACCGATGGGGCTGGGGGAATTTGGTCTGCAGAAATTTTCTGGTGGTTTCTCCCTACAGTTAGTTTCCGTCCAAACTGGTTTGAAACCAAAGTGTTTTCTAAACTTTCTGCGAATTGGCAGCTGCTTGCACCCCACAAATCCCACAGGACTGCTGCTGCCCCATCTCCCTGCCAGAGCAATCCACAGGAACATCCCTCCTTGAGCACCCAGAGCCGCCTGTCCCAGATGCTGCTCCCTGGGGCTGCCATGCATGGGACCCCAGAGCCCAGGGCCCTGAACCCCGAGGTCCCAGCAGCCCCCCTCCCTGGGGAGCCGTGCCCTGCAGAGGTTCCATCACAGCCCTGTGCTCTGGCAGCATGGGGGGGTTCTCCATCCCGGTCCATGCAAAACCAGCTGTTCAGTGATTCGGCACGAATGCAGCTGCAGCCTCAGGGATGGGGATGGTGAGTGTGTTTTCGGACGTGAACAAGGAGATGGGGGACTGCACCGCTTCCCTGGCTTTTCTCAGCACAGGCGATGTGCACGGGCTGGGTTTTGCAGCCAGTACAACTGCTCCTCAGCTTGCCCAGCGAGGATGGTGCCTATGGGCCCATGGTCACAGCCACACGCTGTGTTCATGTGTACAGAAGAGGAGAGGACCGGGCTGGATGTGCCCCAGACCTGCAGCTTTTCCAGCCGTTGCCCCTTTGGAAGGGAACGGCTCCCTCCGCTCCCCCTTAGCACCTGCAGAGGAGCCCAGCAGCCACCGCAGAACAACTGATGCCAGGGAAGGGAGAAGGATGAGTGACCCTGGCAGGTCGCAGCATGAGGCACGTGCTCCCAGTAAAGCAGACTGGTGCCCAGCTTAGGAGCAGAGCCGGTGTTGTTCACACCTGGGTCTGTCGCTGTTTGGGCGCCTTTGCCGTGCATAAGCCCCATGGGGAGACCTGTTCCCTCTTCCCGGTTCCCTGGCCGGGCAGCGTTGCCCGTTGCCTGCCAGCTGCCCAGCACAGCGCACGGCTCCGGCCCCGCGGCGAGCGGGCAACAGCGATTCCCGCTTTGCGGAGCTCCCAGGGCCGATCCCCGCTGCCCCGCT
>JAVJGI010000065.1:7844276-7861079 GCA_035590275.1 Ibycter americanus | reverse complement strand
GCACGCCTCCGCCCTGCCGAGCCCGCGGGGCCGCTCATGGCCGGGCCGGCTCCCCTCCAGCCCTGATTTCCCCGCGCCCCCCCCATATGCCCCCCCCGGGGCCGGCCTGCCCCTGAGCCCCGGCGCAGCAGCCCTTTTCCCGGCGGCGGTGGCGCAGGTGTGGGCCCGGAAAGATGTTCTCAGCTCTGAAGAAACTGGTGGGCTCGGACCAAACTCCGGTCAGAGACAGGAATATCCCTGCGGGGCTGCAGTCCATGAACCAGGCTCTGCAGAGGAGGTTTGCCAAGGGAGTCCAGTATAACAGTGAGTTGGAGCCCAGGCTGGGGGGTCTGGGGGGGGGGGGCACAGCCAAACCCGGGCGGGAGGCAGGCGGCGTGGGGCCGTCTCGTCTGATGCCCCACAGGGTGCCCAGGGACCCCGGGGGGGCTGGGGGCTGCTTTCGTTGTGCGTGGTGGTGGTTTTGCCAGCCTTCACCCTAAAGCCAAGTTTGCAATTAAATGGAAGAACTTGCGGGAGCGTGGGAGGAAGGGATGGGAAACTTTTCTCTTTCTCTGCGGGACTTGGGAACCTGTAGTGCAGCAGTGTCCCCAGTCAGCAGATATCCTGAGCGGCTGCCTGCTTTCCGCTGACTGTGGCACAAGAGAAAGTTCCTTGTAGATCAGTTTTTTTCAGTTAAAGCATCAGGAGAGTAACTCCCTTGGGTGTGTGGGTGACCTTCCCTGCAGCCCAGGATAATGGTATTTATAATTAAGCCCTAGTGGTTATATGATAAGGGTCTATTGAAAAGCTCTGCCCTGCCAGGCTTTAATAAAAGGTGAGTGATGTATGCCTTTATGTGCCCTTGGTACATAATTTCATTCTGACTATCTTTTCTGCAGCTGATACATTTGCTCTTTTCTCAAGGAACGTTTTCAGAATTTTTTTCCTTTTAGTATTGAGGCGTAGGGTTGCATTTTTTCCCTTGAAGCTCAGTAAAGGTTATTTCTAATAAAGTGTTTCAGGAGGGCACTGCAAGTATGTGAAATACATCCCAAAGTGACAATTCTGAGATGGTAGTTATGTCATCTGCGCTGAAAATAGAGATGGTACCAGAGAGGGCTGCGAGTATCAGCTCATCTGCGTGGGTCCATGCAGGCAGTGAAGTCAGATTGCAGAAGGCCCAGAGATTGGCAGTTGTGAAAGAGACTGATTTGTAAACGTGGCACTGAATAATTTCTGTAAAGGCACATGTGTTGGAGGAATAGAGCTTATGTTGGATCTTAATCTGAAACAGAATGTGAAGGGAGAGGTTAGCGTTTTGGGGTTTGGGGCTTTTTTTGCTTTGTTTAGTATTATCACTATTGACTGTGCTTTTGGACTGATATGTTTTGAAGGTCTCTGCTTTACTTGGGAGAGCATTTGGTGCCTTTATCCATAGCACATCTGTTAGATATGCCAGTAGTGCTTAAGTTAGAAAATCAGTATCTTAGCAAACAGTCATGAATGTGAACAGAAGCACAGTGTTACTGTTAAGAGACTTGATTACCAGTGAAAGACGGGGTGTGAGGATGCAACTACTGTGCCTTGGAATACAGCACCGCATCGTTAAACATGTACCCTAGAGATCTGCTAGTTAAAGATTTGATTTGTGCAGAGGCATTGTGCAGCCCACAGACCAGAACACATCCGTGTGCTTCACTGGGACAGGTTTGAGATCAGGTAGCTAACACCAGCTTGTGAATTATGTATGAGAAAGGAGTTGACTTTTCAGACAGTGAGCGTTTGTGCTGCAGACAGTACAGATCAGCTGCATCCTGCTGGCACAGCAGTCGACAGGGCCAACTCTTTGTTACGTGTTGACTAACTGCATTGTCGATGAACCTGCATGGATGTGTACCTGCTTGCCATTAATACAGCAAGGCCAAAAATGTGCGCCGCTGAGCTACCAGTAGCATTGCTGCTTTTTGTTTCATTACCGAAAGCCTCAGGAAAGCTTTTTGTTTTGTGCTCTGTCTTATCAAGATTTGTGTTCTAGTTACTGCTTTCATATCTGGAATAAAACTGCAGCTTTCTGTCACTGCCTTAAGGGAAGCTTTCCAATCTCCATAGTAACTCTTCCCAGGATCTCTGTTATATAATATTTATAGGAGATACGAGCAGGCTTATGAAAGGGCTTCGAAGTACCCTACATAGCCACGGCGCTGGGTAGATGGGGTAGGTCCCAGCACGGTGAGGTGGGCTCAGGTGAAGGTGGTCTGTGAAGGAATGGCATTGCAAGGGCCGTTGCTCAGGAAGGGCAGAGCTGCAAATCCTGTGCATTGCCTATGCTCCTGTCTTAGAACATACATGACGCTCAGCAGTGGAGTGCAAAATGTGTTTTGTAGCCACCGTTAACCTGTACAGATCTTTAAAACTCTTCTATTTCCTGGAACTGCCTAAACCTGAACCCAAGGGTGCTGTGATGACAGGTTTTACAGAAATGTTTCCTTGCTTTCATAGACTATTACTGATCTTGAACTGAAGCCTGTTTCCTTCCCAGAAATATATGTAGTGTGTCGAGAATGCCTTAGGTTGCTTACTGACAAAGAGGGCAGCAAATGGCCTGAACACACAGTACCTCCAAGAATTCTCCCCAGTCCCTCCCTTTACTACTTTTCTGCCTAAAATGTGCTTTAAAAGACAAAACTTAATTGATAGCATGTATCCTTTTGGTAACCATTATAGTCCTTACTTCTTTTGTGTTGTTTTAGAGTAGTAGTTCCCAGCCTCTGATTGTAGTTTTAAGT
Organism: Ibycter americanus; assembly: GCA_035590275.1. Lineage (NCBI taxonomy): Eukaryota > Metazoa > Chordata > Aves > Falconiformes > Falconidae > Ibycter > Ibycter americanus. The sequence goes on along the minus strand of JAVJGI010000065.1, from coordinate 7,858,314 downwards.
ATTTTCATTAAGCACTGCTCCCAGAAGAAAGGCTTCCCCTCTTCCTGCTGCTTCCTGCCTTCTCTTGTTTTCACCTGCGCCTGCCTGACGCAGTTGTTTGTGCAACATGTGGCAAACCTGCTTGGACTGCTGTCTGGCCTGTTTCCCCCAGGAGGTGTGCTTGGGGCTATCTGCAGATCAGATGTGCTTCTTTTGGTAACAGAACCAACTTAAAGCATTTGAATTGCAGCCTTGTAGTCACAGTCCCAAAGACCTTCATGAGGGCAAAGTTATGACCCTCCATATGGGGATTATTAGCAGAGGAGTTTGGGGGTCTTTGCCATGGGGTCTGAGATCCTTAGTTGCTGCAGTTTGCTGGAGGAATATGGGCAGAGCTGGGAATTCCTGATTCCTAGTTCTGAGTTGGTTTGAGACCTGCTGTCTGGGCCTGTATCTTCAGTTCTTTGCTTCCATTTCCCCATCTGGAGAAAGGAAATCCCTCTATTTTTCCTGATGCAGTGACAATATGAATAGATTGATTTGTTTAGCTTTTTTCCTCACGTCTTGATCGGTTCCCCATCCCTACCCTTTTTTCCCCAGATAATTCTCCTGGCATTGCTACAAACCTATGACTGTTTGCAGTAAGTACTGATTTAACTTAAAATCAAAATAAGGCAGCAATTGTTACTGTCCCATAGGTAACAGTACTAACCTCACCTGTAATTACTGTTCCTCTTTCCACATTCAGACACAGCCCAGGCCTGTGATGTACTGGCCTGGCTGTACCCTGAAGCTCACTCAGCTCTTCCTGTCTTGCGGATGCCTGTCATTGAGTACACCTACCCCAGCCAAAGTCCCAAATACAGATTTTGTTTTGCTAAAAATGATTTACATCACCTGCCATCTTCCTGTTTTGTTTTTAAAGATTTTTTTCTTTCTTCAGGAAAAAAGTCAGTGAAAACTCATGCACTATGTAGGAGGAAAGAGACCCTAACATGGAGAGTAACGAAGCTGGAAACGGCTTTTGCACCTGTTCAAACTGAGTATGTGGTGCCACAAGCACCCTACATTGATCTAAATGTGAGCTGCTCAGGGGTGAGGGTGATCTCCTTGTCGCTCCAGTCATGCCTCCTATGAGCTGCTCCTACTGCTCATGCAGCTGGGCACTTGAGCTAGAGAAGAAAACCGAAAATGAATAATTTTGGGGTTAGTTTTCAGCCAGTCAGTTCCTTGTGTAACTCCATGTGTTGCTGCATAAATAACGCTGTTGGCACTAGGAAAGTTCTGCGGGAGGTAAGATCGACCCTTCTGGGGAGAGCTCACAGTCAAGTCATCTGGGAGTGATCCTGAAAATACACCTTGAGAGCAGCCTAACTATTTAAGGAAGGGTCACTTTGTCCCTTAAAACTCACTGGCTTATGCTGCACTTCATGAGGGAATATGAATTTTAAAATGGCTCTTTAAGGTAGGTGGTGAGAGCATTTAGAAACGCTTGGGTTTTAAAAAGGGGGCAAATGGAATCTCATTTTGCCTATGCCCTGGACTTGCTGCATTAATTCAGAAAAATCAAAGGAATTCTCCATTGATTGTTTCACCATCAGTAAGTAGGAAACAGAATCACACACAGGATGACAGGAAATGCAGGAAATGGTTTGTTGTCTCTGCGGAGATGCTCTGGGACCTGTAAGTGAAGTCAGCCTATAAATAAATACCATTTTCATTTATGCCTTTATTATCCTTTTGATATTTCAGTAAGTAACTTTGTAAGAGAATAAACAGCAGTACCTCTCGGTGTACAACAACAAAAGCACAGTGTAACTGCAGCAGAAAATTTCACCAGACAAAACTCCTCCACAGACTTTGTATATGTATTACCTTAAAGTTTACCTCTTAAACTTTTCTCTGAAATGCCTGCAGTAGCTCCTGAGCTGCAACAGAAGGCAGCCTTTGGTCTCGGATTTCCTTGCCCAAATGATGATGCACAACCTAATGCTAATCACCTGAATCTGCCATTAGATGTCTCCGAGTGGCCCATTTTCTAGGGGATTCAAAATGCAAGCATAAAAATTCTGTTCAAGTCAGCTTACGTTTCCCAATAGCCTTGTGGTTACCACTTGAAACAAAGATGGTATTTAAAAAAAAATAAATGCCATAATGTAACAGAAAATTTAGAAAACAACACATACGGTTTTCAAAAAGAACAAGGTAACGTTAGGGATGACCCTGGAAAGTTCATGATGTTAATTGTTACAGAAGTTCCTGTGCCCGGTTGTGTACAGTTTATGATATTTTGGACACTTTCTTTCCTTGGGAGGGTTTGAATGAGTTTCTCTGTTGACTGACTTCCCTTGCTGTGGGTACAAGCACATGTGCACAGGCACATGGTGGTGTAGATCAGCTGAGGAGCCTCAGCAGCTGGCTGTGAGGCCAGTCAGTGGAAGTGGAGCTGTTGTGTCTTTACCCAAGACTGCAGTTTCTCTGAATGCCTTTGCAGAGTGCCATCACTACACCTGCACCTAAAAGCAGCAAAGGGCAGGGTCCTGTGGTAGAGACTGTCCCTCTGACACACGAAGGACCTACAGAGATTTAGTTTCTCTTGATTTTGTTTCACTGTTGTTTATGTCCCCCCAAAGGGCATGCTTGTTTCGGTTCAATTTACCTTGTTTCTAATACATGTAAGATAGACTGATTTTAATTTAATTTGAATCAAACTGTGGCCGTCAACAGAGGCAGTTTGGTGAATTTATCGGGGGCAGTTTAAGATAGACCCCTGTAAGTGTAAACTGTTTTGCCCCTTGTCCCTGCCAAGGATTGCCTCCTCACCTGAGACCATCTGGGCTGTGAGCGGGAGCGGCTGAAGAGCAATACACAGTCTTGTTCTGCTTTCCCTGGAAAAGAGGATGCTACCTCAGTGCAAGAAAGTTGGGGATAGCTGAGAGCAGTGACAGCTTAACTCTGCAGTGGTGTTCACCAGAAGCTGCCTCTTAGCTCTCCCAACACCATCCCAGAAGAATGGCTTCACCGGTGCCGGGGCTGATGGTCACACCCGTGTGGATGTAGGGAGCAGCACCACTGAACGCAGGCTCCTGCCTCATGGGCTCAGCTGAGAACTGATCCTTAAGCTTTCAGTGGGTAGCTGGGTCTAGGAAGTGAGTAGGAGACTGAGGGGAGACCATATCACTCTCTGCAGCTCCCTGTCAGGGGCTGTAGGCAGGTGGGCTGGTCTCTTCTCCCAGGTAACAAGTGACAGGACAAGAGGAAACTGCCTCAAGTTGCACCAGGGGAGGTTTAGATTGGATATTAGGAAAAATTTCTTCATTGAAAGATCCAGTCAAGCACTGGAATGGGCTGTCCAGGGAAGTGGTGGAGTCACCATCCCTGGAGGTGTTTAAAAGATGTGTAGGTGTGGTGCTTAAGGGCATGGTTTAGTGGTGGGCTTGGCAGTGTGTAGTGGGTTTGCCTGGCGAGGTTTTGGTAGGAGAGGGGGGATACAGGGGTGGCTTTTGTAAGAAGATGCCAGAAGCTTCCCCTGTGTCCAATAGAGCCAATGCCAGCTGGCTCCAAGATGGACCCGCTGCTGGCCAAGGCCAAGCTAATCAGCAGCAGTGGCAGTGTCTCTGGGATAGCATATTAAGAAGGGGGGAAAGAAAAATGTGCACCAGCGGGAGAGAGGAGTGAGACTGAGAGCAACAACTCTGTGGACACCAAGGTCAGTGCAGGAGGAGGCAGGAGGGACTCCAGGCACTGGAGCAGAGATTCCCTGGCAGCCCGCGGGGAAGCCCACAGTAAGGCAGGCTGTCCCCCTCAGCCTGTGGAGCCCACGGGGGAGCAGATCCCCACCCGCAGCCCGGGGAGGACCCCACTCTGTGGCAGGGGGATGCCCGAAGGAGGCTGTGACCCATGGGCAGCCCATGCTGGAGCAGCTCCCGACAGGACCTGTGGCCCCATGTGGAGAGGAGCCCAGGCTGGGGCAGGTTTGCTGGCAGGGCTGGGGACCCACACTGGAGCAGGGGAAGAGTGTGGGGAGGAAGGAGCAGCAGAGACAACATATGATGAACTGACCGTAACCCCCATTCCCTGTCCCTCTGCGCCACTCAGGGGGAGGAGGTAGAGAAATCGGGAATTAAGTTGAGCCCGGGAAGAAGAGAGGGGTGGAGGGAAGGTTTTTTTCTGATTTGAATGGTAATAAACTAATTTCCCCAAGTGGTCTGTTTTGCCCATGACGGTAATCACTGAGTGATCTCCGTGTCCTTATCTCAATCCATGAGCCTTTTGTATTTTCTCTCCCCTGTCTGGTTGAGGAGGGGAGTGATAGAGCAGCTTTGGTGGGCACCTGGAATCCGGCCAGGGTCAAACCACCACACAGTGCTAGGTTAACAGCTGGACTCAATGATCTTAAAGGTCCTTTCCAACCTAAATGATTCTATGATTCTGTTTTCTTGAGGAAGGAGAAATGAGAAGGATTGAGGAGGTAATTGGAGGAGAAGCCTGGCATAAAAGGCTAGCAAAGGAGTACATATGGCAGAATGGGAGTAAGGGCTAGGTAGAGGCAGAGAAGGCAGGAGGATGGAGGGATGTAATGAACAAGTGATTTAGATCACTTAAAGAATCACCATCAATGGTGTTAGCAAAAGTGGGTTTAATATGATGTTGTAAAAGTGTGACTTAAGAAAGTTCAATGGGAAGGTTCACTGTAGTACTTACTCCATGGATGAAACGTACAAAGGAAAATCGAGTTAGAATCAGGCTAGAATGATTTGCACAGAGACAGGAGACACAAAAGGGTAAAGGAGACCCTTCCTTTCAGTCACAAGGTCTAGAGCACACTGTTGCTTTCTAAACTCCTGATGAAACTTAGGTGTGGCTAGGTCCAATCTTAGTCTCAGATTTGGGCAACAGTTTATGTCTGATGGAATTATCTATACAAAGTTTATGATAATTAATATTGAGTATCAATGTCATTAGTATTGATTTAGCATGCTATCAGTCACTTACTAAGGATCGGTTGCAAATAAGAGGTCTCTCCACCTTGGGTAAGGAAGGATCTCTTGGTCTCAGGTAAGGATGTCTTGGTCTCAAGTAAGGAATCTTAGACCTTGAGAAGTGTCTCTAATCAAGGGGACAGTCACTGGCCTGCAGTCCAGTTTCAATTTAGGGAGAACTCAAACTGAACTCATCCAAAGATCTGTCATTGGTAAGAGGTCTCTTTACCTCCAGGAGCAACCTTGAGAGGTGTCCCAGCTCAAGGGGAGATCACCGCTGTGCAGCCACGCTGCCTAGCAGGGAGAGCTCAGAGAAAGCTCACTTAAGTTGTCATATTTATGGGATAAAGTGGTTGGCTCGTAGTCAAATTGCGTACAGTGGGAAGGTATGCATGAGACTCCTTGTACCCACAACTTTGTTCCTTGATAAATGCCTTGGAAAAGCCACTTGCTATTCATGTGTTAATCGCATGATCAGTGTTCCAAGTTCATATGCATCAATGCTCACTGTGTCTTTGCTCCTTTGTGGGTTTCCTAGAGGAGTTCTTGGCCTGGCTATGGCTCAGGGCTTTACCTCCTTTGGAGCCTGTACCAGACTGCTGCTGGTTTGGTTAAGGGTTCGAACTCATCCATCACAAAGGAGCAGAGACCTAGCTGGCTGAAGTCGTGCAGATTCTGAGGATTCAATCTTGATGTTGGTGCTTTCTGCTGAGCTAGTGTGAGTAGCTGAATAAACACTAATTTTAATGACTGAGGCTCATGTTTTTTAACAAACCCCATCATGCCTGTGTAATATGGGAGAACTAATTATATCTGAATAATGCTTGCAAAAAGTTAACGTGCTTTTCACAGCATTCTTTGATTTGTTTTTAATCAACTTTATTTGTCTGCTTGCTCTTTTTCTCAGTGAAAATTGTCATCCGAGGGGACAGGAACACTGGGAAAACCACTCTCTGGCACCGACTGCAGGGAAAGAAATTTATCGAGGAATATATTCCAACTCAGGAGATCCAAGTCACCAGCATCCACTGGAATTACAAAAGTAAGATGGAAGAAGTGGAGGGAGTAACAGTCATGGGACAGTGCCTTGGGGGTAGAAATTCCACTGCAGCCTCATTTGCTTCTTTCTTCTGTGTCTGCTTGAGATATAAAATGGTCTTTCATCACTCTTGTTATTTTAATTTATTATTCACAGTTTCTCAGTTATGTTTTTAATAACTTTACTCAGAAACTATGTAAGTGCTAAAGGATAGGTCTTCAGAAGCCACAATTCAAGGAAAGCGTTTAATAGGTGATCCAAAAGATTTCAAATATTTGTGATACACTTGATTTGTTAATGAAAACAGGTTTATTATGGAAATCTGTCTGTCAGGCTAACCCTGGTTTTGGTGTTACTGTGTTGCATAGAAGTGAATGGCATGGTGGAAAGTAGTTTTTTACTGATTAAAATATAAAGAGCATCCTGTAATTGGTGAAGGTGAAGCTTTAAAAATGACTGTAATACTATTAAATCTAGGCTGACTTACTGAAGCACAGAAGTATCTTACCAGTAGCTTTTATTAAGACTCATTTGAGTCTGAGAGATGAGGTGTGAATTTTTTTTTTTATTTTCCCCGTTGCTCTGACAATATAAAGTGGCTATGAAAGTTCTGGATCCTGCCTGGGGAAGACACTGCAGGCATTGAAATTGCATAAGGCTGTTATTCAACGGTGCATTAAGTTCAGCTTTCAGGTTCCTGATCAGAAATGCCACAGCCTTGTGGGGTGAGCTACTGATTCAGTATGAACTTGCTCTGTAAGACTGATTTGCTTTAAAAAAATGGTCAGCAGTTAGTTTCTCATTATCAGACATTGTCCACCTGCACCACTCTGACCTTTTGGTGAATCAGCTACTCTCTGTCTCCTCACAGCTGGAAAAAACCCCCGTGCAGTTGGGGTAAACACCACACTGGGTGCTTCATCTAATTCACCTATCACATTTGTATTGCTGGATGATACTAAGATGCCCAAGTCTCGTGATAATAATCACGTAGAGTCACAGGGTGTGTTCACCAGCGGTCTCCCTTGGGACAGTGCTCTCTCAGCCTCTGTTGGCTTCATAGGCTTCACAAGGAGAGTGAGCGCTGCTGTTGTACATTCACAGGGAGCTGGTAACCAGAATTCTGGAGACTCATGCCCTTATGAAGATAGGCTTCTACGTGAGCCAGCTCTCTCTTGATAAAGGATGAAAAGGTTGTGATTTGCCTTGAATGTGGGAGAGAAACAGGTCATCCTTACTCAGTGCAACTAGCAGTTTTGTTCTCATTCAGGATGTGATGTTGAGCTAAGCCTGATGTCACAGGTTTCCACATTCTTTCGTGGGGACTCTCCATGTGACCGTGATGTAAAGGTGTGTCTGTTAGCTTCTACATTTCTTCATAAGGTATCTGTATTGTGGGTACCATCTTTCTAATGTTCTGCCTATCAGCTGGCCCAAGGCACTGACGGATCTGCAGTGTTCATGCAATGGTGTTCCCATCTGCAGCAAAACCTCTGGCATGTTGTACTTTAGCTGCGGCATCCTTCTCCCCCCTCTTCCTCTCAGAATATCAGCACATCGGTTATTGATATATGAACATAGAGCTTACAGGTTGTTTGGATGATGGAAACTGTCTCCAGAATCAAACCTGAATGCTTCAGCCTAAAACAGATTTAGGTCAAAGAAATGAAATACCTCTTTCTTAGATATCCAAGTCTAAAGAGCGCACTGAATGTTAATTGTGGTTTTCTGCAACGTCATAGGTAAAAACCAGAGCTCGGTTTCCTCTCTAATCAGTGTAGGTAGTACAAGTGCTGTCTGTAAATACAGCCTAGGAGCCTGGCATTTGCTTTCTAAGAGGCTTATTCTTACTGAATTGTTTTCGTATACATGAACAGGTATACAAAATGCATGTATATATGTTTTTGTATACATGCAAAAAGGTGTTTATCCAGTCATCCCACGTGCTTCTGGATATTTTAGGGACTGTATGTTCTTTCACTGAGCTGAGGCTTAGGTACTGGCTTTTTCAACATGGATGCAATCCTGGCCTAGAAGACAGCCACACATGAGGCTGGCTTTTGCTGTATGTTGGTGACTGCAAGTGTATTTGTTATTTCTTGTGCTTACTTCTAACGTTTATGTGATGTTTCTGTAGAGCTTGCTGGTTAGAGTTGACAGCAATGTGTACATACGGTGACGGACTTTTCTCAAGGTGAAGCATTGCTAAGCTAGTCTAAATATCTGGAAGGCTATACATGAAATTGTGCCTTTCATTTGTGTTTATTTTGCATTATAAAACATTGTATCATTTTCTTAGTAATAATTTCCAGCAGTATAGGAGATTCTCTGTTGACCTTAAAACTTGTTTTAAAAAATAACCCCCTGTTTAAAAACATTGTAAGGTATATTTCCTGCTGTGAAAAGTTTCCATCCAAGATGGGTGATACGGGCATTCTGAGAAGTTGGCTCAGATCTAATTACTGCCCTGTTGGCTGAGTTAATCTGTAGAGGAAAAAGAAAGTTTGTTTTTCCTGTGATCATGCTCTCAATCTACCTTGAATAAACATTGTGAGGTAGTTGGCAGCAAATATTTACGGATGTTAATTAAATCGCTGTCAAATATTGAAGGATTCTTACATTGCCTGGTATTAGAAGATTTACATTTTAGATGTGGAACATACCACCTTGTCATATCTTCAGAAATTTTGTACTGGAAGAATTAATGAAGGTAGAGGAATTTGAGTTATTTCTTCCTACTCAGAATGAACAAAATTACTTTTCTGTGCCAATCGTCGCTGTAATGGATATTTGTAATTTTTGTGTTTAGGTAAGGAGTTACCATTCCTGACTGTAATGAATGCTTTTTTAGATTACGCTAGTCACCAATTTTATTCTGTTTGGCAGTCTCAGAAGGGGAATATAAAATAAAAATTGGCAAATACTTTTGTTCAAATAGTTAGAATGCTTTGTAGATGGGTGTGAGCAATGGCAGAGCTGCTCTGCTCTGTAGGATTTGTGGTCCGAAGCATACGAAGTGAATCATGTAATTGCATGAGAATAAATATGTCTGAGGGCCCCTGCATTGCTGGTGATGAACCCACCCATAAAGCAATAATTCTTATTTCTATATGAGCTTTCTTGCAATTGGAATCTTCTCACATCTCTCTACCATTTTATGGGAAAGCGATGTCTTAGTGTGCCAGTGGCTACAGACTGCTTAGCCAAATAGCAACCGAGTACAGATCTTTTGAGTGGTTTGATCCATGGTTTATACCAATCCAAGTTATAGAGTTAAAAGGATGAATTGGCACTCTGTTTGCTGCAACATGCCTTCCAAAGCTGTTAAGGTGAAATGCTGCTGTGTGTGAGTCATACCAAAGCCAACACAGCAGCACTAAAGTAATTATCCTCTTGTGTGTTTAGGATAAGCAGGAATGAAGCTTGCGATGAAAAGGAAGAACTTAATGGCTACAAGCTAGCAGGAGCACTGGTGCTAATAGGAAAAAAAAAAAACCATGGAAAAATTGCTTTCTCTGATCTTGTGCAGTCAATTTCTTTGTGAAATTCTGTGCTTCCCCTCAGATAAAAGGGTGTAGAGCAGGGCTTTGTGGGTTAAATGGTTCAACGACTCAGCTATTTGGAAGTGCAGCTACTTAGCAGAATGTCCCTACTCTGGAAATAACTCAGCAGAAGAACAAATCTCAACTGAGGGTGCGTTTGGTGTTAGACTAAGGAGGTGGAGATCTCCAGAGCTCAGGAGCAAAGTCGCAGTGCTAGGTTTTGGGTCACCTCCTAGGAGAACACTGCATGTCACCCTAAGGGCTTCCTTTTGTGAAATGGGGTTCCAGCTTCTCCGTGAAAGCCTCTTGTTAATGCTTATGTGCTGCTTCACGTGGTGCTGCTGGAAAGAAAAAGCAGCCTTCTGGACTTCCCGTGCCTCTGCAAAGTTTGCCATCTGAGAAAGGAAAACATCTCCTGTCCTTTTGCAGAAAGTTATCGGTTGAAAGGTGCCAGGACTGACTTTGCTGGTGTGTCCGTCCCCTTGTCCTTCAGGGACAGCAGTGGCACTGCCAGTCCCAGCTGCAGGGTGTGAGTTTGGGGGCAAACCTCCACTAGCTGATCTTTGTCCCAGCACCTGCAGGGTCACGGCGCACCCTGAACGGACCATGGACTTGAGCAGCCCACGTCACAGGGAGAGCACCCTGCTGTGCCAGTGCCAGCTCACAGTTGGGTGCCAGGCAAGGGAGTGATGGGAGTGGTTGGATTTTAACCATACCTGACTTGATGGTCTGTAGAAATATTCAGGGACAGAATTAATTTGGGGAGTGCAATGATTTGAGCAGAAGTTTTAGGACTGCACGCAACTACCACTGCCCTGCTGGCAAAGTGGAAGATAAGCAGGGAGTTGCTATGAGATAAGACAGAGGCTGGTTTTGCTTCATGCATAAATGTAAAAAAGGATCCTTCTCCAGAAGCCGAGGATCAAAGTTTTCCTTTATTCATAATCTGTCTTTACAATATTTTGAAACATTTAAGTTAAGCCAACAGTGAATTCTGTAGAGGAAATGTTTTCTGGCTTGACAATGACGCTTAGCTAAATTCTCATGCCATCCTATGAGATTATTTTCTACTTTGAGACATTATCCTCCTATTCCATTGCTTTATGTTCAGAGCTGCTTCCAGTACAAGCTTTTGCTTTGTAGCCTATAGCATTTCCTAAAAGCAGCTGTTTCTTGGAACAACTTCCTGAAGATCAGACTGCTTATTTGGATTCAAAAGAAACATCTAACCAAAGCCTGCCCATCCCATGTGCCATCTGAAAGTTAAGCTGCTAGCTGTCAGTACCAGCAGTAGTGTCTCTGTAGTTAGAATTTTGCCTGTCTCGCTTCAGATTTTCGCAACTCAAATATATGTTGCTGCTTATAATTTACTGATGCTGCAGCTCATTAAGAGGCAAAATTGCTAGTAATACTTTACTTTTCGCAAAATGTGAATTGAAATTTGCAGAGGGAATGGATTTCTGTAGCCACAGGGCTGTCTGCACTGTTTGTCACATTTACATGAAAATGCTATTAGTAAGGTTGATCTTCCTTAAATGTGTGTATTCCTTTCTTTTTTTCAGTTGTACGCCTTTGCTTATAGACCACACTTTATTCTCCAAATTAAATTTATATCTTTTTTGAAAGAATATGGAAACCTCCATATGTTATGAAAAGAATCTACACAACATGCTTCAAATCTGACCTAAAACATCAAGGAAATCTATCTTATCAAAAAAAGCTGTCAGTTACGTGACTTAAGAGTCTTTAAGAAGTTCTTTAGATAACATAGTTTTGGTGTACAACTTGGACCTGCAACAGTGGGCTGCCTTCTTGTTGTGTTTGGATTTTTTAACTCACTCAAGAATTACTTTTCTTCTGATATTCATCTGCTACTTTGACAACGTTGGCTTTGGGTTATGCTCTCTGTGGTGAGCACTGAGTGTTGGTCATTTTACTGAAACCCTCTTCTAACACTTTTTTCTTTTTGTTGTGCTTTTAGCCACTGATGATATTGTTAAAGTTGAAGTCTGGGATGTAGTTGACAAAGGTAAGATTTGTAACTTCCTTTCTAATGGAGATTCATTGTTCTTTCTCAGTTTTGATTAAAGACTTACATGGAATTCAGAAATATCTGCTTACTTCTACTTTAGAAAAACGTCTGTACTTATTTTTTTCAAGTGCGTGGATGTTACTTCCTGAAAAAATATGCAAAGGAGAGAGGAATCTCCTATGCTAGAGCCCATTATTTGAAATCTAAACTTCAGATCAAACCCAATATTCAGAAGAAGTTGTTTCATGTGCAGTGTTATCTGCAGTCAATAATGTATGTAGGAGGGAAGGATGAAAGAGTAACCAATTACTTAAATTCACTTAGGACAGAAAATGTGATATATGTAATCCAAAATCTTTTCTAAATGCTTATCCAAGGAAAGTATTATGATATATAAATACATTTTTCATTAGTTTTCGGTTGTTGTCAGAGTATAAAGTTCTGTTTTATAGAAAATAAAAACAAACCCCCAAACATATGTGAAGACACAATTTGGATGCAGTGGAATCCGTTCCTATAAGGGGTTGGGGTTCAGATGTAAATCTTAACAGCCCATTAGGTAGCCCCAAATGCAGATGGTGGTTGGCTTTTAAGAGGCATTTTGTGCCAACCAGGCTCCTGGTTTAAAGTGCGAGTATAGTCAGGAAAGCAGCTTTACAAGTGAGCATCTCATGCTCTGTGAGTTGTGCTCCTTGTTTGTGTGTTTCTGTTGGTCAAATCTGTTGACGGCAGTCATTGAAACTTAAACTTTTGTGGTTTGGCGGCTGCAAGCTTTCCTACAGACTTAGCTAGAATCTGTGCTGGCTTGCATTCCCCAGCAAAACTGCATCCCACGTGCGCTACCTCTGCTGTACTACCTGTGCAACTTACACATGTGTTAACACCGAAAAATAAGAACGTAAGTACAGTGGGAGTGGGAAAGGGAGAAATGTAATTTTTCATGTTAGGTAAATTGTATTTAAAATAGTAGCAAAAGTCGTTAGGTAGTTAAAGATAGCAGCTCTAGTTCAGATGTGTAATGGAGGCTTTAGGTTAAACCTGAGGCAGTAACTTTAAATGAAAATCCTGAGCACTTTATCTTTTTATTCTTTTAAACCCCAGTTTTCACAGTGTAGGCGAAATCTTACTTAGGACAGAGTTACTGCTGAAGTTAGTCTGATTACAGTTCGGCTTTTAGACCCTGAGATAACAAGTGCAGGGCTGGAATCTGAGCAAAACATCTGTTTTCTCGCTGCCTTGCAACTTTGATATGAATGGATACGCAGTTAATTTGGGAATCGTGTGGTTCCAGCATTTATTTCTGTGAATAGCTTCTCTGAGCAGAATCATCTTCCCAACAAGAGACTTACCATTTTTTTGGCAAAGCGGATTGGATTTGATACGTGCAGATGTTGATTACAGCTCTTCTGATTCTGCTTTCATTTCTGACAGTGGAGAATGTGTTAGAAATCTGAAGGGACTCTCTTCACTTCATATTCTTTTGAAATAAAACTCATTCTGTTAAGATCTTACTTATGGACCACAGATATGTATTTTTATGTAATCAAATGTACTCAGTCAATGCAGTGTAAAGATTCAGATCATCATGGTACAACAAAATCAAATCCTTTCAAGTACAACTTTAGGAAAATGTGCTTGCTCGTATCTAACTTTCATCTTAATGTTCTCTCATGACATTTTTGTTCTTCCTTCTGTATGCTTAGGACAAAAAATCCTCCTGCGTGATGCTTTTGGTGAGAGCGACACTAATCTAGACTGTAGACTTTTAGTATTGAAGTATCCAGTGCTGCTGCAGCATAGTGCTGACAAGACCTGATCTTCCTTTTTTTCCTTCCCTATCAGATCCTGACTAAAGTGCATATTTAGAGTTGTGCAGAATGCTGCATTTATCAGGCTGGATTTGAAACTGCCAAAAAAATGCACGTTCTGAACATGCATTTCAACATACACTGTTTTCCAAGCTAATTTTTTTTGCCAGTGTTTCCCCATTTTGGAAGAATTTTCCTCCTTAGAGAAAATTAATAGACCTCTATTTAAATTAAGATGTTTGAAAATGTATTGAAAGCCTGATGTGGGGATGTAGCTAGACTGTCTAAAAGATGTATCCATAAACTTGAGTTCTCAACTTTAGTCTTGTAAAGCAGCTTCGACCTCTTCTCTACTATGCATTGCTGCTCTTCTTCATGTCTCGGTGTGAATGTGCACCAGAGGATTGGGAAATTCAAAAATAAATTGGAAATTTAATGAATTGCACCCTGAAAAACTTGATGTGCATTTTTGGACTGAAGTTAAATGTGCTTTTACTAAGTGGTATTTCTCCTCACGCTTACCAGCAGCGTGCCTCCCTGTCCTTGTTAGTTCAGCAGTGTGCTTTGATTTTTCCCTCCGATTTTTCCCTCCAGACTGTTCCAGGAGTGCAAGAGGCAGCTCAGTTGGCCCTGCCTGGCTGGTGGCTTAGCTTGGT
>JAVJGI010000065.1:7791792-7844176 GCA_035590275.1 Ibycter americanus | reverse complement strand
ATTGCACCCTGAAAAACTTGATGTGCATTTTTGGACTGAAGTTAAATGTGCTTTTACTAAGTGGTATTTCTCCTCACACTTACCAGCAGCGTGCCTCCCTGTCCTTGTTAGTTCATCAGTGTGCTTTGATTTTTCCCTCCAGACTGTTCCAGGAGTGCAAGAGGCAGCTCAGTTGGCCCTGCCTGGCTGGTGGCTTAGCTTGGTGTCATTTGTTTAGCATATAGATGTTAATTTGGAAGTGTGGAGAGATTTGTAGTGAAAGCTTAAAACCTGTGAGGTTGGTTAGTGTGGTGAAGCAGCAGGGAATGGCAGCTGCTATGCTGTACTGCTCCTCTTAACTTCTTCTTGACGCTTTGGGGTTTCTTTTTTTTAATGTGCAAACTCACTACAGTACAGACTCCCCTGCAGCTTGCTGTGTTCTTCTTGGGCCTGCTCAGAGAGCTGGGCTCATTTATGTAATGATGTCATTTGTTAAAATCTTAACAAGTAGAGCTTGCCCCCAGCTATGGATTGTATTGAATTTTGTGTGGCATGTGTAGTAAATACCATCTCCTTTGCTGCTCTTGGGTCTAATAGAGCATAGGAAAGATATCTCTCAGCAAAAAGTCAGATCCTGACTCATCTTTCTGGCTTTGCAGCATGTTGTGTAACTACTGCAGGTCATAAAGCTGTAACAGATCCTGAATGCAAAGAAGCTGTTTGAATGCAGGTGATTCAAGAAGAATTCTGATCCCCTGTCTTGTAACTTCTGCCAGTTTGGTTCCTGCATCTTTTCCCATATGCTAACTGAAGGGGTCAAATCATATTTTTTTTCTGTTGCCCCCAAACCAGCATAAACACTTTCCCTCGTATTGGATATTCCTTTCTTCTCCCTGCCCCTTCATCCCTCTCCCTCCCAGAGGTGTGCTGCAAAAAGGAGGAAGGTTCAGAATTAATATTTCTGTTATTTTCAGGTGGTGTTAAGTGAGGTAACACTGGGGTTGCAAATATTGTAGACATATATTTTTCAATGGTGAACAGAAGCATCTCTCTCACACTGTGGACAGCATTTGTTGGCAAGCTGTACTGAATCCTTGCTATCCTGCAACAAAACTGATGGTACACAGAGGTGCAGAGACTCTCGGGTGCTGGCCAGGAACCCAGTCATCTGGTGTTCAGTAAGAATTGTTCTGTAGACTTCAGGGCACTACTGCAAGATTATTTGGCTTCAGTGTTGCTATTATGCCTGTAAATAAGGAGCAGTCATAGTTCTAGGTAGAGAAGCTGGGCAATCGGAACATGAAGACCCTTGCTTTCTAATTGAGGTTCCTGGATTACACATTAGTGCAACCTTAAACACAGGACCGTGTTCATATAACAACACAATCATCATGGTGCGCTTGCCTTTATAGGCCAAATTGCATCTTTTCACTACATACGTCTTGTCTTTATCTGGCTCATCCTGCAGTTTTGGTTCCAAAAATAGACACTGTGCATGAATATGTACACACATGCGCTTTTCAGCTCCGTTACTCCTTTATAGATGACCTCCTTTACAGCAGTGATGAGCATCATGTAAGAATATTACTCATTCCTCTTGATATACACATAAAGCCATAAGGAGGGAGAGGGGTGCAAGTCATACTCACTCTGAAAGCATTGGTTGTAAATGTGTCCAGATTAGAAAGATTGCTTCCACCTTGATTGCTCTGGGTGGGAGAACTATGAAGAGTATTTGTGGTTTCTTGGGCTTCTGTTTTAATACCTAGAAATTCAGGTCATGGCAAGCATAATTTAGCAGTAACTGCAGAAAAAGTGATGTTTTGATATTCAGAGAAGCCACACAAATGCCACTGACTGGAAATGAATTTAATTGAAGTGGGAAAAGACATGCACGTCCTAGACATCCCACATCTTCAGCTGCGCTGGGAAAAATCAGAGCCCATACTTGGATCATCCAGGGAGATACATTGTATGAATAGGGAAGGATCAGGATTAATATTTCTGCTACTTTCAGATGTCAACAGTAAGATGACACAAGGGGGGATCAAACATTTTGCAGTGGTGCACAGAAGAACCCACCAGACACACTGTCAGGGTATAAGGGCTGGAATCTCCTGGTATCCTGCAGCATTAAACTTTCATGAATAACTCTGTTTCATAACTGTTTATCCTTGACCTATGTGCAAAAAGAACGGAACACTTTGTTGCACATGCAGCAAATGGCAGAACCATGAATTTTACAAGTAGTTGCTCCATGTTAATCAGCAGAGGTGAATAGTTGGTGGAAGCTATTTTGGTCCCAAGTGCTGCAGGAGTCAGTGGGAGTTTTTTTTGCGGGTGCATCCGATCTACCAACATACTCTGTTGTCAGTGACACAGGGAATTTCTAGAAATAATGAGAAGGAATTCCAAGTCTCTGCCATTATAATTTAGTTAACTCGTCGTTATCTTGACTGGGAAAATACAGAACAAAGTTAATTCAGCAGTACAGTTCTTATTGCTCTCAGTAGCATCTGGAAGATATTTGGTATCTGTAAAACGTAACTCCAGACCTTGCAGGGTTAATAATTTTGCAGTGCTCATCATTTGATAAAACTCTGAACTCTGCTGTACATAGATGGAGTTTAAAAAATGTCTGGGGGGTGAGGACAGATATTTTTATGATATGTCCACACTAAACTTCTTTGGCAGCAGGTGAAAGAAGATGTCCTCACCCTTACACATTGAGACTCCTGGCAGTCCTTAGTGCTGAGTGTTTACACCAGAAAATCATGTTAGCTGATTGCCACACTGCTAATCATAGGTACAGATACACGGTGTTTTCTTCTCTGTCTGCTGTGGTTGCAGGCTTTAAGATTTGGAAGCATGATTGCAGTGCAAAATTTTCAGGGAGCTTGAGGTTTAAAAACACCAACTCCTTTTTTGGGGGTGCTGAGTCAAATGCCAGTGGTACTTTAAAATGTCAGTCTGCAAACTTATCAAGTGCTTACTGAAGCTGTAGGAAGAGGGAGAAGTCTCAGGGGGTCAGTCCTTTAAGTATAAGGGCTCTATGCACATGCCTTAGAGGAAGCAGATGAGTTGGAGAGAAACTGTTAGATTTCTCCAGATGGGATTGTGGCTGCAAGACTGCAGGGCAAGTTTTCTAGTTCTAAACACTGCTCCAAGTGTTTACCCTGTTGCCTCTTGCACTTTTCCTGTGAGCTTAGAGTTTCACCTGTTCTCTAGCTTATTTTTGTGTGTGTGTCTCTCGAGCGTGTGGCTTGGGATGGTGCCTCTGGAGGATTTCCTTTCTGCGCCTTTGCTGGTGATGACCAGACCTGACCCTCTGGCTCTGGCCTTTCCCGCACCTGTAGGCTGTGTCTCTACTTCTCCACAGCCCCCTTGCCACAGTATTTGATTTTGCTTGGATTTCCCCTTGTTCTGTCTGTCTTTTGGCTATTAAATTTTCATAATCTCCTGCCCCTCCCTTTTTTTGTTCACAAGTCAGCCCAAAGCATCCAATGCACTCTTGAGATCATGTTTTTTTACAAGACTGCTTGCTTCAGGTCAGTGATGTAGCACAGCAACGTAATAGCATCTCTCAGGAAGGCTGTGTATGTAGTTGTGCAGTTCAGTCGCAGCAGCCCCATGATCTTTTGCTTCTTCAACACTAGTGCAACAAAAAGGGCAGGAAAGCACCTTCCCCTTGTGGTCAGGGAGTGCACCAAACCCTGTATTATTCAGTCATTGTGACTTTAATCTGTGAAGAGCATGGTTTAAGCTACTCCAGACTTTCTTCCTGTTCATCTTTGAATTAGACTGGCCTAGTATTCTTGAACAGGGTAGCTGGTGTTCTTCAGCAAGGCATGCCTCTCCCACCCCTCCTCATTCCCCATGCTTATAGTAAAAGTTGGATCTGCTTTTAAGGTCATGTTCAGAGTGCTGTAGTCCTACCCAGACCCATCCTGGAGTTCTCTGCCTAGTGTAATGCTTTTTTTTTTTTTTTACAATTCTTTTTAAGGAAAATGCAAAAAACGAGGAGATGGTTTGAAACTGGAAAATGACCCTCAGGAGGTGAGTCACCTTGAATGCAGATGTCTGCCTCTTAACGGGAGGTCTCTAGTCCACCTTTGGTCCATGGACAGTAAGTTCTATACTTGTTTCTGCTTTAAGGCCAGCCTGGCAGGCAGATGAGGGGCAGTGTGATCCCTAACGCTCCTCAGTCTTTTGCCTGTGCATTTTATCCCTGTTCTTGCCCTCACCACAACTTTCCTGCTGTTTTCCATTTTGTCTTTTGGGAATGACTATGCCCCAGATGTTTACTCGGTAGCTTTGTACCTGTCTGCACATGGTCAGTGGCAGGAAGTCCTTTTGTAATGGAACTCTTGTGAGGCGTGGAGGAGTCATTTGATGCCAGGCTCTCTGGCTGCTCCATAAAACTGGGCTAACAATTAGCTTTTAACACCCTTTGAAATAATAGAGGAGGAAAGGTCATTAGAAGTGCCACTTAGCACATAAAAGTAAACAGAGTGGCTTCCTGAAGGCACTTCCATGAGCGTGTCTCCTTTGGATCTTCTGCTGTAGAACAAAGTGCTGTATGGGAGACCATACTACCATGTTCCCCAAACTGCATTTGGGCTGCCAGTGCACTTCCGTGGCATCTTTTTCAAAAGATGTATGATTTTATCCCCAAGAAAAATTCATTTTAAAGGCCCTTGATTCCATGATCTCTGCTTCAGCTTGTAAAGAGCTTTATTGCTCCTCTGTTGGTGCCTTTTGGGGCTCAGTGCACAGACAATATTCTGGACTTGCTCCATAACCACTTTGTTGAAATTGATGGGAAAGGCAGAGTCACTAATAGGCAGAGGGCTTAGCACTTGGTTCTGGGAATGGGTCAGGGCAGTGAAGTTACCTGTTTCACCAGGGTGCCAGTCCCGCTCAATCTGTGCAGTCCAATTGGGAAAATTTTCTTTTAAAATACTCTCCTATGGGAAAAAGCCTTTATGAGAACAGATGCCACAGCTGCTTCTTCTTCACAAACGTGACCAGTACTGTATTTTGCAGCATGTAGAATCCAACTGATAAAAGCAAGTCAGGTACTAATAAATACTTTTAGCTCTGAACGGGAGAAATTCAGTGAAAACTTCATCCTGGCTTTATATACCAGAAGCATTAGAAGTACAGTCAATATTTGGGTTGGCAAAGAGATGAAATGGGAGCTGTCCTCCATCCTGTAGCTTATATGGAGTTGTCTTGCCAGTGCAGGATTTGGGGGTACAGGGGAAAGAGGCAGAGGTGGATTTTAGCATTTGCTGTCAGACGTGTTTTTTTCAGTCACTGTCAGGTGCTTCACATGCAGCTCATATGGGCAGTGGAAGCTGTGAACCACCAGATATCTTGCTTAAACGATGATGACGTGAAATCCAGAGATACCTCTTACAGTGGCTGTCACTTTAGAAAGTTTGCCTGTTCAGCGCTCTATCAGTTGTGTTCTGTACAAGCCTGAAGTTGAATCAAGTTATTTACTGCTTCTTTGGCTTTATTTCCTCAGGCAGAGTCAGAGATGGCTCTGGATGCAGAGTTCCTGGATGTCTATAAGAACTGCAATGGTGTAGTGATGATGTTTGATATCACCAAACAGTGGTAAGACATCTTCAGCGGCATGCACCATGCGATTATCGCTTGTTTAGTGAAAACAAATGACTTCTAGACCTCTTGATTCCCAGATGGTCTCTAGGGCTGATAACCAGCCTAATGAGTTGAAGCGAGCTTGTATCTCTTAAAACAGTAGCTTTATCTTCTGACATGCCTTTTAATATACTCCTCTCCTGGGTTTGTTTCAAACAAGCAGTCTCCCTGTGGGCTTGCGTACTGCAGTTTCTCAGATACTGCTGTCTGAGGCTTGCTAATTAGTGCTATCACAGGTGCAAAGTATGCTGGGCATGTTACAAACCCTTGCTCTCCAGAACACAAGGGAAAGGGGAATGCCTGTGAGAAATTCCCAGGAAGAGTGGTATTAGTAAGGATTATTTAGAGGCCCCAGGCTGCATTAACATACAGAAATAATGAACTGTTCATTTTTCACATCTGCTGAGGAGGGTGAGAGACATAATGGAAGCCAGAGTGGAAAGAGGAGGTGGTAAGAGTTCCTGCTTTATATTTAAGCTTGTGTTTTACAGGTTTGGTATGGGTCAGTGGGCCTGTTGACAGCTGAAGGGAGGGAATCCTTCTGCTGACCACACACAGTTTCGTAGGACTGAGGAGAGTACTGCTGTAGGAGATGTGAGGTTGCCAGTGGAAGTGGATTATTGAACTGGTCAAGTTGTTTTTGAATAAAGAAGGATACAAACATATTTACAGTTAATGTATTTCTCTGAGGGGAGCAAAGAAGCCACAGTCTTGGAATGATTATGGGAGAAAATTTCTTAGATTTTTTTCCTGCGATTTGTGCATGAAGCTGCTCGCAGGATGATGTTTCCCACTCATCTTTATCTCTTTCGTATGGTGAAGGACATTTAACTATATTCTGAGGGAGCTTCCTAAAGTGCCGACCCACGTTCCAGTGTGCGTACTTGGGAATTACCGAGACATGGGGGAGCACCGGGTCATTCTGCCTGGCGATGTGCGGGACCTCATCGACAATCTAAACAGGTAAGATGGCACCATGATCACCAAGCAGGGTAGCGGACCTCGGCTGCTCTCTGTCATCAACTGTAGATAACGGTATTGCTGCTGTGTTTCAAATGCGCATCATGTTCATCCTCTTGATCCTGTGCCTAACTTTCGGGCTTTCATAGCTTTGAGTATCTCATACAGCAGCTTCAGTTTACACGATGAGCTCTTCGATTTAGGAGCCTGTTCTGGGCAGATTTTTAGCTATATATCTAGAAATAGTGAGCATCTGTCAGCATGTGCCTTCCCAAGAAGTCATGTTCTTTCTGGTTAGTCCTTCTCTTGTGAAAGAACCCTCTCCCTACAGCACAACTGTTCTCTGCTCCAAATAATTCTGCTACAAGAGAGCCAGCTAGCTAGTGCAGCTGTCTTCCTTGCTCTTGCTCTGAGAGCATCCCCACACAGCATTTACTGGGCACAGCTAAATCATACGCCTCCCTTGCCAGCCAGGCAAGATTTTCTCTCATGCAGAGATCTGACATGCTCTGCTATTTACTTGTTAGTCAGGATTCAATGGATTGTACTTTTTTGTGTGGTTTTATGTTTTTAAGGCATTTTTTCATTTTCCTGGTCTCTTGTTTATGCCTACATCAGGCACACAGAAATTATATCAGTTTTAAGGCTTGATCTGTAATATAATCATTCCTTTACAAGTCCATCTTTATATATGACTTATGTAGGTCTGTTTGTGGTTTTAAAACAAAGCCTTTGCTGAGAAATGAACAGCTTTTACAGCTGAGAAACCCACAGTTTAGTAAACCAATGGCCCAGTGTCCTGACATAGTATTTCTTAGTCTGGCAGCCTCATGACACTGCAACATAACAGCTGTGTTCTGCCACCCTTCAGGAGGAACAAAGTGTGAATTTTGTCTGTAAATAAAATAACAGGTCCCTAGCAGAATGACTTGCTAGCCTACTTTTGGGGATTGAGGGGTTGGCTGGTAAATGAGGATCATTCATGGTATGTAATGCACCAGGTGCCTCTTCTGTGTGTATGCAGTCCATGTCCTTTGTACAGTTTTTTTTCTCTCTACCTATCTGGTTGAGACAGGCCTCCCGGCTCCTCATATTTTCGCTACGCTGAGTCTTCCATGAAGAACAGCTTTGGCCTCAAATACCTGCACAAGTTCTTCAATATCCCTTTCTTGCAGCTGCAGGTAAGACAGAGGGCATTTCCTGATGAGCTGGGTGGGTGGGACTAATTTCATTTTCTCTGTCTGGAAGGCAGGAATTTTAGTATTTGGGGTTTCTTTTGTTGTTACAGGATCCTGAGTAGATTTCTATTTTCATAAGAGTTACTGGAACAAAATTATGTTAGTACATTGGTGCCAGTGACTTAAACATGTGTCTGCTTGCGAGAGGGCTCTTCTCTGCTGTGTTCGCAAATGCATGCCTCTAAAGAAAAGCTCCAAGGTGATGAACAACACTGGCAAGAAAATTGCATCCACTGGTGTAGTTGCCAAAGTCAAAACTGTTACATAGGCACATTTCTTAAACTTTGTATTTAAATTCTGTTCAACTAAAACTCGGACGCAAGTATGATGAGCAACGCTGGCAAGAAAATTGCATCCAGTGGTGTAGTTGCCAAAGTCAAAACTGTTACATAGGCACGTTTGTTAAACTTTGTATTTAAATTCTGTTCAACTAAAACTCAGACGCAAGTAGATTTGGTCATGAACTGAATAGTTCAGGGACAACGGCTGAGAATCTTTGCCCTAACAGTAACTGATCTGCTTGGATCCTTTGTACATAGATCCAAGCCTCATATTTCCTTCATAATTGAGGCTGCTTAGGTGGGCTGAGTGAAAAGGCAAAGGCTGGATGGGCACAGAATGGTGGAATTCCCAGTAGTGGTCCTTTAGAAGAGGACCTTTCTGGGTTGATCATGAAGTGGTCCTTTGGGATCAACAGCATACGCTTTTTAGGGGTACATATTATGTTATATCATTGTTTTCTATTAGATGGAAAAAAATAGGCAGTTGATTATCTTTCAACTGGTAATTGAAATGTCTGTGTGTATTTTTATACGAGTAATCCCCACTGAAATGCTAGTTCAGAAGAAGCTCAGATATATTGGTGGATGTTACCACATCCTCAGGCTGCAGAGCAGAAAGAACCAAACTAAGAAAATTGAACATATAAAACCCCAGTAAAACAAGTCAAATTTTTGAGGAGGAAGTTGTAGAAATCTCAGATAGAGACCCACTTGCTGCTCAGTGGAAAAGATTTAAATCTACCAGCGTGGTGTTGGTTAAATGTTTGGTTTTATAACCTCGGCTCCTGTGGTAAAGTGATGTCTTGTGGAAATCATGCAGAACAATTAGTTCCCAGGTTACTTTTGTTGGTTTTGTTACATCTTTCCTTTTTTTCTCAAATAGATGTTGGTAAGAGACCAAGACATTAGCACAGTCTTCCTGCCAGATTTGTTTCAAAGCTGCTCATAATGATACTGTTAATAGTCAGTATATGTAATGATTTCCTTAGCCATATTTATAAGCAGGAAATACCAAAGTATTTGTAGTATTGGGTTTGCTTGGAAGCAGCTTTAGGATGTACTCTTAGGGGACCTTTTATTTAAATGTGCTGTGTATAAGTGAACATGATCTGTTAATCTGAGACTGAAAGGCATTAGGACACTTAGGTAAGGTAATTGCCCCCAGAGCCAGAGAACTTCTTGGTCAAATCTTAGTCTTCAGGGAAATAGAAAAAATAAATCTGATAAAAACTTTCGTTGTTTAGAGATTCCAGTGACAGTTGCTCAGGAGAGGTGAAGGAAATGGGGTCACCAGCCCACATTTGTTCTCCTTCTCAGTGGGCTAAGGGTGCCACTGGGAGTAGTCCAAAAGGTACAGGTCCCACAGAATTGACTCCCACATCCTGTGTTTTTCATGTAAGGTAATTCAATAATTCAACATGGCAGAAACAAACCTGAAAAGGCTTCTCATTACAATTGAGTTCTCAAAATGCGCAAGGGGGGATTTGGATGGGCACACATAAACCGTGCTTGTAAATGTTTGCTCTGTTCTTTGTACCTCAACACAGAAGGCAGCAGTTGAGGAGGTTGTCCTGTGCCTCAGCCAAGGAGAGAGTGATCAAATCATAGCTGTCTGACTTTTCCTTTAAAACAGCAACACCAGAACTAATTTGTGCAGTTCTGTGCTCATACAGGGATGCTTTTGTGTGCATTCTGATAAAAATCACAGCATAGGATCCAATGTAGAGATGGCTTGTTTCATTTCCCTCTGGTGTGCAGGAGATCCCTGGCCTTGCTGTTATGTGCCGAGGCAGGTGACACTGCAAATCTGGAGGCTTTTGGTTGCTTCCACCCAGGGCTTTGCTTGATGTCACACTTCACTGAGATGCGCTGCACCTAATTTTTCCAGTGCCACTTGCATTTGTGCCGCAGGTTTATCAGAAAGAGCTTTGTGCTGCTCTGCAGTAGCTGCTGCTGGGTGGCTCTGGGCGTTTTGCTGCTGCTGGAGACCCGCTGGGAGCCTTGCCTTTGAGTGCACAGGGAGCCAGGGTTGGCCCCGCTGGCCCTGATTAGCAACCAGCGCAGCACAATGTTAAAATTTGTAGGAAAATCACAGCTAGACTTGATTTGTAAAGGTTCTGCTTCTACCTTCAGAGAGACTTGCCAGTAACAGGCTCCAGAAAGAAGTAATTTCTCTGGTACTTTGGAGCAAAGCAGGGTTAAAGGAGAAGAATGCTACCAGGTATTAAATGCACATATGATTTAATCAGTCTCGGTCGATCTCTGAGGTTTCTCTGTGTTCCTCTGCCTAACCTCCTGCAGCTCTCAAGGGGAAGAGTTGTTCAGCTGTGTGTGAGATTCCAGGCTGTCCTTTAGCAGAGTTGGTGTTCAGTGCATTGGTTTTAAGTTGCACATCTCTGTGTTCAGCTTACATTCATGCATCTTTCATGAAAAAAGCAGTGGTTGAAATTCATACCCCCAGTATAGAGCACATTCCCTCTAGCTAGCCTGGGCTTTTCCATTATTTATCAGTTCCTTTCCAGGGGAAGGATTGTCAAACCTGAGAATGAAGTTTAGCTGTAGGTATTGCTGGTGGCCCATGTAATGTGCAAATGTGAGCAGGTCAACCAGGCCTTCAGATGCTGCGCTGGAAGGAGACGAAATTCTGCAGACAGCTGAAATTGCCTTTTCCCAGGAAGCACTTGAAAGTGGCATTCAGCCAAAGCATTGGTCTGTAGCACATGATTTATTCCCTTCTTTTGGGTCATTGTTAAAAATAAGCTGTTTCTTTACCAGCACGGTAAAATAGAATTTAAAGTATTTGGAAGTCCATTAGTGGTGATGAATTTTTACAAAATTAAATGCAGCGTGCTCTTAATTAAATCTAAGTTCTTAATTTACTGTGATCTGTGAAAATTTAAATAAATACAACTCTGGTATATGTCTTAATGCCAAAATATGAGGAAAGGCAAACCACTTGTTTAATAAAAGCTATTATCTAAGTGCCTAAGGTAAGCATTGGAGAATAGTGTCCCTTCTGTCTCTGTTTATTCAGCTAATTTGCTCAGCATTTGTTTCACTCCTCTTAGGAAGCTGAGGACAAAGAAGCAGAAAATTTGCTCTTTTTTGTCTCGTTTTTGCTTCTACTGTATGAATAACATAAAAGGATGAAATCTGTTACTTCTAAAATCTTGAAATTATTGAATCTTGAATTCTAAAATCTTTATTAGTACTTCAGTTTAGTGTATAGCATGTTTTGCTGAAACTTTCTTGTCTGTATACCACAATAAAGGGAATTGGAGTTAACTAATGACTTCATAATTCTTTGTATATATGGTAGTGGAAGTCAAGTTTCCGTCTGCGTAGAGCTTATAAATATGATGAGTGAAACTACCTAGCAAAGGAAATATGGATCACTCCAAGCTCTTAACACAATGGCAAAGGTAAAAATGAAGAATCTAAATGCCTTGGAAGCAGTAAATTAGCTTATATTATCATAGAAGCTCTTAAATTTCAAGAAACAATGTATCTTCCAGTAAATTAGCATGTTTAAAGGTTATCAACTGCTGTGAATCACCTGGTCTTATAATACAAAATAAAAATTACTTAAAGCCTTGCTTGCTGATATAAATCATGGTAGAATTTGATATAAATCAGCCTGCTCCATGGAGGGCTCAAGCTGTGTCCTGACTACTCCCTGGGACAAAACAGTGTGGTGTGTTTTATATAAGATAGATGAGTTACTTGCTTTTTAAATTTGTACACTTTCTTGATAGCTTCGAAGTTGTCATGTGTATGAAACTATATTGTCAATAGTATATGCATGTGGAAACTGAATGCCATTGCTTTATACAAATGTTTGTCTTCCCATAGGGATTTTATTCTGTAAATTTTGTAGTAGATTTCCTTTTGTGCTTTTTATTCTGATGGGATTTTTCTGCAGTGAGCATATGTGTCGTGAAACGTGGAATTAAAAATTCACCAGTTATTGACGCTAAACTTCAAAAATATTTGTCATAGTAGAAAGTTTAAATGTACATTGAGGATAAGGCAGTTATAAAAGCAAAAACGTTTGCAGTTTGGAGGAAACCTGGGATTTCTCTTCTGTTTCCTCCTGTCTGGGCGGTGGCGCAGCTTGGCAGCCGGTGGCACTGGTGGACCCTGCTTTAACGGGCACTGTGCAGCGCCGTGAGTCATCGGATGTGTCTCAGCACAAGCTGTCCCCACGTCCTGTGCCATCTAGTATGTAGGCAGTGTGAGAGGGAGGATTGACACTTTCAGGCACTGAACATTGTGATTTTTGACTCCAGAATTTGGTGTGTAAAGTGACTGTGTGCCCCTTGCTCAGAGCCTCCCCAGGAGGCAAGGAGAGTGCTGGTGCCGCTGGTGGGAGCTTGGCCAGCGCCCAGCTGTGCGCCAGCTGGCTGCGTCTGAGCAGAGGGGAAGGGGCTCTGGTGCAGGATTTGTGCCGTGGAGTGGGGTGGTGGCCACAGACAGCTCTAGTCTTGGCCAGAGGATCCTGAATCGTGCTTCTGCAGAAATGGATGCTGTGTTAGCCCGGTGGCTGAAGGACATTGCAGAGCTAGGTCTGCTCGGCAGGCAGGTGAGGAGGTTGGTGCTGGATCCATGGCAGATGAGCCCTTGGAGCTGGCCATGCCCGTGCAGTCTCAGCGTAATGCGTGTGGTTATTGATCTCTTATTGCCATCCGGACTGTCGGGAGGAGTGTCCCATGACCATTTGCGATTGATTTTGAGCCTTTTAAGCCAGCACTTCCCCTTAGCTGAGGTTTTTGCTTGGATTCTGTTGGAAATGTGGAAGGGAAAGGGCTGAATTAAGCTACCCTGTTTTGCATTAGTGAAGCCAGCTCACTTTATTGCACATTTGACATGGACTGGAGTGTCTGTCCCCATCTGTGGGGCATCCACTGAAGGCAGAGGGGCAGTGACTCCTAAAATTTCACTGAGTCAACAGGTTGTCCTCACTCATCTACCCTGACAGTAAAAAGAAAATTATTGTGAGGTTTTGCATCAGCTAGGTCCTGCTCACAGAGGGACTTCTTTAGCACAGGGAAAAATAAAAGAGCAGAGTGAATGGGTTGCACAACTGTTCTCCACAGGAGTTGGATCCGTTTTCCAAATGCAACTGGCAATGCTGTGTCTGAAAATCACACATAATTGATTTATGGCTGAGTACGGCTCACAGAACAAGTTACTTTCTTACACACAGACTTTCTGGATTAATGTACTTTTGCTACTGCTTCTGCTTCCCTTTGTGCTTCTGTCTTTAAATTGAGAGGGACCAAAGCTCCTGTTTAATGCATTGCTGTGGGTAGAGTGGCGCCACAAGATCTCACTGCACCCTGTGAGCACACGGAGATCTGTTACAATGACCCTTCCTGCTCAGACCCAGCTTGTTTTCCTTTCTTCAGAGGGAGACGTTGCTACGGCAGCTGGAGACGAATCAGCTGGATATTGATGCAACTTTGGAGGAGCTGTCAGTGCAGCAAGAGACAGAAGATCAAAACTACGAACTGTATGTCATTGAGCCATCTTTTCTAACTGTTTTGTTGCGGTCTAGGTGTCACGTGAATGTTGGGCAGCCCCAGCTATGGCATGTGGCCAGACTGAAGGGTCCAGTCAGTGACATTTAGTGTTTCTTTGGAACTTGTAAAATGTCACTTTTAAGTGGCATCACCTGAAATAAAGCACGCCCTCGGGGATCCCTAGGAAAGGATCTGGTTCCTACAGACACGTGATCTATGGGAGGGCAGTGGAGATGAAGCTCAGGAGCACCCCTGGAGGCAGCACATGCTGAAGGAATTGTAGATAAGTATGTTGCAGCCTCTGATGCTGAAAGGGGGATTTTCCATCTCTCTTCTACCCAGTGCCCAAGTTGGTTCCTCTTCTTCTGGCTATTGCATTCCTGTGTATTGTGTGTCTCGTGATAGGCAGAAGGTAATAGCAGCAACATCGTTGTCTTTTGCTCCCTTTAAATACTTCCAGACTCCTCAGTGCATTTCTGGTCTGAAATAGTGGCTAGTTCCTGCTGCCTTGCATTTTTTCAGTGCCTTGTCTGTTTGCTTGCTGCTTGAAATGAGCATTTGCTAGATTTAGCCCTGCAAAGCCAGTACATCTCTAGCACACTGAACAGGAATCTCTTCAGATTTGTATGTTGTTGACAAATGTGTTCTGTGAATTCTGATTGCAAGGTCTTTATTGCAGTGATGTGCAAGACAGAAAAGTCATCCCCAGAATGAATTGGAAAAAGATTCTTTACAGACAGCTTTATTTGGAAGTTGGAGTCAATGGTTATGAAATATTCATGCACAGTCATTTTGACAAGTGTTTTTCAGACCAAGTTTCAAGTTCCATAACCTTAGTCAGTGTGTCTTCCTTGAGAGCATTGAAATACCCCATATAAACCTGAAGCAGTGCCATTTCCAGAGCGTTCACCTCATTCCTTACCCCAGGGACTGGTTTGTCTGCTCGTGCCTTCAGCAGTTCTCTTGATGTCCCTGCTCAAAGGGCTGGGCTGTGT
This sequence comes from Ibycter americanus, assembly GCA_035590275.1. Classification (NCBI taxonomy): domain Eukaryota; kingdom Metazoa; phylum Chordata; class Aves; order Falconiformes; family Falconidae; genus Ibycter; species Ibycter americanus. The sequence continues at coordinate 7,829,531 of JAVJGI010000065.1, read as the reverse complement.
GGGCTGTGCTGTCAGATTGTTTTCCAGTACTTTTGTTTATACTGCATCAGTAATGAGAAGATACTTAAAAGAATCAAGAGTTGGCAGAGCTGTTCCAAGCTTAAACCAGAAGATCTTGCTACTTAGTCACCTCTTGCCCTTATACCAGCTTTAGCATTTGCTGGACCCTCTCACATGCCTCTTCAGCTCACAAATCCAGCAGAAAACTGTCTTCTGCCATATCTACTTCTGGGTTAATCTGAGTTGGGCTGGCTCTGAGAAGCGTGTGTTTAACACCAGAACTTAAAGGAAGCAGCAGCAGTATGGTGCTGGCAGAGGTGGGATGGCTAGACCTCCTAGTTCCAGCAATGGGCATTAGACTGGATGATCCCATCCAGTGTAACCACACCAGTGGACACCATTTTATAATCTTAGCATGCTTCCTCTGCCAGAGAGTACCCTTTCTGGGTACATGCTTCTGCAGAAATACTGTGATTGCTGAAGAGTCTCATTTGCAATGCAGTAGCATCAAGAATCCTAGGGCCAGAGTGCTCGCATTGCTCTAGGCACTGTGCACTAACAAGTCAAAAAGCATGTTCTTGCCTTTTGCAAGCACAGAGGAGCTTTCCGCGCAGTAAGCAGTGGCTAGCATCACCTCAATAGAAGCCCCTGAGTCATCTGCAGAAACTCCAAAGCCAGATAAACATTTGACCCGCTTGTCAGTCCCCTGTTGTTTTCCAAACCAGCTCGTCAGCGTGGGAGGAACAGGAGATGGGGTGTGTGCACCTGAAGATGCCCACCGCCTGCCCGAGCAGTGTCTGCTGTGGGACAGTGCCTTGTAGCAAAGTACTGCTGCTCAGCTGCTGGGGAGGGCTGGCACTGCAGGTGGCTAATTGCATCATTAGGCTGCATAATTGGCTTAACATGGCATAAGAAATACCTTAGAGGTGGTACCTGACAGAAGAGGAGTTGCTACAATATTAAAAGCAAGACTTTTCTCTAGAATTCTAGAATTATTAGCAAATGAACTTGACATAAACTGACATTTTTATGCAGCTGTCCAACTTCTGCTTTCACTTCAGCTGCTGCACGTTTATGTCTGTGTACCAAGACCAATGTTCTTTGCTTCGTAAAGTAACGCTCCTTTATAGAAAGGTCTTTAAAATATCCCTGGATGCTTCCTGGCTTGAGCCACTAATCCCAAAAGAAAAGCACCAGGCAGTGTCATGTCTGAGTACTTTGATCACGCTGACTAGAACAGAGTGCTATTTTAGGGTTTTTGAGGTTTTTATCTGCACCCCAGGTAGAAACAAAAAGTCTGTTTCGGTGGCACCTCTCTGAAGCAGATGAGCTGCAAAGTGGTTACTTCAACCCCAGAGTTGAAAAGTATGCTCTTCCTATGTTCCGTTTTTTATCCCTGCAGGAGCTCTTGAGGCTGGAGTCCTTTAGCCAAAGTCCCGACTGAAAAAAATAACCACACTGATATGACAGGGGGATTTAGGTTTGGGTAAAGTTCCAATTTTTAGTAAACAGTTTAGGCTGGTGAACAGAGTATCTGTGGACACAACAGTACATGGGAATTAGAGCTTGCAGTTGTGAGGCAGGTCTGCAGTGCTCATTATTAGGCCTTGGGAAAGTAATTGCATCCATGCTTGTCAGATGCCCATCATTTTGGGATTGTTATGTTTAACATGCTACTTCGTCAAAATGAGCATCTGATGCATTGTCCTCTGACCCTCACCTTATTGTATTCAGTACGTGCATTGGTGCAGTGTGACTTGTTGACCCTTGGCAGATATGAAGCCCTTGTGTTGGTTGCTTCAATTTAGACAGGACTTTGAGTTTTGTTGTCAGTCACCACAAATTGCGCAGCAAGAGAAGGTGTCCGCAGGCACTTGGGGCTGCAGGCCATGGTGTGGCTGCTGCAGCACCTCCGAGGCAGTTCCTGCTCTCCTGCCATAAAATCAGGCCATGGAACAAAGCCAGGTGACAGTGCTAGGACATCTCGGTTACTTCATTCACCCCTGTGCACGTCTAGTGGCTGCTCTGTCACAATGACCGATGCTAAATTAGGATCAGTGAGACCAGAAAGAGAACAAGAACTCTTTCTCCTGCTGTGGCTGGGTACCCGAGGACAAAACGTCATTGCTCCAAAATGTGGATCCCAGAGAAAACACGAGGTGGCACACAACGCTGCCTCTTCTGCCTTATGTAAGCTATCCCTTGGCAGCCACTGGCTGGGTTTTGCCTCTATAAGACACATTTAGATGCTTCCAGCTCTTTCCCTGTGCTTAGTCTCCTCTCTGCCTGCCACACCTCTTGCACTGGTACTTTCCCTGTGGTTTCTCAGATCTTATGTTTTCAATGCTGCTAAAACCACATTTCAGCCCTTTTTGAGTTCCTCAATTCTTATTCAAAAAACAGCAATGACTTTTTTTACTCTGTTCTGAATTTGTACTTAATTTGCTCAATTTTTCCATCTTTAATTGTACCCAGTTTAGTTTCTGTCACAAGGAAAACTTTTTTATGTTCAGCATGCCTGTTCCCTCACTGAATTGGTGCACATGGAGGAATAGTTTTTGGGGAAATTGTGGAAGCTTTTCCTGCATATTCATTTTTTTTTAGGAATAAGCTGCTGGTGGAAACGTTTGCAAAAAGTTAATAAGCAGATTTAATGTATGGTTTTCATGAGCTTTTATGTTTGGCTGCATTTTTTCTAGTATTACTCTTTTTTAATATCAAAAGACATTTAATTTCAAGGGTTAAGTAGTCAACTCTTCGAATTAACTTTTTTATTCCTAAGGATTAATACAAGTTAGTCAAAAGGAATACTTAAGTTATTCTTTGTGAGAAATCTCATCTTCTTTCACACTCAGTTTTGAGAAGCCTCAGGAAATTGTCATCTATAAACCACTGTGCGATTGTTTGATTGGTAAGCACAGGAAGTCCAACTTCTTCACAGGAATTGTTTGTAAGAAATGAGTTTTCAGATCATTTACTCTTGGTGTTTAAGAGCTTTTAAGCAAACTGTTAGTCAGGCTTTGTAAAAATATATTTGAAGCAGTTGAACTTCAGATTATCTGAGATCCTGTAGGTCGAGGCTACAGCCGCTGTAGTGTCAGGACCTGTCCCAGGTTTGCCATGTGACAGAAATCTTTCTGGGTACTTTCCCAGCAGTGCCCTACAGCTGTCATCTGCGTTGTCAGGTCGTCCTGGATAGCCAGGTGCTACTGTCCAGGTAGGGAAGACTGTAGAATCATAGAATCATTTAGGTTGGAAAAGACCCTTAAGATCGAGTCTAACTGTAAACCCAGCACTGCCAAGTCCACCACTAAACCATGTCCCTAAGCACCAAGTCTACACGTCTTTTAAATACCTCCAAGGGTAGTGACTCAACCACTTCCCTGGGCAGCCTGTTCCAATGCTTCACAACCTTTTCGGTGAAGAAATTTTTCCTAATATCCAATCTAGACTTCCCCTGGTACAACTGGAATCCATTTCTTCTCATCCTGTGGGTGATGGACCAGTGACTGCAGAAAGGCATTTGTGCTCTCCTGATGAGGACTCTTCTTTTGGGAGACATGCTCCCTGCATTAGACAGCTTTATTCACTACAGAGTCATTGATTGTGTATTGGGGTTTTATTTACTTGTTTGTTTTTTCTGCATTGAGCACAGCTCATAATTTTGCAAAGACTATGGCGCTGAGTAACACCAGCGCTGTCTGGCAGGAGGACCTGCTGCCTGAGCTGTTCTCTTGTATCTTCAGCTATATTGAAGTACAGGTCCGGAACCACGCTGGCTAAAGGCTGAATTCCCAGTTAGGAAAGTAAACCCACTTTTGCTTTGTCTTCCCCCTGCCCCACTTTTATTGTTACTGCTTGCTGTGAGTCACTGTTGCCATCAGATCAGGAGCCAGTGTGTACTAGATGGGACTCTAGGTCATCTTTTTTGTGTGAGGTTGCATTAAGAATTAATTGCAACTAAGCCTGTCATCATCAGTCTTGCTAGGGAAGCGGAGAACATGGAGTTTGTCCCGTATGTTGTGGAGGGGTGGTTGTTCTACTGCATCCACTTTGTGTCTCATGGAAAACCTGAGCAGCTCTTGGAGAGGGGCTGTACTCTCCAAGATCTGGGCAGCAGGATTCAACCCGGCTCGGCAATTGATTTCACATTCAGGGATCTGGGCTTAGGGGGGAGTCAGGTTCAGTACCTTTAATGACCCCAAAACAAACATCTGGAGATGTAAACCTCAGTAACCCCAGTTAAACTGATGTCACATGGCCTATTGATCTTCATTTTCACAATTAATAAAATAACCCAAAGCCTTTCTTGCCATGTGAAATACACTTGAAAAATTGATCACAGCAGATTAGAACCAGGAGCCAAAAAGCTTCAGGCTGCTTCCGTCTTCAACAGTAAATGAACATGAGCGCTGACAATTTTAGGAACTGTGAGGCTAACAAGTCCTTTGTGCTTTTTTTTGTTTCTCTGGGAGCAGAGCAACAGTAACCTTAGGCCCTGACAAATTTTTGTTCCTGCAGACCATGTTCATCTTTAAAATTGCATAAAAATCTCCTCTTGCGAGCAGGTCCAACTGGGTGTGAATTATTCAGGGGTTTTGAGGATGCAGACTTGTTACTCAGTCTGAAATGGAAGGATTGAAAGGTGAACAAGGAGTCCACATGGATCAGGACAGATAATCCATCTGGACTTGCATGGCATGTTTGCTGTTGCTGTATCCCAACTGAACAAGTGTACTCGGGTCACAGCATGAGTTCATCTTGTGCTTTAATAAGACCTGGTCTGCTACACCTAGTGGATGTGAAGCTACTTGTTGCACAGTAAGATTTTGAGCGAGTCCTTTTGTTAAGGACTGACAAAAAGGATAGAACAAGGAACACGGTGGCCAGATTGTATAGAATATGAGAAAAAACAGACACGTGGCAGGTTTGGCCTGTTATGTTCCCAAAACAGCCACGCTTCTGCCTCTGAAGAATGTGTGTAAAGCCAGAGAAAGCATTCATGCATTATGTAGTATTTTCGAAGTGTGGAGGATGCTTAGACACCTCCACCCTGGAAATTACTGAGAGCTTGCCGGCAGCGTTTTCATATATGCTGTTTTTCCACCCACCTCTTTTCACGGAAGAAGATACGAATATGAAAGCTCAGCAGAGCACTTTTATGCAGCCCATATAAAACCAGCATCAGACCATCCTTATTTCCCCAGTGTCGTGGCACACAGCACAGAGCTTGGCCCATGTGTCTGGCTGGAGATGAGGAAGGTGACACGAAGCACACGTGCCACAGCTCTCCTTGGTGCTGTGCTGGGGTAAGAGTCTGTGTCGTGCTGTCCCCAAATAACCATTGTATCTTTCTACTAAAAATAACTTGCTGTCTCTTGTTCTTGTGCCCTTCACATAATGTAGGTGAGCAAGGCATAGGAGCACAGGTGCAGAAGAAGCCTGCATGTGTGTTACTCTCCAAACTAGCTGAGCTGGAAGGAAGGATGACACTCTTTATACTTCAGTTACGTAGTATTTTTTCCCTCCAGCTCTTAAAATTCATGTGTTTCTGCAGGAGAAACAGGTGGTAGTCGCAGCCCTCTCTCCCTCTGGAGCTGGCTACTTGCCCGGAACAAAGCAGGTTGTTTCCAGAATGGACAGTTTTGGTAGTACAAAGTACAGTAAAATCTTCAAATGCCCTGATATTATAAAGAGTGCCCTGTGCTTTGTTGGGTCCTGCTTTAAGTACTCAACGAGCTTCATATTCTGTATCCTAAAATGACTATATATGTACTTTGTGTATACTTCATACAGGATCCTTGTTCCTTAGTCTTCAGTGTATAATTGTCTTATCCTGCTTGAGTCAGCCAGTTGCCTTGATGGTGGGACCCAGCACCCTGATCAGAGACTCAGAGGTGGTTTGATTCTGGTTTTGGGTAGCGTTGATGATTTGGGTGCTCACATAGACAGACGGAGAGCTCAGCTCAGCCAGGAGAGCTAGCAGCACTGGCATCAGTATCTTGGATGCTGGATGCAGCAGTGACCAAGATTGGAGGCCTTCCAGCCAGGATTGCTGTTGCTATAAACAGGAACAGGGGTGCATGTAGATCAGCTGGGATTAATCACTCTTTACAGTTGGGAAGCAGGAGTCTATAACCCTGAGTAGGGCTTGGAAGGAAGAGGAGTGAGTACCACAAAGCAGAGCTATTCAGCCATCCTGCCTTCGGCTTGCCCGGAGCCCTGAATCAAAGCTCGGAGGGGAGGGATGACAGAATTTAGCACTCAGTGCTTCTGGCATGGATCTGCAGAGCTGCGCATCCCGTGCACCCAAGTGTTGTGAATGGCTTTTCAGGGCATAGCAACTCACGTGGTTTTGTGGATAAAGAGCATTTGCTTTGTTGGACGAGGGCTAAATTGCAGGTACCCTTGGTTTATCTTTCCCTCACCGCAGATGCCTTGCCTAGTCTGCCTGGAGGGATGCTGAATTGCATGTATGGTGACCTGCTCCTCAAGAAGGGAGTGATGTGCGATTGCTTCGGCCCTGCAGCGCAGTAACAAGAGATGTATTGAAAATACATTATTATATTCTTGCAGAGGGTGGGGGTGGTGATGTGTTGTGCACCTTCCAGACGAACCTGATGCAGTCTCCACAGAGCTTAGTGCCAGGGTTAAACTCCTTTATATTTCCTCTTTGGTGCATGACAAATCCATGCATCATTTTCAGTGGAACGTGTTGTCGCACAGCTCACCCCAGCTACTAGTCCCCTGAGAGGGAGGATGCTGGAATGGTTGCTCTGTTGCATACTGTGATCTCAGCCCTGCAAGGAGCTTGTTTTGTTGTAGCCAGTCTACTGGGTGGAATAAGCACATAAGCCTCGCCCCAGGTCCTGGTGGAAGCATCAGTGAGGCTACCACAGTGCGGCATTAATTTAGGTGCCTTGACAACAGTCTCAGGGGATAGGCAGTAGATGGCCATGTGACAGCCAGGCTCCTTTTCTGCTCCTCCCAGGCATCATTGGGATTGTAGCCTTTAGTCCTGTCTTCTGGAATGAGTGAGGACACTCTTTCCTAGCCATTCTTAGGTGGTGAACAAGGAGCAAGAACACTGTTTCCTAGCCCTTGAGGAGATGACTAGTTCCTTTGTACTGTTGAATTTCTTCCCATTCCTATTATTCAGGATCATCCAGTTCTTTCTGTCTCTTGTCCCTGTCTTCCTTTCTGTTGATGCTGCCTCCCAGCTTGCAACCCCATGAGCATTTCTCTGGTCTCTGTGCCACTTCATTGAAATGCTGAAATATACCTCAAGGCTAATCCTTAAGGAACTCTACCAATGATTGCTCTCCTAGCTAATACTGCTTTTTAGTGCTATCCTTTATCTCCACTTTAGCCAGTTCCTTAGTTAGGAAGGACTGCTGGTTTTCTAGTTCAAGTAACAGCTTCCTGAGGATGTTCTCTAGGGCTCCAGACACTGCTGGTCACAAAGTATATTAGTTTGTTCCTTAAAAGTATATCAGGTTGTTCCTTAAAATAGGAAATGATATCTCTAGGGGGTTTAGAGGCTTTTAGTCCCGCTGTTTGCTTTCTGCTCAGCAGTCATTCCGGTGAAGGTGTCTGTCTGACTTAAGTCCCTGGAGGACGAGGTTGTGCTCTGTATGGGAGAGGAGTCTCTATTTTGGCATACTCATTGCCTGGAGCACAAGCGAGTCTGTCTGTCTTCTAGAAGCAGCTGAACCCAGAGTCTCTGTGCATGAGTAATGTTCATTAGTCTTAATGAAATAAGAGGCGAGACCATGACGTGCTAGATTTTATACATGATACTTCACTTTAGTTGTCCTCTTTATATCTCTCAGATGTGCAACATGTAGCAGATCTTATTTTGAGACCATTTCATGGTAAGAGCCTGTCTTTCTGTTAGTGTTTCTTTGCATACAGCTTGTGAAAAAACTGCTAACCAAACGGGCTGCAGCAGGATTAGGCTTCATTTCCTTTTTGAAAAGGATAGAGCATTTCACCCTCTCTAGCAGCACAGGCTTTAATGCTCTTCTAGTCAGGAATCCAGCCAGGACCACAACTTGCTTCAGAGCTTGTTCTGCTTGGCTCCACTGCCTCCCACGCAGAGGGGGAGTGTGTGCAGGGGGAGAGACTGCCTGTATAACTGCACATTGCGAGAAGGGTAGTTGCAGTCAGTCCTCTGTGAACCCTCTGGATAGCTCTTTTCTTTTGACATTCAAGGCTTCTCCTCTCAAATCCATTCTTGGCTGAAAAAAGAGGGGTTTATAGCATTTGAATTTTCTTGAACACTCTGATCTCTTCTGCAGAATCTAAAAGTGTGCCATTCCAGTAGCACTTACTCCCTTAGAGACATATGTCCAAGAACTGACTTAAGGTTGTGTTTCAAGCCCTGGTGTGTTGTTATAGTCTGTCTATCCAGGGAGTTCCCAGAAACATTACAAATATAGGTTTCATCCTGCAGTGCAAAGCAGGTTGGGATTCTCCACACCTCGATGCAGATCGGGTGAGTTTAGCTTATGTGGGTGAACCAGATTTATTGTGGCCCAGGGAGTCACAGCATCACTGAAAGCAGACCCATACCCTCCCAGCTTAGCACATAGTCAAAGCCAGCCCAGCATAGTGCTCGGTGCTCTGTTGAGCGTTCCTTATATTTGCAATTTACCTTCCCTGCAGCTTCCTTGAAATGATGGAAGCCCGAAGTCAAGGACACACATCACCACTAACAACTAACGGGCAAAGCCCTTCCTCTGGCTCCCAGTCACCCATCGTACCTCCGAGCTCTACATCGACGGGCAGCTCCAGCCCTGGCACTCCACAGCCACCGCAGCCGCTTTCCACAAGCTCCGCCATCTCTCCTGAACCTCCCCCATCTTTTTCACCAGTGCCTGCACCCGAGGCCCAGCAGCCACACGCACCTCCGCCAGCTACAGCCTCCCCAGCACCTCCAGCTGCAGTCCCGCCGCCGAAGCGCAGCATTATTTCACGTCTCTTTGGGACGTCTCCTGCACCAGACCCCTCTCCTCCCCAGCCAGGTAGGTGCTGCAGTGCAGTGTCTAGGCAGAGTGTCACTCGTGGGCATTTCTCTGTTTTCCTTTCATGTTTTTCCCTGCGAAAGGTTGAGCAGACAGGTGTCTGAAGGCCGCGGGCCCTGTGCGTGCAGCATGTGTCCAAGGCAAATTGCACTGTCACTCGTTATTTTTTCTCCTGATTGGTGGTTTCGTTTGTCTCTGTGCTGGTTTGGATGGGGACTGTGTCCAGCCAGCTGGGTGGTGGCTATAACACATTTCAGGAGGAAAATACTGAACTCACAGGAGACACTAATAAAAATAACTCTCAGCTGCTTACCAGGAGCACAAATGTCTCTTGAATAGCAAGAAAAATTGTTAGAGAAGCTATTTGAAGCTCTGTCTTCACAAATGTGTGGCAGCTCAAAGGGACTCCTGTGTATTAACGGAGAACAGTGGAGTGCTGGTTTTAAAGGTTATTCAGCCAGAAATGATCACGTAAGTCCAGGCTCTGCAGCAGATTTCCCTCTGGGGAAATACGCTCCTTCAGAGATGGTCTGAGGAAGGGGGCAACCCGCCTTGGCTTCTTCCTTTGCACTAGTACACAATGGAGCAGCGTAGCACAGTGTTTGGTCCAAACCCCTGCCGGATGAAGTTACAGGGCAGAGGCATCGAGGATTTTGTTGCCTGTAATTGTACTGATCTGGACCTTAATTTGCCTGTCACATTCAGTTTGTTTGCAAAGCTAACTGGAGCTGCAGAGCTGGCACTGCCTAAAAATCGTTAGCATGACATGGTTTGAATCACCCTTTGGAAATACCTTCCCTCTCAAACTGTCAATCCCTAGAGCTCACAGTACTCTCAAGACACCCACAGAAAGAAAGGAGGAGGTGCTGGGAACATGGTTTGCAGTTTCAGATGTTGAAATCTTTCAGTTTTTTTTCACACTGTGCACACAATGTTCTGCATCCTGAATCTGTTACCAGGTATGACACAGTACACCCATTTCAGTTTCTTTGTGACTTTTCCTACGGAGAAACAAACAAACAATGAGGAGCAAATGTTACAAATCCCTTCTCAATAAAAAAACCTTTGTCATATTGATATGTAAAAAAACCCAACAAGTGGCCTACTACCAGTGTTACAATATTTGGGTTTTGTGTTTTTTCATTTTTCTTTTTTTTTTAACTCTATCACTTAGCTTGAGAACTGTTTTAGGCTTGTGACCTGCAGTCCTGATATCTTAAGGGTGCTTATTAGGAGGGTTGCAAAAGGCAGCTAGGAAAAGCTGATCTGTCAGTGTTATTAGGTCAATGTAGCGTGCCAGAGGTCTGCACCTCTACTGGAACATACCTAGGGACTAGCTAATTGGAAAGCAGTTGAAAAATCACTGTCAGAAAGTAATACTTGTTTTTTATATGGGAGCTGCTATTTAAGCTTTCCCTTGAAGTCTTGCAGTAGTAATTCTTTTGGCTGTGTTTTTTCTTACACCAACGCTACTCTATGGCATTAGTAATAGTGTTATTAGTATGCAAAAGTGATCTGAAAGCTGTACTAGTAGAGCAAAATCTAGGAAAAAAATATATAAATCTTGTTCACCCAAAAGAAAAGAGCCTAGATGTGAAGTGCAGTCTGGGTAGGAGAAAAAGGTTGAATATCCTGAAAAGGTTAATTGCTTTAGGCTTCTTGGTTGTGCTAATGTCGTGAGTTTTCATCCTGATACCTTGAAGATGGGTAGAGGTGTTTCTACAGATAAGCTATATTAAAGAAAGTCTCTATTTGCAGTAGCTCTTGAGCTTTTGGTTACATGGGGCATCTAAAAGCACAGTGTGAACAATTCTGCCTTTGACAGTTACAGTTGAAAAATCAAGAGGAGGTGAGTGGGTGAACTGAACAGTCTGGAAAAGGTAAGAGAACAATGATGGGACATCACACAGAAGCGGTGCACACAGCATAGGTATAAAATCTGGCTGGGGTGTAGTCAGTCATAGCATTCACTGTAGAGCAGAGTGAGCTACCATGCTAGAGAGTTTTTCAGACTATTTAAGAGCCTGGGTCATCCTGGTGCATTTTAAACCACAGCAGCTGTGTGTGGTCTGTGAATGTCTTTATGCAAGGTTCTGGACTGGTTTGAGTATCCTGTTCGTAACCTTCCTCTTCCCTTGCTGTGTAGCCAAGGTCCTGCTTTGTGGCTACTGCCACCCTGGGCAGGGTAGATCTGTAAAAAGCAAATTTTCTGTCTTGCTTGTGGTGAACCCTGTGTTTTACAACTACTGTTGTTAATGCAGATCCTGCAGCTGCCACTCCTCCTCCTCACCCTGAAGCCCCTGCAAAAGTACAGAGCGTGGAGGACTTTGTTCCTGATGACAGTCTGGACCACAGCTTTCTGGAAGACCCAGCCCCACAGAAGGACAAAGGGAAGCCGCAGACTAAACACCGTGTTGATAGTGAAAGGTATGGAAAGGAGGATGGAGGGGGGTCAGGCAGGGATGTATCTGGATGTGCGGTCTGAATGAGGAGTCAGGCCTGGCTAACCTGTTGCAACTTTTCAGAAAGTGATTGCAGAGCAATTAGCTGCCCCTAAGCCTTTCTGGCTGTGGTATGGTCAGTCATAGCATTCACTGTCTCCTGTTTGATGATAGACGTTTCTCCCTGTGAATGAGGAACCGCAGTAAAAGCTAGTTATCCCCTTCCTGGTTTTGCTGTCTTGCTTTCATGCTCAGTGTTAAAACCACTGGGTTGTTTTGGGTCAGGAAGGCATTTCTCTCCTGGCCAAATGTGCTGAGACATTTGAGATGTTTTCCTTCTGGAACACAGTGTACTTTGCAGGGATATTATGTTTTGCCTAATGAATACTTTCCCGCTGCAGAGGCCCAAAGCATGGCCAAGCTCATTCGTGGCCTGGTACTGCCATTTCTGGGGCATGATAAAGGGGTCTGTGTTTGTTGGGGGACACCTGGGGCCACTCCATGGCTTAATGAGATTTTGGAAAGAAGGATGGAGAGGGTCATGCTTCCTTGGGAGTGTCACTGCATGCTTGCCTGCAGATTCCAGAAAAGTCTTAAGGGGTGCCCTTCTTTTTCTCTGTCCATTTCTAATGTTCCTTCCCAACATTTTCTCTCTAAATTGGAGAGATAATGGATTTGCTGGATGGCCATATGATTATGGAGATACGGATTCAGTGGATAAGGAATTGGCTGGATGGTCACATTCAGCGAGTAGTAATGGCTCACAGTCCAGATGGAGATCAGCAACAAGTGGTGTCCCTCAGGGGTCCATACTGGGACCAGTACTGTTCAATACCTTCATCAGTGGCATAGACAGTGGGATTGAGTGCACCCTCAGCAAGTTGGCAGATGACACAAGCTGAGTGGTGAGGCTGACAGGCCTGAGGGACAGGATGCCATCCAGGTAGGGTCATGGACAAGCTCGAGAAGTGGGCCCATGTGAACCTCACGAGGTTCAACAAGGCCAAGTACAAGGTCCTGTGCCTGGGTCAGAGCAACCCCCAGTACCAACATGGGCTGGGGTATGAAGGAACTGAGAGCAGCCCTGCAGGGAGGGACTTGGGAGTACTGGTGGATGAAGCGCTGGACGTGACTTGGCAATGTGTGCTCACAGCCTGGAAGGCAATCCATATCCTGTGCTGCATCAAAAGCAGTGTGGCCAGCAGGTTGAGGGAGGTGCCCCTCCACTCGGCTCTGGTGAGACCCCACCTGCAGTGCTGCATCCAGCTCTGGGGTCCTCAGCACATGCAAGACATGAACCTGTTGGAGTAGGTCCAGAGGAGGCCACAAAAATGATCAGAGGGCTGAGAGAGTTGGAGTTGTTCAGCCTGGAGAAGAGAGGGCTCCAGGGAGACCTTATTGGGGGCTTTCAGTACTTAAAGGGGGCCTATAAGAAAGATGAGGACAGGCTTTTTAGTAGGGTCTGTGGTGATAGAACAAGCAGTAGTGGTTTTAAACTAAAAGAGGATAGATTCAGACTAGGTATAAGGAAGAATTTTTTTATGATGAGGGTGGTAAAACACAGAACAGGTTGCCCAGGGAGGTGGTAGGTGCCCCATCCCTGGGAGCATTCAAGGTCAGGTTGGACAGGGCTCTGAGCAACCTGATCTAGTTGAAGAAGTGCCTGCTCATTGCAGGAGAGTTGGACTAGATGACCTTTGAAAGTTGCTTCCAAACCAAACTATTCTATCATCCTGTGATTCTGTAATTGTCTTCCAAATGGCAGAGAGCTGTGTATATGCTGTAGACTGGATTTTCTTTCTGTTTTTCCTTCTCTTTTTTTTTTCTTTTCCTGGCTTTGATGTTTCTTCACCAAAAAAAAAAGGAAAAAGGGATTGTGTATACTGAGCTGCTCAGACAAGAGGATGTGCAGCAAGCTGTCTGAAAGCAGACTGTCACTTAAGAGGAGACCTAAGCATACTCACAGGCTCTGCATCCCTCTGCTTAGAATAGTCCTTGCCTGCTGCCTCTGTCATCAATATGGGATTAACTAGGAGAGTAATTAAATGCTCATACAGCTCATCTATGAATGTGGTAGCTTCTGCATTTTTTGACATCTTTGTCATGATTCAGTGTTCTCTAGTTCAACCACAACTACTTTAAATCAGTGGTGTGTGTGAGGCTCGATGCCTGTCTAATGCAGGTCAGCCTGAATCATCATCCCTTGTGATAGTAGAACACGTGGATGTTTTATTAAAAAAAAAAGAAAAAAGAAGGAAAGAAAGAAAAAAAAGTGGTGGTTGCTAGAAGCATGCTGGCCTACAAAGCGTCTTGCTCACAGCTGTGCCTGAGCTGGGATATTTTTCTGTGTTTTAACAAGGAATAGGAGAGTCAAGCCTGACCTTCCTGGGGTTTGCTGAAGGACTGGGTCCTGAAGTGCCCTGAGAGCTCTGCAGCTGCAGTTCTTGCTGTGGGTAGGAGGCTGGATCTTTAACAAAGGCTTCTCTTCTCCAGAACGTCAGTCATTGGAAGCAAATGGACATTCGACTATACAAAAAGCCAAGCATCTCAAACAGTGGTGCAAGAGCCCTGCTCCTTGGCTGTAGAGTTGTCATGCTCTTGGCTGCTATGATGCCCTTCTCTGCTCCGTCCTCAATCTTGGTAGCCTTCCAGTGCATGTGAGCTGGTGGGGGCAGAAAGAGGGACGCCTTTGGGCATTCACAGAGCACAGAGACGGCACTTCACAGCTTCATCCTTTGATGACAGTGGTAACCATCTGCAGTTAGAACAGCTCTCTTTCCCTAGGAGAAGACCTTGCAGCACATCCCTGCAAATTCAGATGCTCATTATTCTGCTGCAGCTTGGCATCCATGTCTTGCTCTGGTTTCTTATGTAGTTCATACAGTTTTCTCCGTGGTCTGGCAATTTTACCTTCTTTTTCTTGCCAAAAAGAGCCTACCACAATAAGCCAGATGTGCTGAAATTCAGAGATGTAGATGTGGTTCTGACCATGACCTGCGATAATAGATTGCCTTCAGGATGCCAATTACTACCCCATGGTGCCCAGGAGCAACGTAAGAATTCTGTAAACACTGTCCCTAATAATCAGCTTCTACTGCAGTGGTAGGTTGTTGTAGTTGCAACAAAATGTGTGCTGCTGCAGAAATTTATCTCTGACCTAAAGAACACAAAAGTTCTTCTGTGAAACCACTCAAACCTAATGGAGATTTTATTGGTTTTAAAAAATTAAATACGGGAAGCTGTTTTCCCCTTGCATCTGAGTGAGGAACAAAGCCTCTTTTCCCGTCATTGCACAGCACTGAAAAGAGGCTGGCTCCATCCTTCAGTTATTTAAATACATTTATAAGGTCCCCCCAGGCCTTCTCTTCTCTAGTCTAAGCAGTCCCAGCTGTGATGTGGGAGAGCCTATCCTCATGTGAGAGATGGTCCAGTCACTTAATCATCTTCATGGCCCTTCATTGGCCTCTCTCCAGTATGCCCATGTCTCTCCTGCACTGGGGAGCACCCATAACTGGACACAGCACTCCAGATGTGGCCTTACCAGTGCTGAGCAGAGGGGAAGGATCACCTCCCTCGACCTGCTGGAGATACTTTGCCTAATGCAGCCCACAATACCACTGGCCTTCTTTCCAGCAGGGGCATCTTGCTGAGTTATGTTGGTGTTCACCAGGACCTCCAGGCCCTCTTCTGCCAAGCTGCTTTCCAGCTGGGTGGCCCCCAGCATGAACTGATGCCTGGGCTAGTTCCTCCCCAGGTGCAGGACTCTGTGTTTCCCCTTGCTGAACTTCAGGAGGTTCCTGTTAGACCATTTCTCCAGCCTGACAAGGTCCCTCTGGGTGGCAGCATGGCCTTCTGGCACATCAGTCACTCCTCCCAGTCTGGTGTCATCTGCAAACTTGCTGAGGGTATACCCTGCCCCATTATCCAGATCATTAATGAAGATGATAAACAGGACTGGGCCCCATGTGACCTCCAACTAGACTTCATGTCACCGATGACCAGCCTCTGGGCACAGCCATTCAGCCAGTTTTCAGTCCGTGCCACTATCTGCTCATCCAGCCTGTACATCAACAGCTTCCCTACAAGGATCTTGGGAGATGGTGTCAAAGACCTTAATACAGTTCAGGTATCCACTGCTCTCTTCTCATCTACCAGGCCAGTTATCATATTATAGACTTTTATCAAGTTGATCAAGCATGACTTGCCCTGGGTAAGTGCAGGCTACTGCACCTGGCCAGATTCAGTTCCCTTTGGGCTTTAGCTTTCCTGATTTCAGCCCTGGATGCTTGGATGATGTCTCCTTATTCCTCCTAGGTTACCCATCCTTGCATCCACCCGCTATGTTTCCTTTTTGTGTTCGAGTTTGTCCAGGAGCTCCTTGTTCATCCACACAGGACTCCTAGCTTTTTTGCCTGACGCCTTATACATTCGGATGAACCACTGTTGAGCTTAGAGGAGGTGATCCTTGCATATTAACCAGCTTTCTTGGGCCATTCTTCCTTCCAGGGCCTTGTCTCAAAGGACTCTTCCAGGCAAATCTTTGAAGAGGCCAAAGTCTGTTCTCCTGAAGTCCAGCTTGCTCTTTACCCTCCTTCCTACCCTCAGGATTCTAAACTTCACCAAGGCTGCATTTGACCTTCACCTTCCCAACAAGCCCCTCATTTTTTGTGGGTATGAGGACCAGCAAAGCACCTCTCCTTGCTGCCTCCTCTGTCACTCAGAGGAGGAAGCTATCAGTGCACTCCAGGAACCTCCTGGATTGCTTACATCTTGTTGTCCTGTCCCTCCAGCAGATACCAGGTTAGTTGAAGTCCACGAGGACCAGGGTGTGCAAACATGAGGCTGCTCCTATCTTTTTGTAGAGGACCTGATCCATTTATTCTTCCTGGTCAGGCAGCCTGTAGCAGGCACCCGCTGTGGTGTCACCTTCACCTGTCCTCTCCTGAATCCTAACGCATAAGCTCTCAGTTGGCTCCTCATCCGTCCCCAGGCAGAGCTCAATGCACTCCAGCTGCTCCCTCACATAGAGGGCAACTCTTTGGGGAAGAGGAGAAGGTCTTGTTCTTGTTGTTCTTGTTGTTGGAAGCAGGATGTTATGCTGTGTAAGTGAACTGCTTGCTGAACTCAAGGGTATGTTTACTTTCGTTTGTAAGAACTTGTTTGCTTTTCTGAGCTTCAGAAAGAGGCTGTAAAGTCTGGGATTTCTCGTCCATTTTGTTGACGTAGGGAATTCTCGATTTTTTTGCAGTGATGTCATGTGAACTTTTCCCGTTCCCTACTGTATAACAGCTCTAAACAATGGAGCAAGAGTTGACACAGAGCAGTAATGTTAGAAAAAAACACTTGTTTTTTAAGTATACTATCAGTGAGGAATGTGCTCATGCCTGTGGAACAAGGCTACTCTTGCCCAAAGACCAGACAGCTGCTGAGACTTTCAGCACTTACTGATGTCTCTTTGTTGCTATAGCTAAATCCCAGCACAGATCTGTAGAGGTTAATGGAGTCCTGGGTTTTGTTTAATGGCATGTTACGGTTCTCTAGCTTGCAATAAAGAGAACTCCCAAAATCAGCTTCTTTACCAGTTAATTAGGAAGGCAGTTCAATCTCCCAGTTTGCTGTTTCAGAACTTAATTTGTTGCTCCTTAGCCTGATGCCCTGAACCAGTGTGTATGTGACTGCACTGCAGGAGCTAATCTGGCTCCACAACGGCTCTCCTCATCCCTCTTGCTGGGTCAGGCTGGCCTAGGTCCAGTGGTGGACTGTAGGTGCCTGGAAGTGAGTTTATGCTGTACCTAACAGTATTCTTGATCTGTCTTCTCAGCATCACTCGACATTTATCTTAGACATCGATTAGATTTCCTTGTCCTTACATCTGAAGGGCTTTGAACTGGTTCTTTGCTTTTATGTCATCTGCTATTTATGTAGCTGTACCCAGCTGCACTAGACCAAGTAAGCGAAGCTGAGGATGCTGGCTGGTTCACAGTAGAAGACCCCCATCTTGTAGAATATAAGCATGCAGGCTTATCCTGCAGTGTGTGATTCCCTCAGCTTATCTGCTTTATTGGAGTTTGGCATTTTCCTCTTTCTCTAGCCCCAAAAACTGATGTGGCAAGAGGATTCTTTCTGCTCACTGCCCGTGGGGCTGACTCCCCTGGCTGCACAGCAGGGCTGGAGGAACACAGTCAGTCTGGGTTTGAGACCATGTGCTCCGGTTGCAGCAGGATTTGTTTCATCACCAGCAGCCATTCTGTGTACGTGACGGAGGACTTACGGGGGAAACCCCAACATGCTCTTTGATCAGTAGCTCAGACGCAGACCTCGGCAAGCATAGTCATTTTTGGTGGGTACCTGCGCCTGCAAACACATTGGCTTAACACTAACGCAGGCTTGGCAGCATTTCAAGTGTTGGAGAGAGTGGTGCAATGTGCTTGTTTTTGCATGCTCTGAATTCCTTCCAGCTGGAACCTCAGGACCACAAGCTGATACTAATTTTGCATTGTCAGAACTTGTTTATACTGCAGCAGTGATTTTCCTGACATATATTCACTGCATTGGTTTGCTCTTAAGCTGTCGCTCAACGATTTGTGTGAAAGTTATAGATGGAGGCAGTGTATTCACTGCAAAGGGAGATGACCCACTTTATGCGGGTGTGTGTACACATGTGGATGTTCTATTCAGACTGGGAATGCTTTAAAGGTTGCAAGTCTCGTATGGTGTACGGTCAAAGGACAGTGACAGCAGCCTCTGAAGAGTCTCCATGCTTAATAGAGCAGTGATGTGTTAAAGAAATGTAGTGTCACTAGTTCAGAATAATATCCTGCCATTTTTAGGATGCAACTCCATTTTCTTTTCAGCACATATCAAGAGGAAACCCTGCCAGTGCTTCGCAGACCTCAGAAATCACTCACTTGTAATTCCTCCAGCCTTGGAGGCTGTTTTGGGCACCAGTTTTCTTCTCCTTTGTGTGAGATGGGCTGTGTGCCTCCTTTCTGGCTTGATATGAGAGCAGCAGTGTTATTGATGAAGGGACTCTTCAGCAGCCTGTCTCTGCTTAGCTGGGAGCTGTTCTGTGAGTCCTGAAAACAGGAGGGATCAACACCAAAAGCAGAAGGAGGGAGTGGACGTCAGCCCTGATCCTAGCACTCTAACCCAGACAAGCATTGGTTGTAATCACTCTCAATGTGCTGCACCAGTTGTCATAAGCATGGTGTCCCGTATGTCACAAAGAACTCCATTATCTGTTGGCAGATTAATTACTTCTTGAAAACTAACTTGTAAACCAGTAATTAGCCATAAGAGCCAGAGTGAGTAATACAATCATGCGGACTGTGTTAGGGCATTTCCCATCCCATCAGCACACCATCCTCCATTGTCTGTTCTGGTGCTGGCCATGTGCTAGTAACTGGGAACATCACCTTCTTTCAGATTAAGGATTTCAGGTTTCTGTGATTCCTTTTATGTCTCTCAAATCTAATCTGTCCCAAGCTATAATAATTTTTTTTTGTCTCTGCGTAAAAATGAAGGCTGTGTTTGTACAATCCGTATCAAGTTATTAAAAGGACAGTGAGTATTGTGTATGGTAGGTTATCAGGAAGGAGCTGGATATCTGTTGTGGATAGAGCAAACAGAATGAAGAAAAGTGATGCGAAGGCTCATGAGCCAAGACTGGGGAAAATACCTATATTCCTGACATGAGCAAAACCTTCAGAAAGTATTAAAATTGTTGAGTCCTGGGGACATACAGACAAGAATCCTCAGCTGGTATTTTCAGCTCTGAAGCTGTCTATCAGGATGCCTCTGAACACGTAACTGTGTTACATCCAGGGAGTCTGACAGACTCCTAGCTCTGAAAGTGTGTCCTTAGGTTAATTTAATTTGGGGAATGTTAAAGCATGGTGCCTGGTTCAGGGAGCACCAGAGAAATAGAAATAATTCCAGGAAGCTAATAGCTGTGAGTGAATTCCCATAGTAGTGGCAGTATATCATCAGGTTTAATTACAGGATGTAGGGATTAAGGCAGGCAGTTCCCACAGTTTAATTGACTGATCCTTGCATGTTGGACTGAGGATGTACTGATAAAGCTAAAGCAACAGGCTGTTCTATAGTCCTGAGGCTCACCTTTTCCAGCCACTTATTTTCAGCCTGAGCAGTAGCAGCTACTGTGTTACACATCCTTCTGTGGCCCATTTTTGTACAGGGTTTGTGCCAGTGCTGCAGCTTGCAGGGAGCAGGTCCAGTGTGAACGGGGCAGCGGCTGGGCAGTGTTCAGGGGGAAGGCTGGCAGTGCAGTTGCCCTGGGCTGAGGGACATTGACCCTGAAGTAGGCTGGAAAAACTAGGCAAGCGGCAGTCTGCTTTCAGGGGGAAGCACTTCTGTCCTAGGACATCCCAGGGATGCTGTGTCTGATCATTGTCTATTTTGCAGCGATGGAGAGGTGCCTGGGGGGAACCCCATGGTGGCAGGTTTCCAAGACGACCTGGATCTGGATGACAAAATCCCCAGCAGACCCATGCTGGCAACAGAACGGGTGCCCAGCAAGAATGTCACCCTTTCCAGTGAGGAGGAGGAAGAGGTGAAGGACTCAAAGGTTGTACTCATACCTAATGAAGACATCAACACAGAGCAGGAAAAAAAAAGGTACGAAGCACAGCCTGAAGTCAGGGTTGTGCTGGCAAACTTGGGCCTCTTCTCGGTCCTGACACTGACTGCTGTGCGGCCTCTGGAAAACCTTGGTGGCTCCATCAGCCTGTTTCTTCAACTGTAAGCTGAGGCTGTATTTACTTAGATGTGACTGTTTTATGCAGTGTTTTCTGCACCGCACCTAGGCAGGGTGCCTTTGAGCACTGTGCTCCCATGGTCACTGGTACGTTTCTGCTTGGGAAGTGGCCCAGCCTTTTTCTCAAGTTTGAACAAGAGACTGTAGCTGAGCACCTGAATGACTGTTCGTAGCGGTGTGAGAAGGATGGAGGAGTCGAGCCTTGTGGTGAAGGGAGTAGATGTCATTCACCACACCCTGTGCTGGAGAACGATGAACTGGATCATGTTCTTCACATACCACATCCTGTGGGTGACAGTCAGGTGTGGCCCACTGGCGCAGGCACCATGCGTCAGCATCCACAGGGACATGAAGGTTATCTTCAGCCTCTGAGTGGTGTGTGACCACACACCCCTAGGATGGACTGTCACTCCTGTTGAGATGCACATTGCAGCTCTTGAGACAGCCTCAGCTATTAATTAGTCATTATGCTTTGCTTCACAGAGCGCGTGTGGACAGGCTCTGACAACTTGGGTTTTTTCTTCTCAGGTCTTCCAGAAATTCTCTGAAACCGCAGAGTGAAACAATTTTGACCAAAGCAACTGACCTGAAGCCTCCTGACAGTTTACCTCCACGTTCCGGGTCCGAAAGAAACAGCAGCAGCAAGGTCAGCACTAGCCTGCCAGCTGCTGCTGCTGCTGCCACCCCAGCAGCAATCCAGGCCCCAAAGACCACTTCCCAAAGCAAAGGACACGCTCTCAAGCAGAAAGTGGTCAAAGAGGAAAAGCCTGAGGAGTCTGACAGTGATCAAGAGGGACCAATAGCTACTCAGATGCTCTCATTTGTTATGGATGACCCAGACTTCGAAAGTGAGGATTCTGACAGCCAGAAGAAGAAAATGGTAAATAACGTGCATGAATCGCTGTGCACTGCTGTGAAGCTGAGCTTGGAAGTGTTGAGGCATCTCACTGAGCAGAGCTTTCATCTGCTCTCCCATCTCTCAGCATCAGTCCCAACAAGTCAGGTGCTAAGCAACCTGAAGAGACTGATATAAGGACAAACCCACTAATGCTCTAGTTGTCGAAGCCATGTGGCAAGAAAGTTTGTGCTTACGGGTTTTAATGTGCTGTTTGTTCTCAGTAAGTCCAAAGCACAGTCAGTCCAGCAGTATGAAAGGTATGAAATACAAATACCATCTACCAAATATACAAATGAAATACAAAGCTAATGGTTTTTCACCCAACGTTTAACATGTAGAAGTGTGTGCATGCCAGGGAGAGTAAGATCCCTACAGTCAATCCAGCAATCAAAAGGCCATAACAAAACTTGCTTGGCAAAGCTTTTTACTGGAGTAGGAGAATCTGCCTGAGAAGGACTTCCCAGTATAGCCAGGTGAGCTGTAACGTCTGTGACATTCAGCATATAGGAAGCTGCTCGGTGCTCAAACACCCAGTGCAGCTGGAGTCCCCTCTGCACCTGTCATGGTTTAAAGGTGGAGGAAACACAAGTGTCTTCTCTGGGTTGGTAGAAACTTTGTGCTGTGACTCCAGATACCCCACATTTCAGAGATCTGTAGTCGCAGCCAGCAGAGCAATCTCTAGAAATTGCTAACTGTGATTTGGGATGAGCAGTTGCTGTTCAGGGGTACTCCTGGTGGCTGGCTTAGCTGGTGTTCAGAAGTGTTTGATGTGTTTGTATCATTCCAGAATCCTGCAGAAAGGACATTTGTCCCAGTTTCTTTGACCTTGCCTATGTGTCACGCTGTTTATGAAGTAATTTTCCATTTGTTTAGTATTTTCAGTACACGCTTTTCTTGACACTTTAATATGAAAGCAAAAGTATTTGGAGCAAGTTTACTTCTCTTAGCATGCAATGGTGAGAAGCAGGATTTGTGAGGAACGTTGCCATTGCAACAGTGTCAGGGAGATGCCCCACAACTTGTGAATGCTTTTCAACTACAAGGTTTACTGGTCAAAAGTAAAAAGCACTGTTAGCAAGGAGAAGGGGAGCATTGCCTAGATGAGCAGCAGAGCAAGGCTGTGTTTGGTCAGTATGGAGTATATAAAGAAAGGGTAGTTAACGAATTCTGAAGAGGATCAGTTGGCAGGTATCAGAAGATCATTAAACTTCATTTCCATTCCCACCATGCAGAGACAGGGGATTTGGGGTGATATCCAGTCTCTGCAGCATCCTGATTTTTAGCCCACACTGAAGGGGCAAGTTTGCGCTGGGAGCACGTTCCCTTTTGACTCGATGAAGGGAGCTACTCTGCAAACACAGCCTGCTTCCTTGGCCCTGCTGCATGTTGCCTCTGGTACATGAGACTCCACAGAGCTACACAGCAAAAAGCTTTTGTCTGTCAGGTCTGGAGGTGAGTTTTCAGCCTGTTGGATTTGACTTTTCTCAAAACGGAGGTGCCTGCCCAGGGCAGTTAGAGGCTGGTGCTGTTGAGCTAACACAGTTGAAGGTCTCATTTAATCCCTTTACATCAGGAATTTGATTTTGGTAGCATGAATGCTAAGTTGTCAGGGCACACTTTCCAGTACCAGTGCTACTGAGGCATTTTACTGAGGCGAGAAATAAATAGAGCTTATAAAATCAAGAGCATTGATTTCCAGGCAGTAGCAGCTCAGTTTAGCTACCATTTCCTTCCCTCCTCCCCACCTGCTAACATCTGACGTCTTTGTGTAGAAAACGCTTAGAGATTTTGGTTGAAAGATTTGTCAGTGTTGTATGCCTGTTCTTGTCTCTAGGATGAATTCCCAGTCAGGGAAGATCTCTCTGAAATATCTGATGACGATACCTCGTTGGCAAAGCCACCCCAACCTGTGAAATCAACGGTCCACTCCTTTAAACTGAAAAATGAGTCAGATCTCTTTGGTTTGGGTTTGGAAGAAACTGGTCCCAAGGAGAGCAGTGAGGAAGGTAAAGGTCACACCTTATTTCCGCTCTTGCTGATTTTGTTTGTTAGGCATCTGTTTTTTCCAAAATAGTTCCAGGGTGTAAGCAAACCAATTTGCACTAAATAAAATACCCTGTAACTTCATGCAGTGCCCTGTGTGAGTTTTTAATGCAGTTTAACACAACATAAATAACTTTCTTTAAGTTTTTCCCCATGGGGAAAGGGGGAGCTTGGCTTGTCTGTGACATCACCCATGTATTATTTTTGTCCCAGCTGGAAGCAGGAGCACATCTTTCACAAGCTGCCTCTGTACAAGGCTTTCTGCTTAGTCTTCCATGCCTGGGAAGTGGTGTTCAGCCTTGCAGTGCCCGCTCCCTCAAGAATTTGGATGAATTTGAGCAAAATGCTCTGACATACCCTTCCAACTTGCTCCTCTATTTTTGGGAAAGGTGAGGTGGGGTTCTGATCACAACCTAAGCGTTCCTCAAGCTCCCCCTGGCCCCGATCCCCTGAGGGAACATCTCTTACTCACGCAGATAATTTCTGCTGTCTTGGCATTGCTACAAAGCAACTTCCTATATATCTGCCCCCAGTGTCACCATGGAAGATGGGAAGTTAAAGACTTACGGGGTGAAAAAGCTGTAAGCAGCACCAAAAGAGAGATATCTTTGAATAGCTATTCCAAAAGTGTAAGCAAGGTGTCACAGGCTGTGATGGCTTCATCAGCTTGTCGCTTTGAGTTGCTGAACAGCACAGCTTGAAATAGCTAGAAGTGCATCTGCAGAGGCCCAGGTCAATAATTTAACTTCAGTTTAGCATCTTTAATAACTTAATGTGGGTTCCTCCCGTCTCCTCTTTCTGGGATAAATATAAAAACATATCTTGGTAGTCAGTCAGTTGGAGCTTGACCAGCAATTAGACTTCTCCATGGCTGACTTGTATTTACAGATCAGCTGAGGAAAAGAGTGTGTAGGTAATGTTGACAATCGAATACCACATGTGGAACATGGTACAGTTGTAAAGTTCCTGTGAAACAGCCAAGTAGATGCTCTCCTGTTCGTGGTTTTGTGCAAAGGCCATGAACAATCAGCAGCCAAGTCATCAGCCACAATAACTTGGGACAAATGTTTTGGTGTGATGGACTCTGGGACTCATTTGATACCATGAAAGTAGCCACTCCTGTAGAGCAGGGCTGACGCTTTGGCCTCGTAATACAATTTCCACACACAGTTTGAGTACCAGTGAGTGCTAGGCTGTCAGGGTGCTCCCATCTGCTGGCACTGTGTCCTGAATGGGCCTTCCATCACTAGCTCAACTCGCAGAAGCACAAACCGTGCCTGGTGGGATTTCCATCTGCCCTGGAATATTTAGTGGTCAGAGAGAAATTGTTCCCAGGAGCTTTTCTTCAGTTCTGGAAATAATAACCTGGTCCCCAATTTGACCTTTGGACCAGTTTATAGAGCTGGTGTCTGTATTTGTTTCTTAGTAGCTGTAATACATTGAATGCCCAGGTCAGTGTTCATAACACAGAATAATATAAATAATATAGTGCTCATAATTAAACTACATGTATATGGATAAGTTAGGGTGTGACTGCTGGGGCCTGTGTTGGTTTCTAAAGAGGGGCAGTTTGTCCTGAGGTGGTGGGATTGCCTTTGCACAGGGCTCCCGGATGGAGCATTTTGTTCTCAGAAATCAGGACAGGGCAGAATTGCATCTCTTGCAGGTTAAATTGATTTTTTTTAAATGTTTTTTTGTTTGAACAGATAAACAACCTTCTAAGGAGAAAAAGAAGAAGAAAAAGAAAAGCAAAGAGGTACTATTTAATTCTTGAGAGCTATCTGCCATGTTATCTACCAGCCAAGGAGAGGGGTGGCCTTCTACAAGTGTACTCTCTGTACCTGGAGGACTTCCTTCCATTCTGGCATCCTATGGCCGGATCTGTGCCTTCTAGGCTCTGCAGGCCACTAAGTTTAAAAGCAAGCTTTTAGAACAGTTGAATTTTGAAAAGGTAGCATGTGAGTTTATAAAATATAGGATTAAATAGAGCACTGCATCTCTGCTGGGCTGAGTCTGTTGACAGCACCATGACTTTTTCCAAGCAGAGGGGTGTCCCTGACAGACCTAATCTCAGAGGCAGCGAGGGAAGTCTGCAGGAGGCTTTGTCTCTGACATTTCTGCCTGTCCAGTACTGTGGTATTGTCAGGCACAAACTGCCTGACAGACTATGCATAAACCAGATGGTCTTTCCTCTCTTCTGTCCAAACTCACAGAAGGGTCTTCTGGAATTAGCTCTAAGCCAGCCTTGGTAGTAGATGCTTCGCCCTAAGTAAGGTTCCTGTCAGAGCCAAGTTTCAGGGCTGTATATGCAGGGTTACTGGCACATTCAGAGGATTTACGAATAAAAATTTCCTCGTTTTGCAGGAAGAGGAGAAGTCTGTGAAAAAGAAGAGCAAACACAAGAAGAGCAAAGAGAAGGAGGAGAGCAAAGAGGAGAAAAAGAAAAAGAAAAAGAAGAGCAAGGAGAAAAACAGTGAGATAGATGAACTTGAGGCTTTTCTTGGAGGAGGAGGAGCCAGCATGAGCAAGCCGCGAGGAGGTGGGGACTATGAGGAGCTGTAGGCTGGCTGCATGTATGCGCAGCGGACTCCTTCTATCGTGGCTGTCTCCATCTTTTCTTACAAGTCACACCAGGACAGGTGCAGATGTGTAAAGCTTTAGCTGTTTGCCGTATATTCTCTCAAAACAGAGTTGGCAAAACAAAAGCTTTACATCTGTCTGTGCTGTTCTGGTGCATTTGTTACAAAGAAAATCCAGCTGAGATGTACTTGAGTAAGGGGGAGGTTCAGGGAACAGTTCCCAGGCCCGCTTCCAGGCTGTTGTTTTTTCTCCTTCCAGAGATGCCCTGTTGGGTAGCTGGCAGGTTGTGGGAGGCAAAGGGGGCCTGTCTCCTGCTCTGCCCCTGCTATATTCCTCTCCTACATGCCTGAAATTCCTGTCTTGTTAAGAGGAGTGCAACAAAACATGCCGCATGAATGCATCGTGCTCGCCTGTCTCAAGTCTTTAACTTTTTATCCTTCCTATTTTTTTAATGAGAAAGGTAGTATTGGCCATTGCTCCACCCAGCAGTTGATGAGCTTTAAATTGAGCAGATCATGCTATGGTACAGCTCTCTAAAACAGCAGCCACAGGGCCAGAGTGAGAGAGAGTGTGTGTGATTTTTGGAGTCCTTTGAACGGGACCTTTCTGCGCAGCAGCTTAATTAGCACTCACTGGTGCTGCTGTTGGAATTCATGAAGCCCCATTGACTTCCGTGGCCCCAGTGTCTCAGACACTACACGTAAGCTGCTATGCAGTTTGGGAAAACAATGCAAAGTGCAAAGCTAACCTGAAAAAGAGAGAGAAAAATCAGTGCTTTTGTGCATTTCCCACCCTTGAATTTGCATATACTTAGAATCCCCTCCCTTTAGTACCTCTCAGGGACATGACTCTCATGTGGAAATGAAGATATCCAGAGCTTCAGGACTGTCAACAGGGAAGTGTTAGCATGGCAAGCCATTTGCTTCTCAGGCATTTTACAGTCACGCTGTAAAACACTGGCTGCCCCTCTACGCCAAGAGGGGCAACCGCTGTAGCTCAGACAGCATCCTTCCTGGTCCCGCTTCTGTCAATACGGCTGCCGTGTTTCCTGGGCCGAGCCTCCCAGCAGCCATCACGCTGCCTTTCCCTGCCCCAAGTGGGGAGCGTCCTCCTATCCCATGAGTTTGGGAAGCCTTTTGGGTTTTGTTTTGAACTTAAACCGGTGGATTGGTACCTGCTCAGCAGCATCAGTTGCCATTGGATGGGCACTACAGGCCAGCCCTTCGCACTTGTCTGTGTCTCGGTGAGCAGCCCCTGTGCTTCATGGAGCTTGTTAGTTTCTGTACTCCCTTCTGTTTTGGTTCTGGTGTCCCTTTCACAGCTCAGATGGTAAAGCTCCCTCCAGGTTCTGTGCATTATGTTGCCCTGTTGCTTGCAGGTTCATTTGAGGTTTGGTTTTGTTCTCCCTCTCCCCTTTTTGTTGTAAAATGTCAACCATGAAATCCAGGCTGGGGTTTCCTTCTACATCCCTATAAAGCCATGTGTTCTTTTGATCCGTTATCCACTCCAGAGTTGTCTTGACCAGCAGGCAGTTACCTGCTCCGTTTTTCTTTTTCTTTCCCCCAGCCCCCAAAATGCACTTGTAACTGTTTCCTTATAAAACTGGGTTTTTTGCTGCATGAGCAGTATATTGTTCAGGTCTGTTTGCCATTAGCATTTGCCTACTTCTCTGAGCATTGCTACATTTCACGTGACACTTGCATGGGACAGTTCAAACTTTGCACATCTGGGCAGGAAAAAGTGGATTGGGACGTGAACGGTTTGCGGTCTCTCTTGCGAAAAAGCAGGCTGGTGTTCAAACTTCAGCTGGCTGCGTTCCTGAAAGTGCTTCTGTTCTGTGAAGATTTTGGGTCATGTTCCATTTTGCATTGAAAAAAACCTGGTACAATCCATTCTGACTATAAAGCTCTGTTGTACAACTGCCTCTGCACATCTTCTTCTCCACCACCAGCATATCTGCCAGGGCTTGGGAGCTGTGTGTCCCTCCAGAACTGTTTCACAGAAGCACATCCCACTGCCCCTTCCTCATGCTGTTGCATTCTTACACTTCACGGAACAGGGTGCTAAATTAAGAATAGTTTAAGAAAAGAAAGTTGAACGTAAAAAACATGAGTTCTTTCCCCAAAACTGAAATCTGTCCTGAGAGAGCTGTTGTTTCACACAGCATAAGGGAGATGGCATTTTTGTTTCAGCTCTGCTTCCTTGCGAACGCAGCTCTTGGTTAGCAGAAGGCTGTACAGGCGCTGAGTCCCCTGGAAACACTGATGTTGGCATTGGTTTATCTTTCACCCGGGCCAGATTTGACCACCGTAGGAACCTTTACACTCCCTGTGGCTCGTGTTCCTTGTCATCACAAGGAGCTGAGACAAAAAGAAGGAACGATGAGTCATTGTGCTCCAAAATACTCCTTTAAAAGAGAAAAGGCAGATGTGGGGGCTCTCTCTACTTACACTAAAGCCCCAGGAGGGTGTGTGGCATGTTTTTGCTTTGGCATCAAGACCAGAGAAATCCCACCCTGTGGGTAAAGTGGGAGCATGGAAGGGAATAGCAGCAAAAAGGTGCTTTTTAGACTTCGATTTTTCCCTTTTTCAGGGAAAGCTGAACTGGTCAGAGCTATAGCATGAGGTGTATTCCAGTGCCAGCAAGCATGGGTGGGGGGAGAAAGAAGTAGACCTTGTCAGAGCTGGGCTCTCCCATGCCCAGTCTTTCAAATAAGCTAAATATAAAAATTATGTGTACGTGCCTGTCATTATGGGGAAGCTTTTGCAGGATCACATTGATATAAATAGTTCCTGTGAGCATCTCTAGAGGTACCAGTGTATTTGCTTTTGGGTTTATCAGTCATCCAAAAAAACCTCAAGAGCTTGAGGCTGAGGAGCTGCAATTTCTTGCAGTTAACACTGTCCAGAGCTGCATGCTATACAAGGTCTCAGTTAGTTTAGAGCAGCAGGAGGGAAAAGTGCAAATTTATCATGGCATTTGCAGCCTGCTAGCTGGGCCTGCTTCCCAAACACAGCAAGGGGGGCCCTGTCCTGGGGGGCTGCTGCTGGAGGCACACACCTGAAAGCTGTACTGCTCGCTCCCCTGCCTCCACACTGCTGGCTGGTTGAGGTCCGCAGGGCCCTCAGCCATGATATGATTGCATCATGGCTTCCACTGTGCCAGCGTGAAGCCAGAGCATTCATTGTAAGTCATGAGAGGTAATTCCAAGGTCCCCTGTTCCCACCCACTGTGTCTTCTCAGCTGGGATCGCTTAGCTGCTGACCAAGCCTCTGCGGCGTGCGGTACAAGAGCTGCCTGACGAGCAGCGTCCACTCGCTGGAGCATCGGGCTGGTCTGGCAGCTCTCCAGGGGGAGAGGAGACTGGGCTGCAGGAGTCTGTGTGTCTGCTTTGTGGACAGCATGTGTAGTATCCCAGCTGGGACAGCCAGGGCTGTGATGCTAACCAGAGACATGAACGGGAGCTGTCCCACCAGTTATTTCGGGGAGTGTTTCTTGCTGTACCTGTCCCTGGAGTGGGACAATCCAGCGTGACAGTTAGCAGCTCGTGTCACTTGGCAACTCCTGGCGTGTGACTTGATGCAGCTGCTGTGACAAGATGTGGGTGAAGTCATCCTCCGAGAGCAGGCTGACGGGTTGATCTCCACAGGCTTCACAGCATGCCTTCTGTGCTGGCATCCCTGTGGCTCCCCAGCTGGGAGCAGATTTTAGCAAGACCTTCCAGCTCAACTGCACCTGAGTGGCGTGGAGCTGTCTGATTCTTCTGTGCTTGTACATCCTCTCCCCAAGGATTCCTCCTGTGCAAAGGCAGCATGCTCACAGCATCCTTCTCCCTCATGGCCCAGGTCTCCTTAGCACAGGTGCCCGTCCCTGCTTGCTAAATCTCTTGCTTGTGTTAATCTGTGTTAGTGGCTGTCACAAAACTCATCCCTGCAAGAGAATCAAGGTGCTTAACACTGCTGCTGAGCTGCGTACCCTAACCCTTCATGGCACAGCCTGTGCCAAAAGGGCCACGTCTCCTAATACCCAACCTATGGCTTCCTCCAGCCCCTTGTCAAAACACCAGGTAGAGGAACAGCACAAGGACAGACTGACCAGTTCTTGCAGCTGCCACCACCTCCGGACTAGTTCAGTTTCCGGCATCCCTGCGGAAAGCTGTCCATCAGCCTTCTGCCCTGAGGCTCAGGAGCTGTCTTATAATTGCCGTCCAGATTTATTCCTGGCCAATTTATGCTTATTTGTTCCTTTGCCAGCACTGTTGTTTAAATACTGCTCCCCCCTCCTAGCCCTGTGCAGACGGGGCTCATATCGCTGCTCTGCTTTTGTTGTGCTGGACAGGCTGTCCCCCGGCTGTGCTAGCAGCCATCCTTGGCACCAGCTCCCCTTTGAGTTCATCTTTCTTCGGCCGTGCCAGTCCAGATGAGGTCATGCCAGGGCTAGAACTCAATGATCCCTGTACAGTACATCTCCTGCTGCACCTTGTGATGGGGCTGGCCTTTTTCACAGCTGTGTCCTGCTGGGGACTTGCAGCTAGCAGCCAGCTCACCGGTGCACCAGATCTTCGTCATTCCCCATGATTTACAACAAGGGCCACATGCAAGGAGCACAGCAATCCTGCCCTTTGAGGGATTTGGCTTCACCCTATTTCTGTTGCTCCTGTGAGGTCCTAAGATTTTCCCTGGCTTACCAAGGCCCAGGGTGGGAATTTGCTTCCTTCCCCCCAGCGGTGAACCGTGAAAAGGTTATTGGAACTTGGGTTTTAGCAGGACACAAAATTAATGTGGGAACTTAAAGGTGCTTTTGGAGGAGACCTGCTCTGTGAGCAGCCACAGGCTCCTGGAGGTGCTGTGGGGCCAGACAGACACCCAGGCTGCAACAAGCCCTGGCACAGGACAGGCCAGGCAGAGCTGAAGGGAGGGCAGCGAGCAGGCAGGTGACTGGGCTGGGGACAAGATGTCTAATGTGTGTGCTGCCTGCAGCTTCCCTGCAGTCAAGGGTCTTGCATCTTGGAGAGGCCATAGTGCTTGCCTGTCCTGCTGGGATGCCCCTGAGCTTGCAAATGAGTGATTCTGGGGAAATCCTGCAGTAGGATGGGCTTAGGGACCGGTTGCTGTAACCTAGCAACAGTCTCAATCATGGCATAATATAATTAATCCAGCGTTGGCTCTGTCTGCTGCTTAAAAATACCAGGGCAAGTAGTTGAGCCTTTTTAACTTGTGGATTTGCCTCCAAAACAAGTCTTCAGCATCTCAGGCATGTCACACTGTTCCTGGCCCTGGGGTGGTTCACAGTGAGTATCCAGTCTTCATCTTTCAACCACTTCACAGGGAAGTTGCTGAGCGAAGGGAAATAATCCCCTGACACCTTCCGAGAGCTGTCGTGGCCGAACCCAGTGGGTCCCTTAGGCTCAGGCAGACCTTGGTCAGGTGAGATGTGGCGTAGCTGGCTGAAGTTGCAGGTTCAGGCACAGAGCAGCCTGTGGGAAACCAGAGCACCATTACAAGTTAAAGCAGGAGGTGTTACCTGTATGCACGTGTGCTCTGCTCCGAGCTGTGCGCAGGATACTGCCGTGGGGCAGCCAGCCAGCCTGTGAACCCAGGAAACTCCTGGTTATCTCCAAACTGTTGGCAGGCTCTGCTTTTACAGTGGGAACAAGGAGGGGAAGCAGTAGTGTGGCTTTCCATCACCACAGAGGTGAGATGAGAGGATGAGGAGGGGGAAGCTGTGTCTCCTGGTGGCAGGGGACACCCGGGAGGTGCCAGTCTCCCCTCTTCAGCGTGCTTCTCCCTGCTCCAGGATAGCATGTGTCGGCATGGGGGAAGCTCTGCCTGCGCCTGAGGTTTGGCCTGAGTGGCAGCTGCAGACGGAGACTGCTGGCGCCTGCAGACTGTCTGCAGGAAGGAGCCAGCAGGCTGGGAAAAGAGCAGGCTTTTCCCCAGAGCTGGTAGGAGAAACACCCCTTGTGCCATTGGCAGGAAACAGCTCCATGGAAGGGTGCGGGGCGGTGGGCACTGCCCGGCGTTGGGGGGAGTCAGCCCAGCACCGAGGGTGTCAGTTTGTGCGTCACCGCAGGGGCTGATGATTTCGGGGGATCGTGAGCGACTGATGCTGGCGTGTGGCATTGCTGGGGCAGGCTGGCGTGGTGCCCAGCAGCCCTGCCTGGTGCCGGTGCTGCCTGCTCTGCCCGGGCTGCTGGGCACGGCTCCCACCACACACTGCATTCTGCTGGCAGGGCAGCACTGCAGTCACCGGGGGGGCGAGGGCACCCCAAATGGGGCATCTTCCTGCCTCTGACACTGCTGTGTGTCTGCAGGTGGATGCCCTCTGCTTAAGCTCAGGACTCGCTGCCTGCTGGCCTTTGGGGACCGACCTGTCATTCCCCAGGAGGCGGACAGGAGTGTGGGGTTTACCACCCTCTTTACAGGCAGGGACCCTGAAGCCAGTAGCTGCTTTACAGACTTCATGCTCATCCCCTTCTGCTACCAAAGCCGCTGGGGGCTGCAGGGCAGGCTCCAGCTCCCTGCCGAGCCCCTGAAGCAGGCAGCAGGGCCTGGCTTCTCCCTTGTTTCAGAGCTGGAGGAAGGGAGGTGATGTGAGGGAAAGAGGAGAAGCTGGAAGGAGGGGAGAGCCCCCTACACCCAGCATGGGCGTCATGCTGACGCCAGCCAGCTCAGCTGCTCCTTGCTCAGGGAAAACGAGAGCATCTCTCCCAGTCAGGAGCTGCAGGGTGCCCAACGGGCGGCAGCGAGGGGCAAGCGAGCGGGCAGGCAGGCAGGGCAGCAGTGAGCATCTCATCCCATCTCCTCGCTCTGCCTGCTCCCAGCTGTGGGATCCCCACGTTGCCTTGGAAACGGGGGATTTTGCAGCAGCTTGCAGTGGTGCTGCCTGCAGTGGGGGGAGGCAGTGGGAGAGGTCTTCCCCATGCCCACGCCACTGCCCTGCCCCTTCCCCCAAGCCTGCCTGTGCTGCTCCCCACCTCATCCCTTTCCCACGGGCAGGGGAGGGAGCATGATGGGTGCCAACCGCCGGCTCTGGCCACCCAAAGCTGCTCCACTGGCCCTGCAGTGGCTGCTCTGTTCCCCAGTGGGCTGCAGTGTGCCACCCGCCTCGGCTGCTCACGTGTTGAGGACAGCAACTGGGGAGTGATGAGCCCGGGGCGAAGGGAAGGTATCAGATGTTAATCCCTGTGTAAATTCAGAAGCGTGGGAGGGAGTGGGGCAATGCAGCGCATCCCCAGCCCTTTCCTGGTGCCATCCATGTTGCATTCAGGTCCCCACATGGGCTCTCTCCCAGGCTTCTGGGGGCATGGCAGGGCACTGGGTGCCCATCACCCCCATTTCCCACAGGGTGGGTGCCACAGCCCCTGCTGCCTCCCCCTCCTGCAGCATGGCGGGCTGCAGGTGGCACGGCACGGGTCCTGCGTTGCCTCCCAATGCTCAGTGCAGCAGCCCGACCCGCTCCCACAGCCTGCACGCTGCGGGCGTGCACGTTTCTGCTGCGTTTGGGAAGCCAGGCAAGACCCAGCAGCCACCTCCCCAGCAGCCTCACCGGAGCTGCTCACGCTTGACATGAGTAGCACCCCAGCCCTGTCTCTCGCTGAGCCGTCACCCCATGGGTGCAATCGCCCCGACTCCAGGCTCGGTCTCACGGGTGGCCCCGAGGACAGGCTGGTGGCTGCCGGCACTGTGCTGTCACTTCCCATCACGATCGCGGTGCTGAGCTGCCCAGCCCAGGGCTGCTCACCTCCCTCTCAACGTGCTGCCGTGCCATGGGGCTGCCTGGCCCTTCGCCAGCAAAACCAGTATGGGAATCTCCGTGCCGAGTGGGAGTAGATCCCGAGCTGCTGGTGGGGATCTGCTGCCCCAGATAGCCAGAGCACCCATCGGGCAGGATTAGTCTGCCCTGTCCCCTGAGCTTGCAAGGGCACCCTGTGGGAGGCCAGGTTGGCCCCCATCTGCCCAGGCTGGGCCTTTTTGGGACCTGCTGGCCACTTGGCATCTGTCAGCCTGTCACATCCCACTGAGCAGGTCCTAGAGCGTGACCGATGCCGGCCTGCCTGCCGGTCCATCGGGATGAGTGAGCGGGTTTGCAGCTTCAGCACAAGGTGTGGCCATCTGGGTGAGGATGCTCCATCTTGTCCTCTCAATAATTAGCCCAGCACAAGTAGCAGAGGTGGACATGGTTTCTTTGTGCTCAACGTCCTTCAAATTATTTTTCCCCAGTTGCTTTCTGAGCTTCTCTGAGGAATTGGCTCCTTTTGCTGTCTCTCGGAGTGGGCCACGCTGGGTTCTGCTGACACCACCACACCAGTGCCCCAGTCCTGCTGCCGGACTGGGGCTGGAGGAGTCCTGTGAAAACATCTTTATTGGAGACCTTCCCTCCCTGCCCACCTCATCCTGCCTGGACCTGCTTTTCTGGTGAGGCTCTGGCCCTCCTGACAGAGTAATTGAGCATTTTGCAAATGCCCAGAAACGTCTTTCTAGCTTCAAAACTGCCCCGTGCTGGCACAGAGCTGTCTTCCTCCACTCATGCCCACATGGTGCCCATCAGCAGCCCCTGTCCCTTGCCACGTTGCTCTGGCTCAGCAAGTCCCCGCTCCCAGCGTGATGCAGGTTTGGAGACTGGCTCCTGTGGCCATGCCCAGCCCCACCAGGGTCGGTGTCCCCAGAGAACCCCGCTTGGGGCAGCCCCTTCCTGCTCCGAGCTGCAGCAAGCGGCACCGGGGCTGGTGCCCAGGAGATCTGATACCCTGAGCCAGGTGGGTATTGAATCTCACGAGCAAGCAGGGAGAGAGCAGGGCTTCGGGCCAGGCAGACGGCTGATGGAACCAGCCAGCCCTGAAACCTTGAGGGTTTATTTCCATTTTCCTACCACGCAGCGCTGGCTCTGCCAGGTCACCCCGCAGCCACTCCCTGGCACCTGTCGGGACATGCTGGTCAGAGGGAGGCACTGGTGACGATGTGTGGGAGAGCCAGGGGTGCAGTAGAGCTCCTGGTGACCCTGGCACCAGGACCGGCAGGACGGCAGCAAGGAGGCACCCAGCTCTGCTGCAGCCATGGTGGGATGGGTGGCCTTCGAGGACAAGGGTGGTGGGTGGCCCCCAGGCACTGCCTGTCTGCATCATCCTCCAGCCCTGCATTCCCAGCTATCTGCGTGGTCCCGGCGGGCTGGTTGTTGGGGAGGACACCCCTCCCAGCCTTGCAGGCTGCATAGGACAGGTGTGAGCCCCCATGTGCCCCCCCAAGCCGAGTTCTGTCCTGTTCTGGGGGCTGCCCAAGTGCCCAGCATCACCACAGTGCGACCTGTGGGCACGTTGTTCCTCTGTGCCTCAGTTTCCCCCTTGGCCAGGGCACAGCAGAACTGAGTCTGTCACATGCAGACACGGTGACAGGGGGCACACTGTGTGTGGTGACAGGGTGACAAACCAAGCCCTCGGCCCCAGCTGGTGCTGCCCAGGGCAGAGCCAGGGCATGCCGCAGCACCGCGAGTGCCAGCAGTCGGTGAATGGTTACCATGAACAGCTACAGCTGCCATCGCGGAGCAAGGGTCTGTCACCAGAGACCGGGGCAGGAGCGTGTGGCCAGTGGGGAAACTGAGTCGCGGGGGTGCAGTGCATAGCTTGGCTCTGCTCCCCGTTGGGTCTGGGGCAGGACCCAGCACCAAGCAGACAGAAACCCCAGCAGACGATGGGGTTTGCCCCCACACCGGCCCACCCTGGCTGCTCCTGGCGCTGATGGCGAGCCACGGTGGCGCTGCGCACCCCAGGCACAGGGACAGAAGCTGCTCCTCCTTGGGGACAGGCACTGGGCCAGCCTTTTTCTTGCAGGATTGCCAGGATGAACCCCAGCTTGTATCATCCCTCTGGCTGCTCGCATGTTCCCCATCGGCAGCGCAGGGGCCCCCAGCAGCTCGGCCAGGGACAAGCCCGGACCTGCACAGCCATGGCGGGCGCCCAACACCACCATCCTCTGTGCAGGGGTAGGGGACAACCCCGTTCCCCCCCGCAGAGCCCTGCTGCCCACATGGGGCTGATGTGGGGGGCTGTGCCAAGGGGGTCCCCTCCATCTGAGGGGCTGCCACCCCTGCAGGCAGTGGGCACAAGGCCGGGGGCAGCCCCCTACCCCTGCCCAAGGGCCACCCTGGGGCGTCTCAGCACCCGTGGGGCTGGGCTGGTGCTGGCCCCCCTCCCTGAGTGCCCCAGACTGGGGGCCTGGGGGTGTCACAGCCCAAAGCAGCAGCATGCCATGGTGCTCAGGGGAAGGTGTCAGCCACTGCCAGAGCCCCTCTGCCCAGCTCCCAGCGAGCCCCGGACAGCCAGCATGGCCACAGCCTTCGGCTCCATCCTCCTCCTGTGGGATCTTCCCTTCTCTCCCCCCGGCTGCCCCTGGCTCGAGGAGGAGGAGGAGGAGGAGGTGTCCACAGCAACCCCAGCATGTGCCATGGCACTGCCCTCTCCAGTGGAGTGAAGACGTGCCCATGGTCCACTTGGATCCCGCAGCACTTCCCAGCTGCACGGGGGGAGCAGGTGGTCCTGCTGCCCCTTGTCATGGGGCGGAGGGACACAGTCCAGCCCGTTTGTCCCCTGCCACAGCTGCAGGGACAGAGGGTGGTACCACAGGGGATGCCCTCAGGGCAGGCATTTAACGGTTCGACTTGATGATCTCAAAGATCTTTTCCAACCTAAATGATTCTGTGATCTGTGCCCACCTGGCAGCATCCTCCTCCATGCTGGGTCTCCAGGCATTCCCATAGGATTTGGGCTCCTGCATCATTTGGGTGACTGCACCCATGGGGGATGCTGAGCCCTGGCACCCCGCTGGGCAGCGAGCTGGCCTGACCCCGGCTCCCACATGCACCAGCAGCCGTGTCACAAGCCTCGCTGGTGCTCAGCTCAGGCACAGGGCTGGCTGGCGTGGGGCCGGCAGTAGGCAGGGAGCAGATGGAGCAGCACAGTGGGGGCCGTGGGGGCCGCAGGGGCAGGAAGCCGGGGGCAGCAGGAGCCGCTGAGCCGGCAGCCCAAGCGCTGCATCCTGCAGGGAGGAAAATGGAAGCTCTTGTGGGGGGGGACAGCGGGGCCAGACTGAGCGTGGCCCCAGGGCCATGGGGAGCTGCTTGGCCCTGTCTGTGCAGCAGGGAGGGGATGACCCTGCCCCCCAGCTCCCCCACCCCCCACCCCCACCCCCCAGCTGTTACACCCCACTCACCCATGCCACGAGTTCCTGGGGCTCAGCCCAGTCCCAGGCAGGGCACGTGCTGCTGGTCCCAGTGGGCTCAGCTGTGCCCACGGCATCCCTGGGAGCACAGGGAGCATTTCGGGGCAAAACGCATCAGCCTGGGCTGCATTTCTGCAGGAGTCGTGGCAACACCAGCGTGCTGCAGCCCCCGTGCTCATGCTGGTGCTCCTCTGCCCGGTGCAGACATAGGAGATCGCGGAAGGATGCTCCCAGTGCCACAGCGGAGGGATAGAAGAGTCTCGGCTACGGAGGATTTTGAAATCAAGCAGATCCTGGTACACACCCACCACGCAGCGACGCGCGGCGGGCGGCAGCCCTCGGCTCTGGCCTTGGAGCCACGTGAGCTCCCGGCGGGTCCCCAGTGCCGAGGCCCCTTTGCCAGGGCACCCACAGGTGCTGGGCCCCTCGGCCGCGCCAGCGGTGCAGTCGGGGCGGCGGGCAGCAGAAGCTGGCTCAGGGAGGTGGGAGATGGAGAAACTGAGGCAGAGCTCGGGCGCTGGAGCCGTCGTGTGGCGAGAGCCACCAGACGCCTCCTTGGCCGCCTGGGCACGCTGCCCGTGGCGTGGCTGAGCATCCCCCCGCCGGGCTCCGGCTGCCGCAGGCTGAGGCTGCCCTGGTCCCTCCGGGAAAACGAGGCCACTCGGCGGAGGAGCTTAGCGGGGGATTTCGCTGCCCAGTTGGCTGCGGCCGGGCAGGGCCGCCGTGCTGTGCCAAGGTCAGGCGGGATGTGATGCTGGCGGG
>JAVJGI010000065.1:7761091-7780609 GCA_035590275.1 Ibycter americanus | reverse complement strand
CCACGGCTCCCTCCCCCGCAGCCGACCTCTACGAGCGGACGGCGGAGGAGCTGGCGCAGCGGGGCCTGGGCTGCGAGTGCCTGGGGGGCGGCCGCCTCTCCCACCGCCCCCAGGAGAGGAAGATCCACGTCTACGGATACTCGGTGGTAAGCAGGGGGGGGCACCCACCCGGGGGTCACCCACTCGTGGATGCAGCTTGTCCCTCCCGACGGCAGCCCCGGTGCCCGTGCCAGCCCGGGGGCACCGCCGAAGGGCCGAGCCAGGAGTGCCCGCATCCCCCGGGAGGGTATCGGTGATACCGGTGCCACTTTTCCCGGCTCCAGGGTGGCACCGTCCCCCTGCCTGGGCGCTGAGCGGTGGCCGGAGCCCGGCTGAGCTGCCCCCGAGCCGCTGCCGCAGCGGGGTCGGAGCCGATGGGGCTGGCACAGGCACAGGCTGCGCTGCCGGGGGTCTGCCGGGCTCTCCCGTGGGTGGTAACTGCACCAGCTCTGCTTCAAGACCCTCTCTCCTCCGCCAGGGCTTTGGGCGAGCGGACCACTCCGTGACTACGGAGAAGCTGAAAGCCAAGTATCCGGACTACGAGATCACCTGGGCAGACGAAGGCTACTGACCCGCTCTGGCCGGGCAGCGGCACCAGCCTGGAGCTGGCGCGGCCAGACCTGGCGCCAGGGCGGTGGCCGCAGGCTCGCTGTGCTTAGCGGCGCTCTGGGCTCTCCTGGTTTTTCTTTGTGTTGAACTCGCCCGTTCTCCACCATCACCGGACTTCCCCCGCCCCGTGGGTGCTCCCCACCTCCCCAGTGCAGCAAAGCCTCGGTGAAGCCGGTGGGTGCTGTGCCCCAGCTTCCCTGGTGACGAGGGGGTTTGTCCCACACGTGTATGTGAGAATTAAACACGTTAGGGAGCGCAGCTGCTCGCGTGGTCACAACGTTCGTGGCTCGGTCTGCTCCTTCCCCCAGGTCAGTGGGAGTGACCCCCCTGGGTTTCCAGCCTCTTAGGGGGGTGCTGAGCCTGGAGCTGGTGGGGGCAACAGAAGGTGTGTCAGGATTAGTCTGGGGAAGGGTGGAGGAAAAAAGCGATGGAACGCATGCCTGGCAGAGGGAAGGGCAGGGTGGTCCCAGGGGAAGGACCACCCTCTTCTCCTGCTGGGAGGGAGCTGAGCTGCCTGGGAGCGTGGTTTGGAAGAACATGCCTGTTCCCAGCCTGGCACGTGGTCACACCTAGAGGTAGAGCATCCTCCTTGACTTCAGCCCTCTGGACAGCCAGGACTAGCTCCTGCCCCCTCAGCATTTCCCAGGGAGACTCTGCTTGCACTCCCAGTGAGCAGCAGGGTGGGGACACTGAGAAAAGGTGCTGGGGCCTTCGGTGGCAGGAGAGCTCGAAGGAGACGTGCAGGTCAGGTTGGCGGGTTGGACCGCTCGATTGCTGTGCCATACAGGGCTGGGGCTGGAGGAACCTCACTGTTCTCACCTCGTAGAACAGTGCTACGATCCTGTGTGCTCCTGGCTCCTGCCCGGCTGCTTTGCCTGCTGCTACCTTCCTGCCTTCCCCTCTTGCCGTTGGGGATGCGGGCTACCTAGACAGGAGGTGGTTCCTCTGTGCCTGGAGCCATGCAGGGTTAGCACGACCTGCTGAAGCTCAACCCCTGTGCCCGATGTCCTGCCCAAAACTCAAAAGGTGGATCGTGATGGGTGAGGATGAGCTCCATGGGCCAGGCGGGGGGTGCAGGACCCGCTGCCCAGCTGATAGCTTGGGGCTGGAGCTGCGTCTCCTGGGGAGGATGGTGCCCACCAGCCTTGCGAGGTGGTGGAGGGGGAAGAAAACAGGGCTAAGCCCAGCTGCCCAGGACATGCACAACGTTGCACTGGGCCCAGTCTAGAAAAATAACTGCTGTGTCTATACCTGCAAGGTGAGTGTTGCCCAACAGCTGTGTGGTGGGGCCGTTCGGTGGGGTCTGAGTGCCTTGCATTGGTCACAGGGAGGAGCACAGCTGCCCTTCGAGTTGCTGAATCATGGAGTGTGGAGGCACCTCTGGACATGTCCAGTCCATCCTCCGGCCCCAGCAAGTTGGTCGGGGCTGTGGCCAGGTAGTGTTTGAGCATCTCTGCAGATGTGGACCCCACAGCAGCCTGGGTAACCTCTAGTTTTGATGACCCTCATAGGAAAAAGGTTTTTCTTAAGATTAAGTGGCATTGCTTGTTCTTGCTTCATTGTTGTCTCTTGCCCATTCGGGGCACTTGCTGCTCAGAAGAGGCTTGGCTTCTCTCCGCTCCCACCTGTCAGGTCTTTATACACAAGGGGGACATCCCCCTGCACCTTCTCTTCTCCAGACTGAGCAGCCCCAGCTCTCTCAGCCTCTCTCGTGGGAAGCCCTGTCCCTTCATGATCATCACAGCCGCTAGCTAGATCTCCTCCAGCGTGCCCACGTCTCTAGTAGTGGGGGTCAGCATCGCCCTGTGTCTCCCCAGTGCAGAGGGGAGAGATCAGACCTGGAGATGCTCTGCCTACAGCACCCAGGAGCCTGGTGGCTGCTTTGCTGGAGGCCGTGGCTCCTGGTCAGCTTGGTGCCTGCCAGGTCTCCAGGCAGCAGGGGAAGGACAGGGCTCCTGCCTGGGGGTGCTGCCAGCCCCAGGGCTCCCAGCCTGGGAGGGCACAGGGTTGCTGGTTTCTGCCTGTTCTGGCTTATGTTGGGGGAAGGAGCTGAACCCTGTGTTTTACTGCGCCTGATGCAATCGCGCTGCAGTCTGCGGTCCAAGGCCATCAGCTAGGAGGGGAGAAACCTCCACGCTCAGCCTTCAGCAACAGGGGCCCATCTCCGGGCACAGGACCTGCCGGCAGCCAGCCCCACACAAGCCCTGGCAGCAGCACCCCCTGCCCAGGTGGGGAAGCTGAGGCAGGGGCAGCGGTTGCCATCACCAGGCAATTCCTGTGGTGCTGTGCAGGGATCTGGCTGCGGAGTGATGGCTCCTTCTAGGCTGAACAGCCCTTCCTGGGGCTCCTCCAGGTTGTTCTGCCCCAGGAGCGAGCTGGAGCTGTGCCCCTTCACCCTGTGGCAGTCACGAGGTGGGTGGCCCCGATGCTCCTGCCAGACGGAGCAGCGCAGGCAGGGCTGAGGGCAGGCTGCTGCTGGTGGCACCTCTGGGTCCCCAGGGCCGGAGGCTGCTGGATGGGGAAGAGGGGAAGGGCTGGAGAGAGGCCGCCGAAAGGCTGGGGAAGGAGCGGTGGCGGCAGCCTGCCAGGCTCTGCGCTGACCTGGGCACTTTTCCACTGCAGCTGCCGCACAGAGCGCGGATAGCGGTGGGAGCACTGGGCTGCCAGGCTGGGCAGGCTGAGACCCCACTCCTGCCCACCATCAGCGGGTCCCTGGGGCTGGGCTGCACCGGAGCCCTGGCTTTTGACAAGGCCAGTTCAGCTGAGTGCTGGGATGGGCTGGGACACTCCGTGTCCTGCCTGTCCCTGCCTCCTCTCCCAGCCGGTCCCAAGTCTCCAGACAGAGTTTTGTTCTGAATTCAAAGTCCCAACATTTTTATGGCTAAACCTCCCTAGCCCTAAGGATCCCTGCCTGCTGTGGCTCACCATGGGTGCATCACAAGCCATTTATACCTTTCCTACCTTGGGGTCGGTCTTTGCACCCCATTCCCACTGCCCTCCCTGGCCAGGGTCACCCTGCTGCCAGCCTGTGCCTTGCACCCAAAGGCTTTCCCACTGCTCCTTATGCTCAGGGGCTGTTTCGCCCTGTGCTTAGCCATGATGCAGCATTGCCAGCTCAGCAAGAAGTAGACTTTTCACTTGCAGAGCCGGTGTGTGCCACTGGACTGTGCCGTCTGGCCCTGTCCCGATCAAAGCAGCACCCAGCAGCTTGTTCTGCCTGGAAAAGGGAAGCTGAAGAACAGGGGTTCAGTGGGAAAAAAGAGCCGAAGGTCTCCTGGGGACAGGCAGCTGCCAGCTGGCCACCTGTGATGCTGGGAACAGTGCCGGGAAGCAGGACTGTGGGTGACGTCCCAGCCTGGCGAGCCGCCTCGCCATAAACCCCGCTGCCGGCGCTGGGGAGCAGATAACGGTGGGGCTGAAGTCCAGCACGGGGCAGGTCCTGGGGAGCAGATTCCAGCTCCGGGCTGACGGCGCGGCCTCCCACGCCGGCCCTGTGCCTCTCCTGGCTCCGTTTTACCGTCACCGTGGCCCTGAAGCTGAGATGGCGGGACAGGCAGTGCTCGCCCTCCTGCTGCTGCTGGGTGAGCTCTCTGCCAACACGGGGGTCGTGCGGTGGGGAGGGAAGGGGCCGTGGTGCTGGCTGCTCTGCTCCATCCCTCCCTGGTGTGGGCTCCCATGGGGATCACCGCTTCCCCCAGCTCTGGGGGGGCTGGAGCAGATAGAGCCCAGCAAAACCTCCCCTGCGCTCTGCTAGTGAAGGTCAGCACAGGATTCCCCAGGGCAGGCGAGCGCCGGAGCCGACAGCGGCGGGGTGGGTATTGCCGACGGCTTTGCTCAGCGTAGGAAGGAAAATACGCATATTTTTCTGTTTCTCCCAAGATGGGGGCTGAGACTTGGAGCAGGGGTGTCAGATCCCAGGCTGGAGGGTCAGTGCCCCAGCCCCAGCGGGCTCTGGCACCCCAAGGGCATGTGGGAGCGGGGCTGGCAGTGGGAGATGGCAAGCAGGAGGTGTGGGAGGTGTGGGGTCCTGGCACGGTGGCAGAGGGTCCTGTCCAAGGCAGGATGCCACTAAGAGCTCAGCACTCCCCCCAGCAGCCTCCCAAACTGGGAAGCCTGGACAAATGTCACCTGCTCTGGGCATCCACCATGCCCAGATCCTCGTGGGTTTTCAGCCCCGTTGTCTCTCCCGTAGCCAGGACCATCCTCCCCAGCAGGTCCATGGTCACCAGCAGCTGCAGCAGCTCGGCCAGGCAGCTCTGTGACTTCGTCTGCAACTGCAGCGACTGCTCCGATGAGAATCAGTGTGGTGGGTGCCCGGCCCCCTCAGCCCCCAGCCCCACTCCCTGGCCCTGCTCCAGGGGCGAGAGCAGGCGATGGAGCTGGGGGCACTGTGGGGGAAGGTCCCTGGGGTGGCTGCTGGTGTCCAGGGTGGGTGCAGGTCCCCAGGGTGGGAGGGGGGGGTCCCTGAGGCAGGTGCAGGTCCCCAGGGGGGACTCAGCCCTACCCTGACACCCCGTCCACTTGCCCTCAGGGTACCTGCGGGGCTCGGCAGTGCTGGGCACCCCCTTCACCTGTGATTTTGAGGAAGGCAACTGTGGCTGGCAGGACGTGAGCACCTCGACTTACAGATGGGTGCGGGGCCGGGCCAGCCTGGCCCTGTGGGGCAGGGGACCCCACTCAGACCACACCCTGGGCACCGACTTGGGTAAGCAGAAGCTGCTTGGCTGGTGAGCAGGCTCCAGGTGCCCACAGCATCGTGCTTCTGGGCCATGGGTGCCCTGAAACTGGGTTGCCAGGACACCCATCCTTGTAGGGTGCAGGGGATGGAGCAGAGCCATGGTGGGGCAGGAGCGGTGCCAGCCGCAGCTCCGGTGCCGTCCCATGGAGCTGCAGCCCCTGCTCTGCTCTCTGCCCTCCCCAGGATGGTTCATGGTGACAGTGTCCCCCACGACAAAGACCACGGCCACAGCCTGGCTCAGGTCACCGGTGATGCGGGAAGCAGCCTCCACGTGTGAGATCAGGGCCTGGTACCACCTCTCGGGAAGCGGTGAGGGCATCCATGGTGGGAATGGGCGGGCCTCGGGGTGCCAGACATGGGCAAGCGACAATGGGGGGCAGTGGAGGGGGGACAGGGCCACTGGCACCTCAAGATGAGTCCTTGCCATCCTGGTTGTCCCTTCCATGCTCTGCAAGCAGAGCTGGTGGGACCCAGGGGTCCCGGCTCTGGTCCCCAGAGCTGGCGGGGCTCACTTTACCCCTGTGGGTACCTCAGGATGCCCAGTGCCAAGGGCCACTTTTTGGGGCTCCCTGCAGGGCTCAACCAGACGGAGTGGCCGGTGCTGCGCCTGGCCATGGCATACGGGGACGAGGTGGTGGGGCTGTGGCAGAGCCCTGAGCACGGAGGCGAGGGCTGGCACCAGCTGGTCGCCTACCCGGGCCGGATCGTACAGCAGTTCCAGGTGAGACAGGGCAGTGTTGGTACCTGGGCACTGTCGCTGTGAGCCAGGGCCAGAGGAGCCAGGTGATGTGCTGGGAGCCAAGGATGCCCAAGGATGCCCAGCATCCTGGTATGCCCAGATACCTGGCTGGTACCAGGTCAGGCAGATGCTCAGCTCATGCCATCCCCATCTTCTCATCGGCAGCTTTTCTTCTCCCTGACACAACGACACTCGCGCGGGGCAGAGCTGGCGCTTGACGACATCGTCTTCAGGAACTGCGGCTTGCAGGGTGAGTCCCACATCCACTGGGATGAGACATGAGCTGGGATTCTCAGGGAGGAATTGGTCTGGCTTTGCACCCCAGGGAAGCTCTCCTGCCACCGGCTGTGTCTCAGGCACCTTGCCCTGGCCAGGGCATGGGGTGGGCAGTGAAAGCCTGTCCCCTTGAGCAACCCCAGGGAGGGATGTGGGGGGAGCCCAGCACGTGCTTGGGTCCCTGTGGGGCCAGCCATTTGCTGATGGCATGTCCCACCACCCCAGAGCCTCGGCAGCAGGTCTGCAAGCCAGAGGAGAGCTGCTGTGGCGGGGGGTCCTGCCTGGCACAGCACCGCTTCTGCGACGGCACCGATGACTGCGGGGACGGCTCAGACGAGAATGCAACACTGTGCAGTGAGCACCCCTGGCCCCAGGGAGGGGGTCCTGCCCACCAGCCCCCTGACCACACAGACAAGCTGAGGGTCTGCCCTGGTGGGGCACAGCCAGGCTGTGGGGCTGGCAGGGGTCACCCCAGCTCTGCCCCACAGCTGTGCAGCCAGAGGGGCAAAATCACCCCAAGGGTTTTGCAGAGGGGTGGCATCAGCCCAGCCCATTGCAGGGACCTCTCTGTTGGGAGGTGGGCCAGTACCCCCAGTTCCTGGGTCACTCTGCCCTCCTTCCCACAGAGTCCTTCACTTTCTGCTCCTTTGAGCAAAATCTCTGCAGCTGGGAGGCTGAGGTCGGGCAGCCAGCATGGGAGAGGAACACGAGCCTGA
The DNA here is from genome assembly GCA_035590275.1 of Ibycter americanus. Classification (NCBI taxonomy): domain Eukaryota; kingdom Metazoa; phylum Chordata; class Aves; order Falconiformes; family Falconidae; genus Ibycter; species Ibycter americanus. Next base: position 7,773,492 of record JAVJGI010000065.1, on the reverse strand, counting down.
GGCTGGGGACCGCATACGGCATCCCCACCCGGGACCACAGCAATAACAGCAGGGCAGGTATGTGGCTGGACACCAGCACCCCAGGGGAGCCCCACCGCAGGTCCCTGGGGCATCACTGGCCCCAGGGCTGATGCGCCCTCCAGTCCCTGGGGTAATACGTGCCTGGGCTCAGCTTGAGGCTGTACTGGGAAAACAGTCTTGCACCCACATGCCCAGCCCGGCACCACTCAGCCCCTTCCCGGTGTCTCCTGCAGGTTTTTTTCTCCACGTGCGCAGCACCTCAGCCGCAGGGGCCGGCGGCACAGCACGGCTCAGCAGCCCCACTTTCCAGGCCACCAACTCCTGCTCAGTGAGTCACGGCTGGGACCTCGTGCCACAGTCCATGTGGGCACAGCGGTGGCAGGGGATGGGGCTGTGGTTGGTCCTTTGCTGGCGATGGGCGGCAGGTTTTTGGAGGTGGTTTGGTGGTATCTCCGGTGCCCATTGGGAGCTCTGAGCTCCTTCAGCCCCACCTTTGTGAGCACCCCATGGGGTGGCAGCCATGCCATGGGGTGTTGGGGGCTGCATGTCCCTGCCATGGGGCTTTAGGGCTTGCTCAGCCCCTTTCTCATCCCCAGCTTGTGCTGTACTACCACCTGCATGGCTCAGCCACCAGCAGCCTCAGCATCTCCTACATGACCGTCTCCACCCAGCACTTGGTGAGGGAGAGGAGGGGGGACCTGGGCAGCTGCTGGGTCCGGGAGAGAGTGGACTTCAACGTGACAGGGATCTTCAAGGTGGGCTGGCGCCGTGCGGGGACAAGCGGGGCTGCCTTTGGGGTGAGAGGCACAGGGCCACCCCCCGTATGCACCCATGGGACTGGGGTTGAACTGGGAACCAGACACCAGAGCTGAGCCTCTGGTGCTGGCGTGTACCACCCTCATGTCCCTGTGCCCACACCTCTAAATCCCCCTGCCAGCCTCCCCAACCCTGGAACCACCCTACTGGGAAGGGGGTGGTGCTGGGGTGTCTTCATCCATCCCATGTCACGCCATGCCTTCTCACCATCCTGTCTGCTGTCTCCCACGGTCACCAACACAACCCAGTCCCCTCCCAGCTGGCCCTGGAGGGCACCCTGGTGGCACCCCAACAGCACCCCTGGGCAACCGCAGGCCATGGCTGTGTGCAGGGACAGCACCATCACCCCAAGCCCACCATGGCTGAGCCAGCCCACCCCAGTGCACCCCTTCCAGCTGCAGCATCACCCCTGCTCCCACCGAGTCCTTTCCTGGGGGAAGCATGTGTCAGCCGATCACAGGAGTTGAATTCCCCCATTGCGTAGCTCCCCTGTGCCCAGTGCCATTGCCCAGCCCCTCCATACTGTGCAAGACCCTGTGCTGATGTTGCTGGCGTGGTGCTTCCTTGCAGGTGCTGATCGAGGGGGTGGCCGGCAGCGCAGGGACCGTGGCCATCGATGACTTGATCTTGTCTCCGGGCTGCGTGCGGGTGCAGGGTGAGCCAGAGGATGGCGGTCCCCACCCCTGCTCCGGTGCAGGCAGCAGTCCCCAGGTGTCTTGTGCCCATGACACCATCCCCAGAGGACACACCGCAGGGTCTGCCCGTCTGTCTGCTCATCACGGTGACCATCCTGGGCACAGCATGGCAAGCGCTTGCCTGGGGCCCACAGACTGGGTTGCCTGCTATCCTTGTCCTGCAGCTGTGACAGTCCATCCCCTGTGCCAAAACCTCCTGCCCAAGCCATGACACACACGCAGCTCTCACTGACCGCTTTGGTCCCCTTCGTTTGGTGGCAGCAGGCAGGGCAGGGCAGGGGCTGGAGAAAATGGAGAGCCATGGAGATGCTCAGGGACAGGGGACCACGGCTTGAAGGGGTGATGATGATGGTGATGCCAGGCTCTCTCAGCACCGCTCTCCATCTTGGGCTGTTTTGTCATCAGAGAAGCCTCCAACCATGCTGCCGAGTCGGGCAGGCACTGGCCCCTGCACGGCTGGGCAGGTGGCCTGCGACAGTGGGGGCTGCATCAGCGCAGAGCTGGTCTGTGACTTCGCCGAGACGTGCGCCGATGGCTCCGATGAGAAGCACTGCGGTGAGAGCCACGGATGGGCTACGGCCTTCCTGGGGGTGGAGGGGCCCAGGCAGCAGAGGGGACCCAGGCACCTCTTGGCTGGCACAGCTGGGGGACACGGGTGCCCGCGCAGCCCCTGGGAAGCCTGGTGTCCTGGTGGGGCTGAGCCTGGACTTTTGCAGGAGCAACCACCTTTGAGATGGGGGCCGGGGGCTGGCACGACGTCAGCGTGGGGCAGCTGCACTGGGGCTTGCAGCGTGGCACCGAGCCCACCGACAACATCCTCACAGGTGAGGCTGCTCCTACCGCTGAGACGATGCTCTCTGGTCCCCAGCAGCGCGGAGCTCCCAGGGTGCAGGGACCCCCGGCTCGCACCTGGCCTCGCACTGCAGGATGGGTGGGAGTGATGCCCGGGCAGGGTGTTGGGCTGGGGGTGCTGCCAGGGATGCAGGACCTCTGCCCTGACCTGTCAGGGTGTTTCTGTGCCCAGGAACTTTCCTGGCCCTCCAGGCAGGAGAAGGACAAATGGTGGCTGCTGCGAAGGCAAGAACGCCTGTGCTGGGCCCCTCCAGCCCCGCCTGCGCCATGGAGATGAGCTACCGCTTGCGCAGCGGCCCCCAAGGTAACCCCCCAGCCCACCCCGGGGTGCCCTGCCCGCTCCGTGTCCCCCCAGCCCACCCCGGGGTGCCCTGCCCGCTCTCTGCCCCACCGTGGCATGGGGCAGAGCCCCCCACACCTGCCTTTACTGCCACCCAGCCCCACTCTGCCCCCTCGCACTATCCTGGAACCAGGGTGTCCCTATCCCTGTCCCCTGTGACTGTGGGTGGGTGCTGGACCCCGGGGTGGCTCCCAGGGGGTGGCCCGGGGGTGCCAGTGCCCATGGACTCTGCACCACCTCTCGTCCCAGGCTTCCTTGCCGTCAGTGTCACGGATGACACCACTGGCACCACCCACCTGGCCTGGCACACGCAGGGGCACGATGGCACAGCCGAGGGACGTGTCCGCGTCCCGCTGGGAGAGAGGACCCGACCCTTCCAGGTGCAGCCAAGGACATGGGGACCAGCTCGGCTGGCTGCTGGCAGGGCAGTGCCAGTGCTGCCTGGGCTCACCGCCAGCACCATGCCGTCCCCAGGTTGAGCTGCTGGCGCTGGTGGATCTGCAGAACTCCGAGAGTGCTGCCATCGACAATGTGACGTTCTTGCAGTGCCACCTCAGTGTGGTGCCACCGGGAGCCACGGGTACGGCCAGGGGTATGTGGGTAGGGAGGGTGGCTGCAAGCAGCAGGGGATCCCGGCCCCCCCACCTGCAGAAATGGATGATGCTCCCATGGGAGCTGCCTGGTGACTGTCACCCTGTCCCCAGCCCAGGGACAGGACCATGGTGGAGAAGCCCTGGAGCTGGGGCCAGGCACGCATCCTGCCCCGGGACCCTGCATGGGGTGAATGTGGGGAGTGGGGCAGGGAAGCAGAGAGAAAGGGGCGTTTGGGGGACCTATTTGCTCTTGGGGTGCCTTATCCCCACTCCCTCACCACCATCACCTCCCTGCGGCCAGAGCTGTCCTGCAACTTTGAGAGGGGCATGTGTGGCTGGTACCAGGATCAGTCCAGTGACTTCAGATGGGTCCGCAGCACGGGGCAGGGGCAGGGCTCCGACCACACCACCGGCTCAGGTAAGGAGCTGGCTCATCTCCTGGGGAGACAGCCCAGGGCACCCCACAGCCTCCTGTCCCCAGGGCTGGGATGTGCCACGTGCGCTCCAGGCAGCCCCATGCCCATGGGTCAAGCTTGGCCGGGGCAGCCTGGGGGCACCCAGATCCAGGACCAGGGTGCAGGGGATGCAGGCGCAGCTCAGAGCACCCCTGTCCATGTCTCCTCCACCCGGGCTGTCCCTGACACTCAGGCTACTTCTTGGCTGCGGACCCCTCTGCGCCAGGGAGCCGCGGGCAGCGGGCACAGCTTGTCACCTACCCCCAGGAGCCCACCACCACCCAGCGCTGCCTCTCCTTCTGGTACCGCCTGGCCGGCCCACAGATTGGTATGTAGCCCTACGGCATCCTCCGGGGGATGCCTCAGCCAGGCTCCCCTCCCCTGGGGACAGCGGGGTCCCCCAGGGATGCAGGATGGCTGCCTGACCCTCAGCTTTCCCAGGCACCCTGAACCTCAAACTGCGGCTGGAGGGAGCAGAGGAGATGGTGCTATGGACCCAGCGTGGGACCCACGGCAGCATCTGGCACCGAGGACGGGCGACGCTGCCTGCCATGGGCCAGCAGCGGTACCGGGTAAGGACCGGGTGTCCCCTCCGTGTGCCCAGGTATGGGGCACGGGGCTGGCTGACACCCCTGCCTCGGTGCCAGGTGGCCTTCGAGGCACTGCGGGATGGGTTCCTGGGGGATGTGGCACTGGATGACCTGGCGCTGACAGCGGGGCCCTGCGGGGCCGAGCTCTCCTGCTCCTTTGAGGCGGATGCCTGCGGGCTGGTGGCCAGCGGGCAGCACACCTGGCTGCGGCAGAGCAATGGCACTGGCACCACCGCCGGCCCCCTGGCTGACCACAGCACCGGCACTGCCGCAGGTACCGGGGCCATGGCTTCCTGGGGCTCTGGGGGAGCCCTGCTGCCTGCCCTGCCTGCCCTGAGTGCCCTTCTGGCCTCCACACCAGCCCTGCCTGCCCTGCCCTCCCTGAGTGCCCTTCTGGCCTCCACACCAGCCCTGCCTGCCCTGCCCTCCCTGCCTGCCCTGCCCTCCCTGCCTGCCCTGCCCAGGATGTGCAGAGGACACTGCTCTACAGGGCTCCCTAAACCCAGAGTTTCCAAGCCCCAGGGCTCCCCAACCTGGATGGGATCCCCAACCTGGGTGGGATCCCCAGCCCCAGCGGTTCCCCGGTGCCCACCCCGGCAGGACCAGGCAGGGGTCACGGCACAGGGGCTTCTCTCCCCCAGGCCATTACATGGTGGTGAGCACGGGCAGGGGCTCCCTGCCTGCAGGGCACACGGCTGCCCTCACCTCCCAGCCCTACCAGCCCTCCGTGCCCGCCCAGTGCCTGGCCTTCTGGTACCAGCTGAGCGCCGGGACCCCAGGTGAGCACCGCGCCCCCCCTGAGGCCCTGGGGGCACCTCCAGATGGGTGAGGGTCCTGCATGGCATGGCTCTGGACCCCCCCTCCATGGTGGGGTGCCCTGGACAGGCTCCCTTGGGGTCTTCGTGGAGCAGAGTGGGGTGCGGAGGAAGGTGATGAGCGTGAGCGCCGGGGAGGGGTACGCCTGGCACCGCAGCCATGTCACCGTCCTGCCGGATGGGGACTGGCAGGTGAGATGGGGCAGGGTGCTGGGGACCTTGCGGCGGGAGGGGGACAGGCTGGGGGGGACTGGGGGTGTGTGGCAGCTGCCAGCCTCAGCGTACCCCCCTGCCCACCCCTCTGGCAGGCAATATTTGAGGTGGTGGGAGCTGGGGGTGACCATGGGTACATCGCACTGGATGACCTGCATGTGTCGGACGGAGCCTGCCCCGAGCCAGGTGAGAGCCCACGTCGGGGGGGCACGGTGGGCTGGACAAGGTGGGCTGGAGCATCCCCCAGGGGCACACAGCTGTGGGAATGGGGACAGCCTGTCCCATCCATCATGGCTCTGTCCTGAGCTTGGCCTGGCCCAAAGCTGGGGACAGTGGGGAGGGGGCTGAGGTATCCCGGCGCAGAGCGGTGGGTGCCTGCAGCGCTGGGTGCATCACAGCCCCCCCTTTCCTCCCAGCATCCTGTGACTTCGAGCGGGATATGTGTGGCTGGACCAGCCCCTCGGACCCCCGCCTGCACAGCTTCGCCTGGGGCTGGAAAAGTGGGGCCCCCCTTGCCAAGTACCCTGGCCCCGAGCAGGATCACACCCTGGGCACAAGGAATGGTAGGAGACACCCATCCATCCCAGGTCACCTGGCATGGCTGGAGTGAGCAAGAGGAGCTGGGGATGGATGGGGTCACCTGTGAATGTCCCCCCCAGTATGTCCTGGGGGGCCTGGCTCCACAGCATCCCCCACCCCTCCTTGCCCGAGATGGACAGCTCAGTCCCAAAGGCAGTGAGGAGTGGGGCTGGGGGGGTGCATTCCTCCAGGCATCGCTCTGGGTGTTTTGGGGAGCAGGGTGGGCTGCAGAACTGGGGAACGCCCTGCGCTCTGTCCCTGCCCAGGTCACTACGTGCACTTTGACACCAGTGTGCTGGGCCCTGGAGGCACCACTGCCCGGCTGGAGAGCCAGCACCTGCCTGCTGCTGCCGACTCCTGCCTGCGGTTCTGGTACCACATGGACATCCCGGAGCACCTCTGTAAGCACTGCCAGGCAGGGAGCAGGTGCTGTCCCCAGGGAGGGTGTCATGAGCCCCCAGTGGGTGTGGGGGGCTCAGCCAGGGGCTGCAAACCCCTTCTCCACCCATGGGACCATAGATACTGGTTCATCTCCAGTTGGCCACTGGGGATGTCCCATTCCTGCCGGATGCTGCCATCCCAGCAGAGGATGGCACAGCCGGGAGTGCCTGATGGCTCTCGGGGGGGCTCCAGGTGGCCATTGATGCCGTGGCACTTGTCTTCCCCCACACTGCAGCCTGCGGGGAGCTGCGGGTGATGCTGCACAGCGCCGCGGGGCAGCGCACGGTGTGGAGCATGGTGGGGCATCAGAGCCGGGGCTGGCGGGGTGCTGTGGTGCCTGTGCGGAGCCCCAGCGAGTTCCAGGTGAGCGTGGGGTGCAGAGTGCCCTCTGGGTGCGCAGGGTGTCCTCACTGTGCATCAGCCCTCCAGATCCCATCTTCCCCCGCAGATCATCTTTGAGATCAGTACACGGAGGTGGCCAATGGAGGGGACGGTGGCGCTGGATGACATTGTGTACAGCGCCAGGGAGGGCTGCCATTCCAGCCCGGAGGTGCCAATGGAAGGTGCAGGGCTGGTTCTGGCTGTGAAAAGTCAAGCTGGTGCTCAGGGTGCTGGTGCTGAGGCTGGGCTGGAGCCAGCTCTCCTGGGTGGTCGGTCAAGCCTAGCAGCATCCCTTCTCCCTACAGAGAAATTCTCCAGCAGCTTGGTGGTAGAGGTGGCGCTCGGTCTTCTCCTGGCCATCATCATCCTGGCGCTGGTGGCTGCTGGAGGCTGGTACTGTCTGAAGCAGCGAGGGCTGGCGAGCAGGACACTGGCAGAGAGCAACACTCCCCAGGGCTTTGACAACATCACTTTTCGAGATGTAAGGGCAGGGGTGAAGGGCTTTCCTGCTTGCCCCCAGCTGCGCCAAAACAGCATTTTCCTAAAAGCTCAGCAAATCCCAGAAGGCTCCCCCTGAGCCTGCACTCTGTCAACATGTCAAGGAGGTGCAAAGGGCTCTGCCTCTTATCTGGTTGCTGGCAAATGAGTGATCCCTAGCTGTAAGACTGACCTAGAAATGCTGCTGCTGCCATCAGGTAGTTGCTCCAGAAAGAGCTGAGGTTGCGATCCTCCTCCCCAGAGCCCTGCAGGGAGCGAGCCGCGCAAACGTTGCTCATCCTCTTCAAGCCCGCAACTCAAAAATGTGAGAGGCAGTTTAAACTACAGTTTCCTTCAACAGGTTTGGTGCCACATAGTCTGCAGCAGATCCACCAGCCCCAGGACTGACCCCAAAAGGGGATGTGGAGCCCCCTAAGCATGCTACGGGGTTCAATTCCTCTACTGGGGTCACAGTGGGGCTGGCACACGGATTCTCCCCTCCGCAGCCTGGAAGAAGTCCTTGCATTTCGATTAGACACAGCCTACGCTTATTGTAACCGATTCTCGTTCGCCTTTCTTTACAGGACAAGGTCATTATCTCTTCGGTGCCAAAAGAGGGGGATGAGGATTGAAATGAGCCAGCAGCAGTAATTGCCTACTCACGCCCGCAAGGCGTACGCAAGGCAGGGCACCCCTCCAGCAAGACCTCACACTCTAGCAGCTGCCTCCGCTTCTCAGCATCTGACACTGGGGAGCTGCTGTAGGCACTCACGCCCGGGGTGCTGGCCCCACAGAGGGATGTGCCGCTGCCTCCACTACCTCCAAGCACTCGGGAAACGCTTTTTTTTTTTTTTGTCTTTTGTAACATGAACTTTCTGCACCAAGACATAGTGACCTGCCCGTGCTTTGACAGGCGCCGTCAGCAGGAGTTGCTTGCAGCGACCATCCTCATCTGAGCAGGGTCCTGGCTGTGGAAGGGGGTGATGTGCAGAGTCCTGGCCTCCCTCCAGGCTGGGCAGGTCAGTGGGTGCTGCACGGGGTACAAGCACACCCTTCCCGCACTCAGGATTAAGCACAAAAGCTCCCAGGGCACAGAGCCACCACGGGGAGGAAGCCCAGTGCTTCTGCTGGTTTTGGAGGGGGGTTTAGGAAGGGTGGGGGACAGAGCGGGGGGCACCATGCAGCACACCCCAGGGCAGAGAACAGCCCTGACCCTGCTGCAATTTGCATTTATATGTCGTTGGGAGAAAGAATTATGTTCCTAGGCACAGGCTGGGCTCAGGACCTGTGCACCCACACCTACACTCGGGCCACCTCCCTTTCCCCACTAGCTTTCTAAACTTAAATTTAACACTGTGCAACTCCTAAGCAGCCCGTGGCCAAACGTGCCACCCCAGTACAACAGCAGACGGACCGGTTCAGCCTCTGCGCAGGTGAGCAGTCCATCAGGGATCCTCCTCTCCTCAACCCCCACAAGCTTGTCCAGAGGGGAGCAGGGTGTCCTGCTTTCCCAGCTTGTGACCGAAACCCGTTTTTCCTCTCGCCCTGCTGCAGACAGCTCTCCCTCCAGCTCCGTCCCACTTAGGTTATGCCACAGTCACGTCGAGCTCCACCACAGCACTGTCCTGGCAGCGCCCGGCTGAGCTCGTGGGAGCTGGGTAAGGGCAGAGGAGAGATAAGGAGGGCTCCGGCTTCATACCAAGTGCCCAACTGAGTGTCACTGCATCTGCTCTGCTCTGTAAAGCTCGACAGACTCCACTCACCTCCACACAGGATAAAACCACAGTATTGATTTCATCTCTGGGCTACAAGCCAAAGCTGCAGTCCTCACCAACAGGGAAAGGAGCAGAGCAGCCAGGAAGGCTGTGACAGCACGGCCGTTACCCCAGACATTCTGAGTAGTCCCATTAATTACGCTTCCAGAAGAAGGGGGTGCTGCAGCTCCAGTCATGCCCAACCAAAATCTACTACCAGCTGGTAAACACACAGGAACTACCCTGTGCAACTGAAGGGTATCAAACTTTATTATAGATCTCTTTAAAACAGGCTGGAAGGAACAAACAAAAATGTCATTGAGATGCAGTGACTGAGTCATCATTTCAAATGCAGACACTGATCAAGCCCCAACTCTCCCAAATTATTTATATATAATATATCCCACCCATCCCCCAAATTGTTCCAATTAAATGACCACATTTCAGACCACCCCAACTGTCTTAACATTAGCTGCTTCTAAACACCAAGATGCACATGTTTTCTGGCAAATCAGATGCAGTATTTTTTTGGGTTTAGTTCCTCAATCTCTGGAAAGGAGGAAGGAAAAACAAAATCAGGAAAATCGCTTCTTTAAGGTTGCCTTTTTACAGCAGGTACAGATTCGGCAGATTTCCCCCCCCCAAAGCAAGTCTGAAACCCTCTTGTTCAGCTTGGCAATACGAAGAGAGATTCTGGTGGTTAAGGAGAACCAGCCAGGCGAGATCAGTCTGAACAAACTGATTTCGAGGCTTTGTTGTCATTTCCCTTTGGGGCCAGTTTCCAGCGGTTTTCCAATATCCTTCCCACGGAGTTTAAGGCCTGGAATAAGACAAAGGAGATAACCACCATCAGCTGTCACCAGCATTTGATCATTCACCTGATAAGTTTATTTCCTTGTATTTTTACTATAAGGAAGAGAATATCCACATTTAAAAAAAAAAAAAAAAAAAAAAAGAGGCCAGGGCAACCACAGAGCGGGAGAATCCTCGTTTAGTTTCTAGGAGCACCAGACTGGTTTCAGACAAAGCCGCTCCAATTCTTGCTTGTGCACCAATTATCTTCCTAGGAAACGGTATCTGAACCAGCCTGGGAGAGTAACATCAACGCTGCTGGCTGCAAGATACTTCCCCAAGTATAATCAGGCCTTCATGGGTCTCAGTATCTCATTGATTCAGGGTGGGAGGGAAGCATGCAGGGGTGGTCCCCAGGGCACAGCCCCACGCATGAAGATGAAGAATGAAGGAGAAAAAGAGCTCTGAGTTTTGTTTTCAGTCAGCAGATCCAAGTGTTATCAGAACACTGCACTCACAATAACCTACAGCCAGCAACTGTTCCCTGACGTGGAAAATGTAAGTAATTTAAACAAAAACATCCCTCCTAGGCACTGAAAATGTTGTCATTATTTTCAAAGGCTCCTTTCTTGACTTACCAATGGCTCTTTCGATCTTGCCCATAACCTGGTTATTGGGGATTGCTCTTCCTGATTCGTAGTCAGCAATAACTTGTGGTTTTTCATTGATTTTCTAAAAAGGGAGGATGCATCTCAAACACTGGCTGCACAGACAGCAAACACGCAGCACCAACCCCCCAGTACTCACACAGATAAGTAACAGCCTCTAATCATGCCAGGATCGGAAGACAGTGCTACTTCCAGGCCTACTCCCATCACCACTATCACCTCTCTCCACTATTTTGAGTGTCACAGCGATGGTGATGCCCATCCTGGACAGACTTTCACTTCCCTCAGCTTCCCAGGAGGAGCAGTAACAGTATGTACTGCTGTTCCTGAAGACAGCAGCGAGCTTCTGAACACGGCATCAGGCCCACATGGTAGAAAAAACTGACATCGGTGCTGAGTTGATGGGAGGAGAGGGAGGCACAAAAGGCTCCTACCAGCTCGCCAGCCACAGCAATACCCTGTCTCCAAGCAGGTGTTCAAGGGCTGCACAGATAAGCCCCTATAACATTTCCTAGATAACTAATGTTACCTAGAGATCAGACATCAGAGATGTCATGTTCACCAAAATTCTTGCTCATGATACCATCCCACCACAGCTGCCCACGAGGAGACAGGAAAAACCTTCACCTTTGCCTTGAGGTGCCTAAACCTGCCTCAGGACATGGGAGCAGAGGCCAGCAGGCCCCGGGCCGTACTCACTGTGGCCAAGTCCTTCTGCGTCATGCCCTTGCTCTGTCGGCCCTGCTGGATCACTTTGCCCACCTCCAGGGGAACTCTGTCATGGTGCAGCTCTTCTGTTTCTCGATCGAGCTTGGCCGTGTTCTTCGTAATAAAGTGTTGTTTGTTTTGGCCTGCTGCCCCTATCATTCAAAGCAGGAACAAAAAAAAAAAACCAAACCAAACAACCCAAGGACAAACAAAACAAGGCTCAGAGCTGCGTCAAAAAGTACAAAAATGTTTTTTCTCAGTACTCAGCTGCCCAGGATCCCAGGGAGCTTTCAAGATTTCAACATGTCAACATCAGCACTGATCTCAACCAGATCCTGCCTGTCAGAGAACGTGTTATCTTAATCCTGTTAACGCTGAAGTCTAAACAAAGCCATGCAGAGTTCTTGCCTTTCTCTGCTTCACATCTGAACTTCACTGCAGGTAGGCAACATCTTGCTGTTGCTTGAGGATTTAATATTCCAGCTTCATTCCAGACACACGTTTGTGCCACAGTATGGGGGGGTTAATATTTGAACTTGAACCATGTTTGCTCAGGTATAAGGCAGCATGAATAAGTGGCTTTTAATCAGTCTTCTGATTCTTTTTATAAGTAAACTCTAACATACTTAGCTTTACTGGAAGCCTAAGGTTCAAAAACATCTTATTTGTTTTGTCTTATTTTAGTTACAGCATTTAAGTCACAGTTTGACCTCTTTCACATTAATCTCTGACATTCAGTCTCTTGATAAAGCCACCCAACCATCACAATGTCATCCCTATGCTGAGAGAATCTGAGAATTTCCCCTGGACAGAAACCAAGGAATTTTAAAGAGCAATGCCACAGGAAGATAAGCAGATGTTGAACTCCTTAAGCATGTGTTATCAACAAGAGAAATAAGCTGCAAAAATTGGAAGTTTAAGTTTTGCCATCGTGAAAGCTCCTCCGAAATCGTCGCAGACACCAGTCAGAGCGCAGATCTGGGCAACTCTAAACTCGGAGCTGGCTACCGGGGAGCGCTCCAGGGCGCCTGGCGGTGCTGGGGTCCGTGTGGCCCCGGTTAGGCCGACCTTTGGCTTAGCTGGGGGTGCTGCCTTCTGCCCCGCCCCCACCTAGGGCCGGGCCGGGCCGGGCCCACCGGCCATCCCCCCCCCCGCCGGCTGCCTGGGGAGCCAGGCCGCGGGATACCCACACTTCTTGGAGGTCTCCACAT
>JAVJGI010000065.1:7719003-7758089 GCA_035590275.1 Ibycter americanus | reverse complement strand
AAGTTTACAAAGTAATCTAATTGCGCTGAAAGCTGTTTTCCTGGAACAGGTCCAGCACCATCTTCGCCTGCGGGTTCATTACCAGCTCAGGGCAGAGCACTGCAGAGCCCTGCGGGAGCCGGTGCGGCTGCAGGCCCGGGCCCGGGCGGTGCCCGGTGCCCCCCGTGGTCCCCGGGAGGTGCCGGTGTGTGCGGCGGCGGCAGCAGCTTGGCGAGGGGCAGGCGGTCTTGATGCAACTGAAAAAATGGCATTTAAAGGTTGGGTGAAACCCCCCGGCCCCACGCAGGGGCCACCCGCGACCTGAAACACGCGGGGGGGCGGGGGTGCAGCCGCAGGGCACGAAGGTGGGCGAGGAGGCGTCTGCACATCATCCCCCCCCGGTCCAAACAAATACATTTTATTCTTTTTCTCCTTTCTGACTCCCCTGTGCCTCTCCAGCCCTTTCCCAGCCCCCAGGCGAGCCCCTGCTGGGCTTTAGGATGGTTTTTTACCTTGTTTTGGGCCAGAAGCCAGGATTTCTGGGGGTGGGCTGCATTTCAGTAAGCCTGGGTGTCTCTTTATTCTGGATTTGGTTCTAAAATGAACGGTAAAGTTTCCTTCCCTATTTTTAATGAGGTGGAAACAAGTTCGTGGTTTTACATCATCCCATTTACCTGTGGTGTTGGGTTTTGGGTGCTGGTGTAATATGCTGTGAGTAATGCAGTTTGTGTGGAAAAATTACCCCCATCCAGTTATACTCAAACAGGGAAAATATGTTTATTTTCAGGCTCTGCAGATACAGCCAGTTTTTTTCGTTCACATGGCAGCAGCAAACTCTACTCCACCTGGCTCTTTGGATCTAAACCAGCCTGGGTTTGCAAAGGAGATCCTTGGAACTAAACTGGAGGTCAAATACCTTTGCTCCGATTGCAAGAATATATTGCGGAGGCCGTTTCAAGCTCAGTGTGGACATCGCTACTGTTCCTATTGTCTGAAGAAAATTATAAGGTACCTTTTGTGATTTCAGTCCAAAGACAGAATACTTGAAAAGGTGTTTTCAAGTGAAAAAGGAGAGAAAAGTCTCATTTTCAGGGACTTCTCAGCGAAGGAGTTGTGTTTTATCGCTGAGATTCAGCATCAGGCCTTCTTTAAGGGAATGTGTAATCTCTGACTTCCTTTTATTTTTCTGGGGGTTGCCTCAGTGTTCCCTTTTCCAGAATCTCCCAGATCGCTTATGCCGTTCAGGTGGGCAATCCAGGTGGATCACCCAACTCCTTCAGTCTTCACCACAGCTACTGAAGGAACTTGCTCCTAAAAGTCATCGTACGGTTGTCGTGCCAAAATGTGAGAAATTTAGGCACAAGCTGGCTTCCAGAAAAGTTTCCTCATGTTCTGTCTCTCACTCTTGCCTTTAATTGAGGGATGTTGAATAGAGCTGTTAATCAGGAGAAGAAAAGAAAATTAGAATCAGAAATGGGCATTAAAAATACACGTGAGCAAAGGCTCAGTGTCGTGTTTTAAAATTAAGAAAATGCTTTCATTTCAGTTACTGAAATATTAGTTACCAGGAATCACTTTATTGGTAAATCATAAATAGGTCTCTTTTTTTGTGGTTTGATGATTCATTTTTCTGTCTGATAGTGCTGGACCTCAAAAGTGTGCCAGCTGTATTCAGGAAGGAATATATGAAGAAGGAATTTCTATTCTAGAAACAAGCTCGGTAAGTAAAAACGCATTTTAAAAAATAAAGAAGCTCACTGATGTCATTAATACCACTTGCAGCTTTTGTTTTAAAACTTAAGTTCTGAGAATCACTTATTCCTAGGAAACATTTTCATCAGTAGTGAGAGTTATGATTAATGTGGTGGACTCCCTGGCTTCTAAAATCCAGGTCATGTTAATATAGCGGTGGCCTACTTAAATGCTATAATAATGATTTGTTTGCCATTAGCTCACCTCTGAGGATGTGTGTGGCAACTGGCCTGGGAGGAGTCTTAGCGAAGTCTTAAGAAAGAATTAAGAGACCCAACCAAAACTGCAACCCCTCAGTAATTTTTGTGGTTTGCTTGTTTTTTCCATTTTAGGCTTTCCCAGACAACGCAGCTCGTCGGGAGGTGGAAAGTCTGCCTGCTGTCTGTATTAACAGTGGCTGTACTTGGAAGGGGACTATTAAAGAATACGAGGTAAAGATCAAAGCAAGGCTTTCAATGTCGGAGTCCTTTTTCATTCCTCTCTGGTGGTTTTCCTTGTCCACTGACAGTGGTGGTAGGAGCTGTCAATTCCCTGGACTTTAAGCTGGAGATTTCCCGGCTGAGCTAGGTTTGTGTGTCCTGCTGAGGGCACAGGCTGAACTGAAACAATTTCAGATTTGCTTGTGATTGCAGGCACCAAGCATGTCCCTTCCACGGTGGGAATCACCCACTCTGTGTCTCCAGCTCCTTTCTGCTGTAAAAGACAAGCAAACGGTGGAGAAATCGTGGTGTGCCATGAAATTGTTGTGAAGTTCTCTGCATTACGTGAACCTAAAACCTACTTCAGACCCCTGAGCTTGGGGAAAGCGGCCTGGCCACGATCCTGTTCCCAGCCAACTGCCCCAACAGCTACCAGGGCGGTGGGACTGGGTGTTGGTCACTGGCTGGCCACCCGTCACTCCGAGCTGTCCTGGGCCACGAGCCTGCTGGACAGGATGGTTTTTCCACCCCTGCTCTTCTCAAGGAGCCCACCAGCTTTTTAATCCAGGCCTTAATTGTGGCTGTGGGCATTTGGTTCTTAGTGTGTATAGAGCTAATGTGCTTCATGAAAGTGTGTTCTTGCTGAGGGTGGCAGCGGATCCTGTGCTTTGCAGTGCTTTCCAACAAGTCAACTCTGCTGTGGCAGTTTGCAATGTTAAAATGCATTGACAGTTAGTAGGGCGTGTATGTTCAACTGTGAAGCTTCGGTGCTCCTGAAGGACAATACTGTCATCCTTCTTGAAGCAGAAGAACCACCACGTGGAGGGCCTGAGATAAGAGGAATACATTTTATTTCCCTCTAACACTTGCCCTAGGTAAAGATTGTAGCCCTGTGGTTCATGGAGATTTGGTAGTGACTGAGACGTGTGTCAGGAAGAGGTTTAACCTGGGTCTGTCTAGGCTAACATTTGGGTTATCTTTGCAATGCCACTGCAAGGTGGCAAGAAGGAACAACAGCTGTGGATCATGCCTGAGTTTTCTGCCTGGCTTGCTGAGCCTGTTAACACAGATGCTTCCCGTGCCATCGTGCTCTCTAGAACCTTTTGCTTCTTCACACTAAAAGTTCAGTCCAAAAGGTGAGGGGATGTAGGGTGCTAAATGGCTGTCCTGTTGTGAAACCCTCGGTCGTAGATCTGTAAGTGGCTCATGATGTGGATGTATGACTGAATAAATGCCAAGTTGAAAGCTTAACACTGACGCAGCACTAAAAGTTTGGGGGTTACATTTCAGGATACAGTGTGTTTTACTGGGGTTCTAGGTTCAAGCTGTGCTGTTGGTGCCTGCAAATTGTTTGACCTATGCTTTAATTTCTGGTGGCCAGTGACTAGAAGTCCAATGCCCACTGCAGTGTTCAAATGTGAGTTCATTTCCATTAGACTAAACCAAATTATAGTCAGCAGCTTCCAATGCTATTGATAGTGCTGTAACCGATGGGATCTGAACTTTTTCCCCTGGATTTAAAAAAAATCTTAGAGCTCTGGCAGAGCTAAGCACAAATCATCAGCTGCTGAAGGCTCTTCCTGTGTGGTCTTACAAGTGTTTGAATGCAGGCTTGAGTCCAGCCAGAACTTGCACTAGAAGTTCAAACGGGCAGTGAGCTGTCCTGGGATAAGTCTGTCTTCTTGCAAGGCTGCAGGTGTGTGTGATGCTCCAGGATCTTACGCACATCTGCTTAAGAGCATGTGAATGGATGAAGGCTGTGCCTCTCCTTTTTACCTCCACCTAATCTTCAAAAGGTCCTCTTAGGTGTTTTGCTAAAACAGAGTATGTTTTGTGGAGGAGCGGCTCTGGAGTGCTTGGGCTGCGGATCTGCGGCACTGATCCTGACTGTCACGGGTTTTCTTAGTCTTGGGGCAGCGTTGTGCGATCACAGGGGAGCAGCGGGGATTTTGAGCAGTGCTAGTCGGTTCATCTCAGGACTGAGCTTGCCTCATGCCTACCGCGGGGGGCATTCAGTCTAATGGGGGTAAGGTTATTTTGTGCCCTCTTGGGAAAGCTGATTCTTTCCTGGGAAGTGGTGAGAGAAGGCAAGGTCTGGCTTGTGTTATCTCTTCTCCCAGCTGCCTGCCAAAGAGCTATGGCATTCGACCAGGCTTGGCTGTCCTCATGCGGTTGGAGCTTAGGAGATGTTATGCGTGGCTGAGCGATGAAAGGAGGCATCAAACGACCACGTTGGTCCAGAGTGTCTCGGTACCGTGGACGTTAAACCCTGCCGTACAGGTAGACTTCTTAGTTTAGTGCCACAAAGTAGAGCTTGCCTCATGTGGTACGGTTGCATCTGTAGCCAGCAATGTGTGTAACGTCCTGCAGCAGCTCAGCGCTCCCTCTATGGAAAGTCCCTTGCTGTGCTATTTCCGACAGGACATGGAAAGTCCCTAAGAGTGAATTCATTGTTTGCTGATTGAAAAATTGTGTTGTTCGTACTGAGAGAGATTTACTCGGCTGCTATCTACTTACAAATCAAGAGATGCTGTCACTTCTGGTTTGCTAATTTTGCCAGGGCACGAACAAGGAAAAAAAATGTTCCGCAGCTGAAAAGCTCTAGCTCTTCAACTTCAAAAATTAATAAACTGATTTCACTTTTGCTTTCTGTTCAGGCAGACTAAAATTAAGGTCTCAAAGGGAGATACAAAACTGAAAGAGTGCAGTCTGCTTGGAACATGACTTCTGCTTAAAGCTGCGTGGAGCGTATGAAATACTTAAGTGCTTAGCACATGTCTGGGTTTATAAATGCGTTTTCAGACTTTGTAAATATTGTAAATATTTAGTGGCATTTGGATAAAGCAGTTTGTGGTGGGGCTGGAGGGTTTTTGCTTTTAATCAGTAACCTCTTTTCATGTATAGGTTTCCCGGTGAGTCTGCCTGAATGTGCGCACAGAAAAGCAGGCTGGGGGCAGGAGTCTATATTCAGGTGGAAAGTCTGGGTTGGAAAGAGGGTTGCAGAAACTAAAACTAGCCCGTTAGAGCAAAAGACCAAGAAAACATGCCCTGTGGTATCCAGGTAGAGGGAGTTTGTGGTTTCTCAGCTCTGGAGCATTTCTTTTCTTGCCTTGCAGTACCTCCAGTTGCCTGTGTCTGTCTTCTGTTTTATCAATGTATCTTCAGTTCTCTTATATCTTTTATTTGGTGCTTCTCATACCACCAGCTCCCTATGTTCATCTCCCTGCCCAGGACTGGGATGGGAGGAGGGGGCTGCAGAGCGGTGCTCATGTGGTCAGCCTTGGCATTCCATTTGTTAGCCCAGACAGAGGTTTGAACTATGCCCTGTTCATCTCAGGAGATACAGAATTATTGGAGGCATAAAGAAGTGGATTTGTCTAAGTTTTGGAAATAGAACTACATTTTAAGCTTAATCCTGTCAGTGGTATTTAAACTAAGTTTTGGTGGGGGCGTTTCTAGGAAAACAGATGAGCTCAGCTAATGAGGATGGGTGACTGTCATCTGTGGTGATAACCTGTCCTAATCCAAACTGTAGGGGCTGCATTTTCCTTGTAGTTTGTTGTCACTTTCATTTTGACAACTTCATTTTAATTGAAGCCTGGAAGGCTGCGGAAGGTGCAAAACTCAGAACTTAAGTGTTGTTACTCCAAAGCCTGTGGTGTCAGAGGGTACAGCCCCTACTGGGCTACATGGCTTCTTGGGACCAGGAGGACAAGGTAACTGGGCAGTCCCTTCTTGCCCAGTGTTCCTGCTGGGGGATGCTGGAGAAGCCCTGCTACACCTCGTGTAGAGAAAACTGTCCCCTTTTCAAAAAAGTTGCTGAGCGCCCTGAGCCAGGGGGTCCTCCTACTTCGTGTTGCTTCACTGTTTCATGCCCCCCCTTTCCAGCTATATCCCAGGAGTGCCTGACAGGTTTTGGTGGTGATTTTCAGCTTAGGCTGAAAACTTAATCTTCAGGCTTTTTGCGCATTGCTTAGAACAGAGCTGCTGGTTTGTGAAGCTACTTCACCTGGTTGCCTCCAAAGTGTTCTTTGGAGTGTTTTATAGCAATGTTGTCTGCATGGGATGCAGTGTTTTAAAGTGCTGTGGCAAGCACACTTGAAGATGCCATGGCAGGGCGACCAGCCCTTTTAAAATCCAGTCCAGCATTTATTGTCTTTTTCTGAAGGTTTTGGCATCAAGTTATGGCATGGTGTTGAAGTGCAATTTGCAGCTTGCTCCAGCCTGATCCAGCAGTTTGCCCCAAGACCAGATCACTTGCTTATGGGACAATCTCTGCCTTGCATGTGCAGGTGACCAAAAGGACCTCCCGCTTTGGAAAAAGCAATCTGATGCACCTTAACTTTCCAGAGCTGGAGCTGAGGTCCACAAACAAAACCCGGCTTCCCTTGCAATCCCTGAAGTATAGTTTATGTAGCTGGCTGCCCAGACACGAGGCAGTTGTTTCCCAGACACGAGGCGGTTTCCCGTCCAAGCCCGTGGTGGGAGGTAAGCCATGGGGAGTGCCAGAAAGCATGTGTGGGAGGGGGTTGGAAAGCCCCAGCTACAGAGGGTCTGCTTTTTGCTTCTGAAAACAGCTCAGCCTCCCTGTGGTGGCCCACCTAATTAACAGTGTCAGCATCTGCCCCTTGGAAAATGAAAAACTAAGTCGTGAGTTTTGCAGCTGAAGGGAGTGCTGTGTGTCTGTTCCAAGCTGTGATGAAACCCCTCGGTGCGAGCACAGCTTTGGGGGTTGTGGGGCAGCACTTCATGCCCAGGGAGATGTTCCTTGGACTCCAGATATCTGGCAGGAGCCAAAGCCATGATCACATGCACCCTCTGGGGCACTTCCAACTCTTCGGACAACCTAGAGAAATCGGGTTTGAAATCAAACCACTCGCCACAGGCTCTCAGTTTCTTCAGCATGTGAAAGATAGTTATCCTAGTTGTAATATATCTCCTCTACCCTTTTCTGGGTGCCAGTGGTGTTGTCAGCCTTGGCCCTGCCTACCATCTGCAGCTCACAGAGCTTGGCTGATATCAACACCACCCTTTCTAATGTGAAGGTCAGGTGGACCAGTAAGAGGTTTCATCCTAAGGCTGTCCTTTTTGATCTGAACGATTAAGGTGAAGCTTTGCATGCTGGTGAAAGTACTGCTAGAAGGGAGGGAGATCCCTCCAGGGGTGTTGTCCTGGGACCTGGTCAGCGTGGGCAGTGCTTTCAGTGTGCTTAGAGCATGGCTGTCAGCACTGCAGCATCTCCCACAGCTAACGACAATGGTCTACTGTCAGAAATAACTATTGGAGGTGAATTAGATCATTCCTACGAATGTGCTGGTGCCTGGCATTGTTAGCAGGATGGTATGATTGGAGTCCACTCCCTGGTGGCAGGTTGTTCTTGAGCAGTGACCTTGTTAGATGCAGACAGCACATCTTGGGCATTTTTCACGCAGCCATGACTGTAACTGTTAATTGTAGCCTGGAAGACCTGCGGGGTTACCTCTGATCACACGTTTCCAATTGCTTTGAACCTCCCTTATGTGTCAACCGGCTGTTTACAGAGACTTTGTATAGTCCAGCACCATAATTTTTAATTTCCTTGGCAAGCGGATTTAGTCTTTTTGGTTTTGCAACACAGCTGGCCACATCTCAGGTGGGGGGACAGTGGTGTGCGGGCTCCAGCTGGCAGTGGGGCCAGGTCAGGTTCAAACTCAGGCTTATTTAACATGTTTTGGGGGTCCAGCCCTGCGCTGTTTTGGACTGGAGTCTCCCTAGGAAAAGAATTTCTCTGGGATGATGGAGGGATTTGGAAAAAGCATCCTGGAGTGTGCCACTACCTTGTGCTCGTGTAGTTCAGAATAACCAGGGAAAGACAGAGTCTGTTTTAGGAAATGGTAGAAAACCTGCTGCTTGCCTTCAGGTGCTTTCTCGTACCCTCAACCTTCTTCAAAACCTGCTCTTGCTTTCACATCCATCTTCAATGCATGAAATGCTGCCTTGATGTTCCTCTACCAATAAACCCCAAATCAAATGTTTGTGTAACCAGTCCTAAAAGGGGATGAACAAAACCATCAAACGCTGAAAGCAAAAGTTCCTGTACTGGCTCTGAAAAGGTGTGAGCGAGGCCCCTGGGAACCCCATCATCTCTTCTGCCAATTTTTGTCCTCAACACGGATGCCGTGACGTTGGACAGCATTGCAAGGGCTGGTTTGCCATGCCATTGCTGCCACGTGCATGCCCAACTAAAGCCACAAGCAGTTACTGGTGGGAGCTTAATCTTTGTTTTTGACACTTTCGTTGGGGTTTAATTATTTGTGATGCCAACTGAACTTGTTTGGATCTCTGTCACCAGCGTGTCCCAGCAAAGGGAGCAGTTTGTGTCTGGCAGCAGCTGATGTGACAGTCTCAGAAAGCTCCCGTTCCCAGTTGGCACTGTGAGTTACAGACTGGGCTCCTGCTTTCCAGCCTTGTCTTGCTGGGCTCCGTGCAGTAGCGCAAGGACCATGTGCATGGTCACCTTGTGCAAGAACCATGTGTGTGGTAGCCCAGCCCACCTGTGTGGGGAAGGGTTTGAGCAGGCCTGGCTTAAAACCAGCCTTAGGACTCCCCTGATGAGCAGGAGACACAGCACAGAAGGGCATGTTGACTTCAGAGGAGCAGGACATCCCAAAGTGCCTGTGTTGTGTGGCACATTCCCGTCTTGGACTCTCTGAAGCCACTGGGGACCTGGCAGAGGTGCATGAAGCAACTCATGCTTCTTGGCACAAGGGATTCAGGTTCCCTCAAAACCTAGGCAGGGGACTCTTTCACACTGGCGACCCTTTTTCAGTGTTTTCTCTACAATTCTGTGGGCTCACTCTTGTAGCTGGGCTAAGATACCAAAGGAGCCACGTGCCCGGCATGGCAATGCTGGGGCTGGAGATTGCCAAAGCCCTTACGCGCTCCCTTCAGCTGGCTTTCCTCTGCTCTCCTGGTAACTTTCCTTCCTTTTTGTCACTCCTTTCCTGCTACCAAGCCCTTCAGCTTTGTCCATGCTTACGGTTGCTGTTGCCACGCTTGGAGGGGACTAACTTTCAAAGACGACCCTGCAGGAGGCTGTTTGCAGAAGGGCTGTGGTGTGCAGCTCGCACCGAGCCTGCTGTGCTGCGCCTCGTCTCCCTGGCAGCCCTGCCCTTTGCGATCACCTTCCCGCCGGGCTCTGGCGGAGGCATCTCGCAGCAGCTGTTCCCAAGGTTGCTTTTCTCAGCTGCCTGCCTTGCCTCTTCGCTGGAGGGGAGGGCGGCGTGTCACGCTGATGGATTTCCCAGCGCGGTTGCAAGACCTCCATAAAAATGGCCTTGATGTTGATACGGCAGGTTATGAGCAGGGCAGCTGGGCAGCAGGTGCGCCTCCTGCTCTGCCCCCGTGATATGGGGATAATAATTTTCAGCAGTGGCCTCTTCCATAGGTCAAGTTCAGCAAAGCCTCGAGAGGCGAAACAGCGATCGGATTAAACTGCGGTTTTCCCTTTTGCCTTATGCTGGCACAGCAGAGCAGGTCATCCTGGCATTCTGTAGGGAACAATCATTTTGTCTTCCAGGGATCAGCAGCTGTTATTAAAATCTGCTTTTTCCCTTTTTGTGCCTGTGCTGTTTTGCACGGCTGCACTGAAATGTGCTGCCCTTGCTGTCGCAGGAGCTGCTGTGACGGGAGCTGCCCATTCCTGCTGGCTGAGTGCTGGGATGATCCCGGGAGTGCCCCGGGAGAAACCTCCACTGCAAATCCTGCAAATCACTTTTCTACTTTTCGTGATATTGAGGTAGGAGAGTTATGGTGTGCACACAGGCAGCTCCATTTGCCAGCAGACCTACAGGCAAGGGGAAGAGGGCTTCACACCTCCATTGCAGCTTGTTGGTGCTGCTCCGGAGAGGAGCACAGGTAGGTGCTGGAGGGCTGAGTGGCCACAATGGGTAACCCACGAGCATCTGCACCCCAGGCAAGTGCTTGTACGCTGCCCTGGTCCTTTCAAAGGCCAGTGGAGGTGTCTGGGTTTCTAGTCTGTCAGGTGGCTTCCCAGGGAATTGCCTGTTCTGATGGCGGCATGTGATATACAGGCTGCCGCTGGGTTGTCTCGCTGTTTTTTTGTAGGGAGTGGAATTGATGTGCGGATCGATCTGCAGTTTTGGTTTTAATTGAGTGGGAAGAGCAAGGTGTTGCTGTGCAGGTTGTTAACTCTGCCTGGTTTGATTTTTCTGCTCCTGCTGTTGGATGCTGCCAGCTGGCGTGTGCCTTGATTTGCAGCTAGTGGGGGAGAAGTCATCACTGAGGGTAACTGGGGAGTATCTCTGAAGATCTGAGCCAGACACTGGTCTTCCAGCTCAGCTTTAATTCTTCTGTTGCTGTCCACTGTCTCTGACCCCATCTGACTTGATGTCCATGGCAGGTTCATTCTGGGAGAGTGACTCTGCTGTCCCCGAGCCCCGTTCTCAGTGATGGCTTTCCAAAGCCACCTGAAATATTCACAGCAAATGCCTGGACGTCGGAGGTGCTTGTCCCTGCTGCAGAAGCTCATAGATGTGGGTTTGGGAAAGATGTAAACAGGAGGATTGCCCCATTCCTGTGGGAGTGGAGTGTGGCAGATCAGACCTGAATGCCAGCCCCTGCTCTTCGGTTCCAGGGTGGGGTGGATTTCTTCCAGCAGAGATGCTATCCGTCTCTGTTTAAACACCCGTGTAGAGGGGGAAGGAACAGGGGATTCCAGAAGAGCCCAGAACTGTTCATACAGAAACTTTTGTCTAGAGGCTTAGATCTGTGCTGGTTAAAGCTAATGCTTCTGGGTGTCTTAACCATTTACATACAGACCAGTTGCACTTTCAGCTTAGCTGTGCGGAGCTGGTTTCCTTTCTCGTGCTGCAAGTTGGGCACGCTTTGCAGGGCTGCCTGTGTCTTGGATGTTGTATTGCAGTGTAGCATGGAGTCAGGATGAAAGATAAGTGATGGGAGGCGGGGAGTGCGGAGGGGGTGGTAGTTTCATGCCTAGCACATTGGCACAGGAGAACATAAGTTTTAAATACTCCCTTTTTTAAATAACTTGTCTCTACAGTGAAGTTTCCTTCCTTCAGCCAGACTGTCTGTTCTCATGCCAGCATTTTGTGGGTCGTGAGGAAGATGCTATCTGGTGTTTCTAGAACATGAGAGCAGTAGGTGGGTAGAAGAAAGGGTTCAGCCCCTCTGAGCAAGTGGGGTGAAGGCAGGCAGTCTGCCTCCTCCACCTGCTCCACAGGCAGAGGTGTGTTTGTGCAGGCAGCGCTGCCCAGCTGAGCTGCACAGCCTGGCTGGTCCAGTCACTTTTCCAGGGACAGTGCCGTGAGGATTTGAGTCTGGTTACTCATTTAAAGTATAAAAAGGAGAGAGTAACTAAGAAGCCAAAGCTGAGCCACTAATGGGTTTCACTTTCCAGTTTCTGATGTGGTAACAGTGTTTAAGTTTGTGCATGTTCCCCCATCCCCCAAGACAGTAACTCCTTTTAATAAAGAATAAATGTGACCAAGTTTTCAAAGCATCTGGTTTCAGATGACTGCTTTATAAATGCTTCTGGTCTTTTTTTTGTTGTTTGTTTGTTTGTTTTTCCTGTTACTACCATGGCAGGATACTTCAGTGCACTTATCTTTTAATCTGAATTTTGAGCTGCATATTCATGGCATTTACAGTGCCTTGTTTCAACTGGTTGGTGTGTAAAGAGAAAGTTTAAGCAGTGTGGAGATGACGCGGAAAGCAGAGGCACTGCTAGCATTCTAGCCTTCCCAATTTAGCTGGTATCGCTGGCCCTGGTATCTGCTGAGGACAGAGTATCACATTGCCCTGATGGTTTGTTCAGCTCCTCTGGCCGCCAAACAAGCTGCGTGTGCTCTTGCTACAGGGGTAGGGGCTTGTGTGCAGGGACTATTAAATATAACAGTTTAAAAATATTTTTCTTTCTGGTTGAAAAATGGATTTCTGATTCAAATGTAAAGATACTACTGGACAGCTCAGCCCAGCATGTGATGAGTAGGCTGTGGGTTCATACTTCAGCTGACAGATAAGCATTACTGTGGAAAAATTAAACAAATTATCTTGCCGAGGTAGTGGCTGGCTTCACTCAACCTGCCTGAATGTGTATTTTCCTGGCAGAGCCATAAATGGAGCTTGCTGTTGATTTACCTTGTCCATCAATAATTTGGTATTTTAAAAGGTATTATAGCAGCTTTTAAATTGAGGCTGAGACTACATAGGCACCCAAAATTCTGGTAGACTGGAGATTGCACAAATGAGTCAGCATGCAGAGTTACCAACATGACCAAGATTTGAGCTAAGGTTGGTGGAATGCAGCGCTCTTCTGTGATAAAGTAGAAAACTACCCCTGTTGAATTGTACTTATCATATAACCTCATTGGAGCTTTTGTTTAGAGGATCAAATATTCTCCTGTTGATTCTTTCACAGGCTCATGACGAAGTCTGCCCTGAATTTCCACTAACTTGCGAAGGCTGTGGGAGGAAGATCCCAAGGGAGAAGGTATCCATCTGACTGTCGGTGACCCGTGTGCTGTGGTGGTGTTTGGTGTCCTGGTGGGCTGACACCGTGTTGTGGTTTAACCCCAGCTGGCAGCTCAGCCCCACGCGGCTGCTCGCTCATTCCCCCCACAGTGGGATGGGGGAGAGAATCAGAAGGCTTAGAGTGAGAAAACTCAAGGGTTGAGATAAAGACAGTTTAATAGGTAAAGCGAAAGCTGTGCGCACAAGCAGAGCAAAACAAGGAATTAATTTACTGCTTTCCATGGGCAGTCTGGTGTTCAGCCATCCCCAGGACAGCAGGGCTCCGTCATGCGTAATGGTGACTTGGGAAAACAAATGCCATCACTCCAAACATCCCCCCCTTCCTTCTTCTTCCCCCAGCTTTATATGCTCAACATGACATTCTGTATGGAATATCCCTTTGGCTAGTTCAGATCAGCTGCCCTGGCTGTGTCCCCTCCCAGTTTCTTGTGCCCCTCCAGCTCTCTCGCTGGCAGGGCCTGGGGAATCGAGAAGTCCTTGACTTAATATAAGCATTAATTAGCAACAACTAAAAACATCAGTATATTACCAGCATTATTCTCACACCAAATCCAAAACACAGCACTGCACCAGCTACTAACAAGAAAATTAACTCAGCTGGAACCAGGACACACTGGCATTTGTAGAGCAGGGAGGAAAACCAAGACCATTAGAAAGTGGAGCGGGGAAAACAAGTGGCGTCCGTTAGTACAGATGTGACCTTTCCATAAGCCTCAAAATACTGGCCAGGTGCGAGTGAACATGAGTCATCAGCACTTGTAGTTTTGCGTTAGTACTGCCAACGCCACCTCCCTTTGAGTGGTGTGTTTGCCATGCTTGTGTGCGGAGCCTCCATGGGAAAAGCATGCTCGTGGGTTGAAAGGGTGCTTATGTCCTGTGTAAAGCAACTACATCAACCACTGCTGCAGTTATGGAAGGGAAGCCCATCTCCAGCTAAATTAATTTATTTCTAATTAATCATATAATGGAATCTATGTCTATAGGGTCTGCATGCTGCTTGCTCCTGGGGCAAGGCTCAAAAGTCTGAAAATCAAAGTTTTGGGAAACACTTGCAAAAAGCACGTTCATCTGAAACCATCCTGCCTGCTATGGGCAAATGCTTTTAGTAGCACTGTTGCACAAGGCCCTTGTAGCAGGGCAGAGGGGACAGAAGCATCAAAAAGATGAGCAAAGAGTTCTTCTAAACAAGCAGCATAATGAAGGACTTTGTGCTGGGGCCTTGGGATACAGATCTGCTTGTCTGCAGGCTGAAGCTGGAGCCCAGCAGAGACTAGGTCTGTAGGATTGCCGTAGGTGATCTACCCTTTGTTTAAATACTAACTCCCTCTTTTATCTCTCTCAACTTTTTGTTGATTAGCTGCAGCCCTTGTAGCTCTGAGTAACCTGACTCATTAAGCAAGCCAGATGGATCTAGAAGCTTTTAAAAAAAGTGGTTTAAAAACAGTTTTCATCGACATATGTTGTAGCAGATGTAGGTGTTAAATGTGGAATATGGTGGTTGTTCAGAACAGACCACTGATATCTGATGATGAGAGGTATATCAAAACCAAGATGATAACATGCCAGTGCTTGTTAGCATTAATCATGCACTGTGTGGGAACCCAAACGAGTCATCTTGGCGGCTGGGGGTTTAGTGGCACTTCTCTATACAAATATCCGCTGTCGTGGCCTCAGTTCTTCATGGCAGCTGCCAGACGAGAGGTGGTGGAGGTGTGGCATCCTTCGGCTCCCAGCGAGGGGATGCTGGACCCAGCAGAGCATCTTCCCTTGCACAGGTGGGCCTGCAGTAATTGCTGTAAATACTCAGGCAGGACCACTGGGAAGCTTTTTGTTCTCAGATTTATAATGCTTAGCTGGAAATAAAAATACCAAGCTGTGGCATGTCCCAACCAGTGGAAGCAGCATCTGTGAAATTGAATGGCTGGCTGTTTCACAGGGTTGTGCCTTTGCCTCCCCTTCTGCTGCCCTCAGTGTAGCTTCTTGTGCAGCATCCATGACATGTACCTGTGCTGGCTGCTTTTTCTTTCTTGCATATGCAGGTGAGAAGTGAGACCTCCAGCCGTCAAAAGAAAGAGAAATAAAACTTCCTTCCAGGTGTCAGTGCTGTATTTATATTACAGTGAAAGTCATACCTAATGGTAGGCAGGGTCCAGGTTTAACCATGCACTTTGGCAGCTGGTGGTTAGCGATGGCTTGGGTGTTCTTGAGATAGTCTTCAGTTTCATAGACATCAGTGAGATGGAAAGGGAGCTACCGGGGACATGTAAGATCTAATATTGCCTGCCTTCCTTTCTAGTTTCGGGACCATGTGAAGACTTGTGGGAGATCTAAAGTGCCTTGCAGATTTGAAGTTGTCGGATGTGCTGAGGTGGTAAGGGCTCGTCTGTTGATGTTTGTCTTGGGACTTTTTCTCAGTTCCAGTGTTGGCGTTAACCTGCAAACTGCTGTCACCCAAACTGTTATAGATGTTTGTGTTGGGATATTTGAACAAAGTGGTGGTTCAAACCCTTTGCAAATGGACCTTTAACATCATCTGCTGTCCAGAGTTTGAGTATCCAGAGAATGAACTTAATGTGGAAGGAAACCTTCTCCGTCTTGAGGAACATGCTGAGTGCTTTGAGGATCTGGTGGTTATGCTGCTTTCACCTGTAAGCGCAGAACTGGGGCCAGGCTATATTTCTCCATGCGACTTAGTTTTCCCAGCTCCTACTGGTGATGTTCATGTAAATCCCTCCTTGGGAGGATTGCGTGAGGTTTCGTCCTTTGGTGCTATTAAGTACATCTGACAGAGCCCTTCTGGGAAGTAATGGAGGAAGACAGAGTACAACGGTGTGTACGGTTGGGGAAACGTTAAGCATCTGTCATTGTATGTGATTTGCAGAATTCCTAAAACAAAACAAAAACTACCACCACCACCCCCAAAACAGATTTTTTTAACTATCTTTGGTTTTTCCCCTTTATAATTTAAAGCTAACATTGTGACCTCAAGAGGAGGAATTTGTTCTGTGGATGGTGACAGCGTAGATTGAGCTTGCTGAATGGGGGATGTATTTCTCTTCGTGTAGGTGGAAAATGAAAAGCTACTAGAACACGAAAGCAAGTGTTTGGCTGAGCATCTCTACATGCTACTGAGTTTTGTGCTGAGCCTCAAAGCTGGATCTGGAGACCTAAAGCCTCTTCCTGCTCTTTCCTCATCACAAAACAACTCCCCACTACTGGCAGCAAACTCTCTGTGCTCGGAGTCGGAGCTCTCCAGGTCCCTGGAGCTCTTGGGCAGATGTGAGGCCCTTGAGAGGAAAACGGTGACCTTTGAGAACATTGTCTGTGTGCTCAATCGGGAGGTGGAAAGAGTGTCCCTAACAGCCGAAGCCTACAGTCGGCAACATCGCCTAGACCAGGAGAAAATTGAAACACTGAGTAACAAGGTGTGTAACCACTGGCTTGGGCTTTCTAGCGCTCTGAGCAGAGACTTTTTTTTGGTTTCCTTTTCATGTTATTAGCTTCAGTACCTAGCCCTGAAACTCCACAAATCTGAAGGCAGCGCTAAAATATTGTTTGTGCCTGTGCCCAACCCTCAAAGCTTCCTGGAAAAGATGGGAATGAAACTGGCATGCATTGAGCATTCAGATCTCTGCTAGTAATCGTTACGCAGACATGGAGATGTTGTTCCCAGGTCAAGTTCTCCAACAAGAGACACAGCACCCAGCATTTCACTGGACCCCTCTGAATCTGTGGGGCTGCTCACCTTCCAGATCTTTCAAAAGGAGCGTAATCATTGATGCTGCGCTCCAGCGTTGTGCCAGGCAGGGTCTGGAGGTGTGAAGAAGCTGCCCCCACCAGTATGTTCCAGCGTGGTCCCCGCTGAGTGCTGCCAGTGTGTCTTGGCAGCTGGGAGTTGTGCCGTTTGCAGTGTGTACCTGTGTGCTCTTGGCAAGGGAGCTGCCAAAGCTGGCGTGACCCTATGTTAGCCAGCAGTGATTAAGCCTCTGGTTGGCGGGGTGTAGGTTCTTCTCTTTCTCGCTTAGTTTTGTCACAATGCTGAGATTGGGGTTTTTTTCCCCCCATCCTCACTTCTTGTGCTGCTAATGTAATGGAGCTGCTCACTGGTAGGATTTTTCCATTCACTGTGGGTAAGTTTCCAGCTCAAGCACTGAGTTGTATTGATGTATCTTCTCCAGAATGACAGGGTTCAAAAGGAAGTTTTAATGAATTGGCTTACGATGTTAATCTTCTCCCTGCCATGATCCCTGTCAATTCTAAAGAATGTCTCTCACTAAAGAGTCATCCGGGAGGGGATGCTGGTGTCTACTGGCTTTCTTGGGTCTCACAGCAGTACGTGTTTCTAACCAGGCTGCACCGTGTATCCCACTGAGCAGGTCCGGCAGCTGGAAAGGAGCATTGGGCTCAAAGATCTGGCCATGGCTGAGATGGAGGAAAAGATCCGCAACATGGAAGCTTCCACCTACGATGGTGTTTTCATCTGGAAGATAACAGAATTTGCCAGGAAGCGTCAGGAGGCGATAACAGGCCGTTCTCCTGCGATCTTCTCTCCAGGTTATTGCCTACAAAATTGCAAAAGCCTTTTACGTCTCAGTTGGGTGTGGGATTTGTAGCAGTGTCCTTAGTAGGGGGGATGCTGGCCATTCAGAGGTACTTCTGTTCTGCCCCCCTTTCTCTGTGGAGCCTGAACCACTTTGGGGTTTTTAGCATTGGGCTAAATGAAACTGCTGCTGAAAGAGGTGGGTTTTTGATTGCAGAAGACCTTTTTAACTTCTCATAATGGAGGATGCAGCCCTCTTACCTTTGGAATAGCCCTGCATAACCCTTCAGTTAGAATAAAATACTTAAGAGACCATAAAACCAGCAATAAAATGGTTAAGGAAGGGAGTAAATGTATATTAGAACCCCAGAAATATATTTTAGTACCTAAAGCATGACAGTGCAAGAGTCGTTGCCTAAATAAAGCCCAAACCACGCCTAGGGAAGTGCTTGAATATCTGTTAGAGGAAGGGGATCTCCTCGCAGAACTGCCCCAGCCCAGCACTGTTCCTCCTGTTCTTAAAAAGAAAATCTCGGGCAGTGAGCAGTAGGTTGTGATCTGGCTTGTTTGCTTGTGAATGCGCTTCCCAGGCTTGCAGCTGTAAGGTGAAACCATCTCTTCACACAATTTCATTGCTTGATGGGGAGCTCACCTCGCAACAAAATGGTTGAGGAGGGCAGTCTGTGTTTTGCCTGAGCAGGAATCGCTTAGATCTAAGTGTGCTGCAAAGCTTTTTCAAAATGCCCAGAGCTGGATGCAAACATCAAGCATGTACCTTGCACCTGCTTCCCGGTGCTATGAAAAAGCAGATTGTGGCTGGGCCACAAGATGAAAGCAACTGAATTTTTAAAACTACTTTAAATTCTGTTTTCTGGATGAAGGCAGTTCAGAGTCCTTTTTCTCTTGAATATATATAACTGAAAGAAAAAAGGGTTCCCCTTCTTGAGGGAAACTAAGCTGCTGCTGAAACTGCTCATGCAATTAGCATTTCCTTTTAAAAGTCAGCAGCAGCTGTGGAAAACCCCTGCTCTCCATCCCCTTCGGAAAGGGCAGCACTTCCTTTTCCCAAAGCCAACGAGCCTGCTTCAAATCTACTTTGTTATACTTAGAGGACCTTGATTCTTGCATCCTGTCCATCTGCACTGTGCTCGAGGGCTGCTTGACCTGAATGTCTCCAGAGGCTGTGGTTTGGGGCAGATGCTGGATGGATGCAGCCGTGGGCATCCCGGCTCGCTGTGCCCCTCAGGGGTTCCTCAGGGCCCTCCACGAGCTGATGCCACCTGAGGGTCCTCACAGAGGGGTGGGATGTGAGTATCAGAGTCAGCCCAAGGGAGTGAAAGGCGTGGAACCTCTCTGAAAGCAAGAGGCTTCGTCTGCGCAGACATTTCGGCTGTGCTCTGAACGCAGTTCCTCCCAGAACTGCAGCTTGTGGTTGCTGGTGCCTCCTCCTCCTCCTCCTCCTCCATGCTCTGTGCTGGCTGGTCTCCATCCCACACCTGGCAGCAAAGGTGGGGCTCAGGGCTTTTATAAACTGTTTCATCAAAGGCAAAACTCCTTTGTGGGCCACCAGACTGTTCTGTGTTGCTGGTTGGTCTCTGCAATCTGCTAATGAAAATCTTGTATGTGGCTGGATGGATTGGAATGTGAGGGTTGCCTCTGCCTAATGCTAGGACTGCTTCTGGAAAAGGCAGGACTTTTTTTTTTTTTTTTTCTTCCTTCTGTTTTTTCTTTATCTTTCAAGTGCAAAGTACAAGGTCTTGTTTCCTACAGTAGTTGACTGTGTCATTTAGACTAGAGATCCTCATTCCTGTTGCTGCTTTAGCTGAGAGAGTTGGGCTGAGAAACAAATGTTTCTTGTGGAGGTGTGAGTTTTTTATCTTAGAAAGTGAAGCGAGTAGACTGGTGCTGTTCAGTCTGGGAAGGAGACAGCTGAGAGGAGAGAGGTCTAGGTTGTGAATGGGATGAAAAAGGGAAATTAGTATAATTGTTTGTTTTGCATTTAAATGTAAAAGCAAGGAAATACCAAATGAAATCACTGTTAAAAGAGAAGGAAGTAGAGTTACCACTTGCTCATGTTGTGAGGACGCAAGGATTGCGACAGATTATTGCACAGGGCAAGATCATAAGAGTTCAAAAAGGCAAATCCGCACAGGGAAGGTTTGTTCGGGCGTGAACTGGGACAGTCTGAAGCGAAATTCCTGCTGGGAAGCCATCTGCTGCTGGCTGTCAGATGCTGGGGGGCAGCTTGCTGGGCTCTTGCTTTGCTTTTGATCTGCTTTGCCTTTGCTCGGGCCAGTGGGAAGCAGGATGCCTGGTTCACTGCTTTGAGCTGGTGGTGTGGTGCGTAAGGTGTTTAGCACTGGCTGCCTGGTTCCTTTTCCTGGGTACTCCCACCACTCTGGGGCCATCCTTCCTCCAGTTCCCCACCTGGTTTTACATTCACAGGGTTACAGGAGTGCTGAGAATCCCCAGGTGGGCAGTGAGGATATGCTGCTTAGACTAGCAAAGCATGGCATCTGCCCTGAAAGCCTTTGGGTGAAGCAGGTGGAGAGGAAGGACTAGAGGAAATGAGTTGGGGAGAGCCAGGAGGGAAGCAGTGACAAAGCCCTGGTGCCTTGCTTCTCACCCTGTGGAAGTGCACAGTATCTCTGCTATTGCTAGTTGGCCTGTTCATGAAAGTGCACTGAGTTCCACAGTAAAATACTGTCTCTGATCCCCTGCCCTGTGCCCTGAGGCTGCTGAGCCTCACCAGACCTGAGGCACATAGGTCTGTGCCGCTGTGAGAGAGTGGTTTGCAGTAGGTCCCCTTCCACGATGTATTTCTGTGGCCCTGCGTGGGTGTGGTGTCACAACATGGGTATTCCTGGAATTGCTGGAGAAGGAGAAAGCCTGAGATCCCGGAGCCTGTGCCCACATCGTGCAGAGCGGCTGGGATCCTAACAGGAGGCTGAAGCTCACTTGCTTAAGCCTCTGCCCCCACCAGAGGCAGCCACTTTACAAAGGGGGTGCAGTGAATACTGAGCGTCATTTACCCCCAGTCAGGTTTTTTTGGGGTGGTTTTGTTCTTGCTCATTAGCATCATTGCCATGAACTGCAGCTCCTTTAGCAGTCACGTGCGGCACAACCAGTGGGTCTGCAGGAGGATGCAGTGGGAATCGCAGAGCTCCAGCTTTGGGCTCTGCCTGCGGTGGCGGGTGGGGAGAGCCCAAGGGGGCTAGCAGGTGCCCTGCCCTGTGCCGCAGCACTCTGTGTCTCAGCTAGACCAGGGGCTTGTGACTGCCTGACCTCAGGCTGTCTCCAGGCCACTCTAGGATGGCATCTGACTGTACCTGGTAGCTTTCCAGACCACCTCCATGGTGGAGGTATTTTAAGACCCAGACCTGGCTTCTTCCAGAATCCAAACTTTATAGAGTCCTCAGAGTTCAAAGGAACCTGCTGGTGCCAGGCTTTGCTGGGTTTGACACTCACTGTGTCTGTTTTACAACTCTTTTGACAGCTTTCTACACAAGCAAGTATGGCTACAAGATGTGTTTGCGCGTTTACCTGAACGGGGATGGCACCGGGCGTGGGACCCATCTGTCCTTGTTCTTTGTGGTGATGAAAGGGCCCAACGATGCGCTTCTGCGATGGCCCTTCAACCAGAAGGTATGTTTGGGACAAAGCCCGCTCTGCCCAGCAACGTGCCTCTCTAGTTTTGCACCCCCTTGAGCTTCTAAACACCGTTGGTCTGGCCTACTTAGCAAGCAGAAGAAGGAAGGACTTTGATATGTTGGCTGCCCTGGGGATTCCCCAGTTGTGCTGAAAGCACCGAGTGTGCTACAGGGCAGGGGCATGAAATGGCAGAGGCTGCAACAGGGGAGCAGCAGTGTGTTGGGAAAGCGAGCAAAGCCTCTGCATGAATGGTGAGGGAAGGGGGTTGTGGCCTTGGTACCTGGGGTGCAGCTGATGCTCACTCAGCATCAGAAGCTCAGATTGCGATTCCTAGACATCGCAGGTTTGCAGAATGCTTCAAGGCTGAGTGGGCAAAGCACTGATGCAGAGGGGCTGCCTTCGTTGGCAGGAGGACCTTGCTTCTCTGTGCCATAGTGAAATACCTGCATGGGATATTGGTGCTGGGAGCAAACGCCATGGCGGCCACTTGTAGGTTTTCAGTGTCAGCCTGGCCCTGTGCTGCCACACAGAAGTTTCCAGTGACAGGGCAGGATGTGGGAAGGTTTCTGCAGAATGTCACCAAGGTGATATTCTCTGCTGACCCTGCTTGCAGGCATTTCTCGGATTTGTAGGCGTGTGATGAGACTATGGCTGCACTAGTACTTGCATGTTTCACAGGCTTCAGATGAGCAGGGCACTGGGCTGGGTTTCCATGTGCTTCTTATTCAGCTGGTCTATATTTTCACACTTCCCCACAGGTAACCCTGATGCTCCTGGATCAGAACAACCGGGAGCACATTATCGATGCCTTCCGACCTGACGTGACGTCCTCCTCCTTCCAGCGACCCATCACGGAAATGAACATTGCCAGCGGCTGCCCGCTGTTCTGCCCCGTCTCTGTGATGGAAGCCAAGAACTCCTACGTGCGTGATGATGCCATCTTTATTAAAGCCATCGTTGATCTCACGGGCCTCTAACCCTCCTCACCTCCAGGAGCAGTGAACGCAGAGCCAGCCCCGGGTGGGGCACCCCCCTCTTGTGCTGCACTTCAGGCAGGTCTCGGAGCGAGGAGGGGGCAGAAAGTGGAAGGGGAAAAGCCCTTCCCAAAAAGGGACCTTCACTCCGAGTGGAAACGAGGTGTCTGACGGGAACCCTCTTCCCTGGTGTCAGAGAGACCTTCCCTGAGTAGAGGTTTGGGTGGATGATCACAGTCTGCAGGGTACAAGAAGATCTCCTGCAGGGACTTGGGTGTCTGAACTGCTGCTGTCTGGGCTCCCAGTGGAAACCAGTACAGCTCTTGCTCTACTGGTTTAGTGCACATCCACAGTGCTCTGTAGTAAAACAAGGGTTTGGCCTGCCGGAGCACCACCTCGTGTGGATGTTTGGCTCAGCCGTCTAGGATTTTCTTCAGAGATCTCCATATTCCTGGAAGTTTTGTGTGCTGCTGGCTGGTCTGTGCCTTGGTGGACAGGAAGGGTGGGCGGCGGACTTGGTGCAAGCCGGGCAAGAGAGGTGCTAACTGGTTTGCTGCTGTTTTGATTCTAACATTGTCTTCAGTGAGGGGTGCTGAGCTGAGCTGCCTGGCAGGTGGGGGAGCAGTACCCCAAGTCTGACCCTTGCTGTGTGTTTGATGGGTGCTGGGAGTGCAGGATGGGGCAGGCAGTGCCTGTAAGGGAGTGTGGGACAGCACCAGGGATGCCTGTAGTGAAAGAAGTGAATCTCCCCTGGAGACTGCCCGTCCTGTCCCAAGAGAGATGGGTGATGCAGGGCTCCGTGCAGCACAACAGTCTCCTGAACCCTGAGAGCCCCAGGTGGATTTTTAGCCAGGCCCTGCAATTCTCTGCCTGCCTGCAGCTGAGCAGCTGTGGGCAGGGTGGTGGCAGCTGGAAGCTGACTTTACTCACACACAGGTGCTCTGAGCTGGCTTTCATCCCTGTCACAGGGCAGCTGGCACACCAGCATTCCTCAGGTCCTGTACAGCTGCAGCTCCACTGCTGTCTGTGCCCACACTGCTGCCGTCCATCCGCATGGGCACTCACGGTTGCAGCACTGATGGACGTGGCACGTCTTGTGTGCCCATGTGGTGGGTGGCTGCTGGCCAGCCCCTGCCTCACCTGCCAGCAGCAGCTTTCTGCTGTCCTCCCCTCGGCTCTGGGGCATACTCTCTGCTCCTCACTGAGCCTGCAGCCACCTGAGGTGGTTGGAGAAGTCCCCAGGTGAAGCTCGCTGTCCCCTTTCTGTCCCTGGGCTCCTGGCACCGCTCCCTTCTGAGCAGCAAGTGTTCAGCACCCATGAGAAGGTCTTTGTGGAGAAGAAGCCACTGCCACGTCCCTGAGTGGGGGCTGGCTGGTCCCTCTGGAGCTGTTTTGTTGTGGCTGTGAGTAGCTCTGGATGGGCAGTTAGCCAGGCTGGGCTCCTGAGGCTTTGCTGCCTTTTCCACCTGTGCTTCCCACCCCTGTGTCAGCATCTGAACGTGCCCCAGGAGGTTGTGTTGGTCACCAGAGCTGGCTGCTGACCTCACCTTGCAATGATGGTGCAGGACCACGTCCACCTCCCGTGCTCCTCTGGGCAGGGAGACTGGCCACCACTTGCTCATGGCCACGGTGGGTCACCCTCAGCAGGGAGCGGCAGCTGCTGGTGGTGGGTAAAGGAGACGTGAGGCTGTGGTAGAGGAAAGCCCGAAGCCTGATGGACGCAGAGCCCACCCTGCTCGCGGTGTGCTTCCACCTCTGCTCTGACATGGCTGCACAGTGGGGCTGTCATGGAGAAGAGCTGGGCCCAGGCAGCCCTGCCAGGTCTGGCTGTCCCCTGCACGGTGGCACTGTCCTGACCCCCTGCTCCTGGGGTGGTTCGGAGCATCCCCGCTGCTGCCTGGTGCCTTGCCCGCCACCCTTCTCCATACTGGTGCATAGCTGAGCTGGACCCTGACCCAAGCTGAACCCCCTGCACCCCAGGGCTCTGTGTTGGCTGGGGGCTCTCCCTGTGGATGGGTGCTGGAACAACCTCCAGGTCCCCGTTTGAAGTCTCCTTGTGGATCTTACCATACCTGTTGTGTGCGAAGGGCAGGGCAGGGCAGGGCTGGCTGCTGTTCAGCGCCGGGGGGGCTGCAGCGTGGTGGGCTGTGAAACCTCCTGGCACGGCTGCTGTGACTCTGAAAAGGTGAGGGCTGTGGTACAGGCAGGGCCGGGCAGCTGCCTGCACCCTGCCTTGCTGCCACTGCCCCCTCAGCTCTTCTCAGAGGTGGCAGAGGGGTGGCAGGACCCTTCTTTTGTGCAAACCCCCTTCCAGCCTGTCCCAAGGGATGGATCAAGCCCTGTCTTGTCACTCTCACCCCACTCTCACCCTGTTGCCTTAGGAGGGAAAAGAAAAAGCCCAGCGAAGCCCGAGAGCTGTGCTCGCACCCACGGCAGCTCAGTATGGAAAGGCCTAGAAAGGGGAAGGAAAATTAGCTCTGCTCATTCGGTGGCTGGGATTAAGTGTATTATTGGAGGGGGGGAAGCTTGGTCTGAGCTGGTGTGAATGTTTTTGCTCTTGGGGTGCTGGACACCACTGCCTGCAGCAGGTGACTGGCCATGTAGTGCCAGGGCTGCCTGTGGAGATGCTGGCTCAGCTTGAGGGGGTCTGGCCTGCTGTCAGGGGGTGGGTGCTGATCCTTCTGCCCCAGCAGGTGCCTGCAAGATCAGTGGGAGAGTCTGTGCTGTGAGCAGAGAGCAGGCTGACCCCTTCCAGCTTGCGGAGGGGACACGGGCTGTTGGAGAGGGGTACGGCACAGCAGGTTGAGCCCCTGCGACAGAAGCTTTTACTTACCGCAGTGTTTCCCTTCCCTCACTGTGTGGCTGAGGAGAGGCAGGGCTGGTGCTGACAACAGTCTTTTTTTCATTTGTTTAGCAGCTCCGGAGCTTGCAGTGGTAACTGTAGTACGTGTCCCTTGCTGCAGCCTGTGCAGTGCAGGCAGGGGTACGGTACCTTCCTGGGCACAGCTCTGCCAGCCCGGCTGGCACAGGGATAGACACTTGGCACAAGCCACTGCTGGATTGCTGTGTTTTTTTCCTTTCGTTTTTCCTTTTGACCACAGCTATCTGAGAACACCCATCTCAGCCTGGCACTGTGAAGTAAGTTTTCCTTGAGGATGTAGTATGGTCAAAACCACTAATAAAAACCTGTTTGAAGAGCATTGTTGTGTAATCCATGGGACACCAGGGCTGCAGCACTGCATGGGGTGGAAGAGGAGCAGTTGCAGGATCACCTTGGGGCAGGGGGTTATTTCTGTGCTGGGACCTTTCCCCAGCTGCTGCCCCCCTGCAGTAATGCTGCAGGGTCTGACCAGCACTGTGGAAAAACTAGAAATCAAGGAGGGACAGAAAAGCCAGGATGCTCCAGCTCTGGACCATCCTGGAGCTTGCAGTGCTCAGCCTTGGCAGCAAAGAGCTTTTGCACAGCTGCCATGAAGTGCTGCTCCCCTTCTCCATGGTTGTCCCATCCTCCTCCCCAAGGGCAAAGGAGATTCAGGCAATTCTCTACCTCTCTTCTCTCCTCCTGTTGTTTCACGGTGTTCTGCCTGCACTCCATAGCCCAGGGCAGGTAACTACAAGTTGGTCAGCTCCTGCTGCAGTGCCCCAGCAGCTGTAGGCACAGCAGTGTGACACTTCTGGCCTCGGTTCTGCCTCAGTAGAACAGCACTCAGAAAAACAAACTCACATTGCAGAGATGCTTTAGCAGAATATCTATTCAATGCCATAGTGAAGAGCAAAACTCAGTACAAACATAAACCCTCAGTGCCTTGCTCACTACTACACCGAGCCAAGGGAGAATAGATTTCACAATCTTGGGGGAGGAGGGTGAAAGGTAGAGGCTGTTTGCTGTGTGACCGGACAGAGCACTGGATATGGGTCCTGCGTGCACACACACAAAGGACTCCCTTGTTTCTGGAAGTCCTGTGATGACAGAAAACCTGAGTACAGGGGTTCTGGATAAAGCCATGGGCACCTGCTGGGGCCCAGCAGAACACGGGTACAAACCCTCCCACCAGGGGCCGCAGGAGCTGTTAAAGCCATCAGTGCCTATCGGGACAGTATCTGCTGCCGCTGTTAAGTCTATTTGCAACCCAAGGCTGTGAGTGACACAAGACAACTGCCCCCAGTGCTCCCAGGGGAGTCCTGAAGCACCTCCCCCAGCCCCTGCCCAGGACCCAGCTCCTTTCCAGACAGAGCCCAGCTCCCAGGAGTGACTGCAGCTCCTGGGGGACCCACCAAGGCCAAGTCAAGATCAGGAGCTCCACCATCAGAGGGATCCCCAGCCGGAGCTGGTCACCAAACCCATGGCAAGTCAGCCCAGGTGAACGGAAGCTTATTCAGCTGTCACTTCAGGCAGAGGGGGGCTGCGTTCCCCCATCACCTGTGGGTAAATACCTGCAGCCACCCATGGGTGCCTACACCTATTCACAGAGAACATACCAAGAGAACCTAAAGTGCCACGACTTGAGTAGCATGGGAGGGAGGTGACCACGAGACCCACCAGCCATCCTCACGGATGCCTCCCTGGGAAGGGGCAGCAAATCCCCTAGAATAAATACATTACCAATTCCATAGCTTATTTAAGTGCTCTTTAGCAGAGGAAGACAGAGGGCAAAGCCAGCACCATGTTACCACCAGCCCTCCCCCCTCTCAGGTTTGGAAACCAGTGATGCCAACACGTAGTTGCTAACAAGGCATTGATGGGGCACTGGCTGCATCCCCAGGGGGCCACAGGAGAGGCCAGCCAGGCCCCTCCAGCCCTGCCTCCCCTGCTGCCCTCTCCCTGCCCTCCAGACAGACACCGTGTGGTAGGAGGCACTCGGCATTACCCAGCAGCCAGGAGTTGCCTGTGGAGGTTTGGGACAAACAAATGTTAATAAAACTACTATTAAGAGTCCTGCAGTAAGGCAGCACAGCACTGTACTGTGGCTTCTGCCAAGTGCTCTGCAGCTAGTAGCTCTCGGCGAGGTCAGCCCTGTCCCAGCTCACACAGTACAAACGCTGGAGACGTGCCTCAGTCTGTTCTCAGACACCAAAGCTCACCCGGAGAGAGCTGTGACCAAGTAGCAGCGTTCGTGCAAAGCTGTGGGGAGCCCACCCTGCAGTGACCAGCTCAGGCTGCTGTCTGCCGGGCCCAGGAACGAGCCCTCAGCTCTCACGTTCTGTCTTTGAAGCAGATGCTCCGAGGAGGAAGAAATTCCCCCTACCCGTCCCCTCCTGACTTGGCGGATGGGATTCGCAAACCCAGAGCTCGTCTCTGTTGTGCAGGGCTCAAAACTCTGCAAGCTCCAGAGGTGGCTGCAGTGAGGAAGCTGCAGGAGCAGTGTACCTGGGTTCAGCTTTTCTGGTTCATGAGCCAGGAGAAGAGCAGTTTCCTGGGCCTGGGCTTCCTGGCCTGCTGGATGCGCACTGTGCGAGGGGAGCGCCACACCTTGATGGTGGTGTCATCGCTGGCCGTCAGGAGCAGCTCCTGCTCCACCGGGCTGAACGCCACAGAGTTGACCACGTTGTCATGCTGCAGTTTGGCCAGGCAGATGTTATAGTGCCGGTCCCAGATGTAGCCATGGCGATCCTCTGCCCCGCTGCAGCAGACAAGACACCAGGAAGGTCACCCCAGCAGCCCCGACAGCCTGCCACTCCCAACCCCCTTCCTTCTGCACAGATGGAGACAGAGGGTGCCCCAGCCTCCCCCTCAGCCCCACCACCCCTGAGCTTTGACCTGAGCAGGTCAGCTCCCTCCGGGATCTAGAGGCTGTTTGAAAAGCCCCTTCAACTCGCCCCACAGTGCTTGCTGCCTGTAGTCCCCAAGAAGGGCATTTGTCACCTGCTGCCAAACACGCCACAGCTCAAAATTTCCCCTTTCCTCACCAATTTCACAACAGGACCAGGGCGAACAGCCTTTAGCAGCACCCTCTGCTCTTTACAAAACTCCTATTTCCTGCTCTGCTCACAACACACAGCAGTTTCCAGCACCCAGCCCAGCTCTGCTTGCACAAGCTGCCCACAGCGATGGCCCCGAGGCCGTCCCAGATGAAGGATCAGGATCCTGCTCACCCCCATTGCCACACACCTTGCCACAAAGTCCCTGCTGACATCCAGGAAGATGAAGAAGCACTCCTCGTTGGGCGTGTAGGCCCGATGCGCACGGAGGGCTCTTTTCACCTCCTTCATTGTCTTCAGGTCAAACACGTGCAGGTCGATCTCCTCAGCGATGGGGGGTGGCTGCATCGGGTCGGAGATGACGCAGTCCCGAGGCCAGGCACGGCTGTTCACGTACAGGTACCTGGGGGAGGGGAGCAGAGGGGTTACCCTGCACCTTGCCGCAAGCGACAAAGCTCAAGGAGCCCCAGCCGCAAATGCGCAGCAGTCGGGCAGCGCAGGGACGGAGCTGTTTCTCCGGTCCTTAGCAAGCCTGCAGCTCAGCTCCCTAAAATCCAGGCTGAAACATGGGAACACGTTGCTGAAACACTTCTTGCCATGTTTGGAAAGGGCCAGCACAATTGGGAAGGTGGCTCTTGCAGCTAGGTCAAGCCTCTTTAATACCATTAAAACCAAATATAAGGATGGTGGTGTACTGGGTCCAGCATGTTGAGGGAGGCGATTCTCCCCCTCTACTCCGCTCTTGTGAGACCCCCACCCACAGTACTGCATCCAGCTCTGGCGCCCCCCCAACATAAGAAGGACATGGACCTGTTGGAGCAAGTCCAGAGGAGGCCATGAAGATGGTCACAGGAGAGGTGCTCCAGCCCTATGAGGACAGGCTGGGAGAGCTGGGGTTGTTCCTCCTGGAGAAGAGAAGGCTCCGGGGAGACCTTAGAGCACCTTCCAGTACCTAAAGGGGCTGACACAAAAGCTGGGCAGGGGCTTTTTACAAGGGCCTGTAGTGACAGGACAAGGGGGGAATGGCTTTAAGCTGAAAGAGGTCAGATTTAGATTAGATATTAGGAAGAAATTCTTTACTGTGAGGGTGGCGAGGCACTGGAACTGGTCTCCCAGAGAAGCTGGGGATGCCCCATCCCTGGAAGTGTTTAAGGCCAGGTTGGATGGAGCTTGGAACAACCTGGTCTAGCGGAAGGTGTCCCTGCCCATGGCAGGGCAGTGGAACAAGATGGTCTTTAAGGTCCCTTCCAACCCAAACCATTCTGTGATTGACCTGCCTCAGGAACAAGACACATTGGTGTTGGCAGCTCCTTCACTCTTACAAGGCTCCTTGCCTGACCCTATCCTGAACTGGGCTCAGCAGTGCAGGAGTAAAGCATTCCTGCCAAAACCTGGGGAGCTGCTCAGGCAGTAACACAGGCCATCAGCACTGGGACATAAATGGGATGTGAAGGACCAGAGCAGCCTATGCAGGCACCCTGCTCCATCCACTACAGTCATTTCTTCTGCTGTTCACTCCACAAAGCCCCTAAGCAGCTGCCGCCCACCCCCTGCAGTGTCTGCAGCCAGCACCGCTGCCCTGCCATGCTCACCTGTGGTCAGGGGAGAGGCCCATGCCGATGATGTGGCCATGAATGTCGATGACGTGATCCAGTGAGTCAAAGAACTCATCTGACCGCCTCTCCTCCCCAAGCACTGGCCCGGCAGTTGTCATCTGATGAGGCAGGATCCTTTTAATCCCTTGGGGATAGAAAGCAGAATCAGGCAGTTCTGCAGGCTTCTGCCAGCAGATGGTGGGGCTGGTAGAAGTCCCCAGGCTTCAAGAAGGGGCTTCCCTTAGTGCTGCTAAGAAAGGAGCACTGGCTCACTGAGGACCAGGACAGGGCTGCTGTCGCTGCCAAGCTCCTTCAAGCTCTTGCAAGTGGTGCCTTTGGCCAGGACACTGCCCCTAAGTGATGCGCTGGCACACTCAACCCCAGACAGGGAGATGCCCAGCACCCAGCTGGTACAGCCACACCTTGCTCCAAGCCCAGCGCGCAACATGCTCTGAAGCACCAGAAAGCTGTGCTGGCCTGGGAGATGCTCTGGTTGCAGAAGGTTTTTTCTCCTAAATAAATGCTTGGGGGGCTGGGCCCATTTCCTGCAATATCCAGCCTGGAGAAGGCCCAGCAGATGCACTGGCTGTGGCAGGGTTTTCCCCTTGACACTGTCAAGTGCAAGTGGGGGTCATCCTCAGAAAGCTCCAAGAACAGGGGTTTAAACCCAAAGAGGGCTCAAGTGTTTATAGCTTTTGAACTTCCTGACTAATGGAGACAACATGCTATGGGTCAAGCCTTGTCCCCTTCCAGCTCTGGACAGAGGTCCCACACACAAAACCATCCACAGCGGCTTCCTGGAGGACTCCTTTGAGTCTCAGCAGCTTGTGGGCACACGAGCTTAATCCTCAGCAGGTCCAAGAAGAGCTGGAAGATGGCCCATCCCACCCCACCACCCTCCTGAGAGAATCGTTGCCAGACACCCCTGATTTTAGCCCTCTCCCGCAGACCAACAAGGTAGGGGTGATACCATACTGCACCTCAAATCTGAGACCCTTCACAATATCACTGCATTTAACCCTGGGCAGCCCAGGACTTCCAGGACAGGACCTTCGCTCTTCCACCCAACTGGCACTGCTCACCAGCATCTTCATCCTCATTTCCACAGCACTACACTCCCACTTCCAAGCTCAGCTACATGGTCCACGAACGCACAAGCCAGCAGAACAGACAGCTTTGCCCATGATTCAAGTCTGCCACCAGCACCAGGGAGAGAGGGGCTCAAAGGAAACTCTTGCAGAAGTGCTTGCGTGCCACAGATCAGGCAAGATAGCGTCGATGCCCAGCAGCCAGGAGCATGGCTCCCAGCAGCAGCCTGGCGAGAGATGAGCACAACAGCGAGCTCTTTCAAGTACCAGCTCCTTGGGGGCAGACAGCAGATGCACAAAGGCTGGTTCGACACACAAACCAATGGGCAAACGTAACATTTTTCAGTGACTCATGGCTGGAAGAAGAGCCAACAGGGTTCGTCCCTCTGAACAGTCAGTCTGCACCGCGGGCACTGGCCACTGGCCAGGGAGTCACTGGAGTTCAAAGGCACCAAAACCCACGGCCCTGGAAGGCTGCGCTGGAAGGCGGTGGAGTCCAAAGGCGGGCACCACCTCTGTGCCACGCTTTGCCTTTGCACGCTGCAGGTCCCAGCCTGCAAGGCAGCATTTGCTCAATGCATCAGATGAAGATGCAGCGCTGCTTACAGGGCTGAGTCAGGCAGACCACCTGCCACGCATCCCGAGGCAGGCCAAGGTCCACCACGCCTGTCTGCACAGCCAGCCACGGACAGGAGCATGGAGCAGTGCTACAGTCAGTGCAGGTCGCATTCCTAACTTAGGTGGGCAAAGATCAAGTGACTCTTCTTCAAGTTGCCTACGGCTTTGCAAACTGCCTTTCCCTGCCTTACTAGGCTGTACTGGTGCAGGACCAAGTAACAGGGAGGTTAGAAGAGCCTGCAGCAGGAAAGCAAGGCTGTAATCATGCACACAGCAAAAGGAACTGAAACTATCTGGCTTTAAAGAAGAGCCTTCTTGCCTAGAAGCAGCTCCTTCCCTCCCCACATTTCTACTGATCTGTGTGGTCTTTCCCACTGAACTTCTCCACCAGCTTTAGGGGCTTTTGGAGATGCAACCAGACTACCTGCTTCTGCTCAGACTCTGATAGTCCCAGTGCCTCAACAAGAGAGCCCCGGATGAGAGCAAGGGAAGTCCTAACCCAGAAAAGGTCACCAGCAGCGCCATTGCCTGGCTTGTGCTGCAGCTACAGTCCCTTGTACCCCACCAAGCCAGGAAGCTGAGCGCCACCAAGCTGCCTGGCATCAGTTTGCCATGGCAACATCTGCTGGGGCAGCTAATAACCCACCATGAAACCTCTTCAGTACCAAACCAGGGGTGCGCAAGTGTCTCACTGAGGCTGAAAGGCCCTGTGATGCAGGGTGATCACACACCAGGCAGTGGGGGAGGCAGGCAAGGCACAGGGGCAGGCGGGGCTCTGTCACCCAGAGCTGCGAGGCACTATGCAAGCAACACACATCTGAACTCCAAGCTGCTCAAGCCAGTCTTGCCCTGATGCCCTGATCCCCGCTCCACCCGCACAAGAGAACAGGACTGAGGCCCTCCCACACACCCCTATGAGGGAGACCGCTGCCCTTCACATCCACCCGCTGGTGTGCAACTCATGGCTGATGTCCTTAAGTCAGAAGTTCCTTCTTGATCTTCTGCTCAGCCCTCACCATGACTTTCTTGTCTGGCCACGTGTCAAGCCTGGTAGCAACAAAACAACCCTCAGGCAAGCGCGTGCAGGCTGGAACCCCCTTCACTGACTGGGGGCATCTCAAAAGCCTCCTGTATCAAGAGTCCAGCAGCCTGAGCAAAACTGCGACTCACTCACCACAAACAGGCAGC
The DNA here is from genome assembly GCA_035590275.1 of Ibycter americanus. Taxonomy (NCBI): domain Eukaryota; kingdom Metazoa; phylum Chordata; class Aves; order Falconiformes; family Falconidae; genus Ibycter; species Ibycter americanus. Next base: position 7,725,815 of record JAVJGI010000065.1, on the reverse strand, counting down.
AAATTAACCAGGTCTTTTCCAGACTCAAATTCACAGTGTAGCTGCAGCCCACACCCCCGGGGAGGCTGGCATGCCCTGGGCTCAGACCACAGCCTTACCTATCTGGTGCGGGGAGTAGGTGAGGCATCCTGTGGTGAAGATTAAGTATTTTGTCTTGCTGTTGCTGTCCGTGGAGAGCAGGTTCAGCTCAGGCGGTTTAGTTCTGTTGCGTACAAACAGCTCAGCCACCTTTGTCTCCAACTCTGTCTCAGTCATGGCAGGCCTCACACGGCCCTCCATGATATCATCAAAGAACTGCTGCAGCCCGTCCTCTGCTGTCACACCCCCGTCATCCGGCAATTCCTGTACTGCTGGCTCCAGAGTCTGCTTGGGCTTGGTCTCCTCTTCCTCACTGTCACTACCAAGATCAAAGACTGGGCAGGTGGAGGTGGAGGAAGCAGCTAGCTGCTCCTCGTAGTCCAGGAGCAGGTCTGGGGAATCGTACCGGCTGCAGTCAGCCACCATCACGGTCCGGATAGTGCTGGCATTCAGGTTCTGGATTTTGAACAGTCTCTTCACTACATTCACATTCTCAGACTCTATGCCCTGCAAGCAGAAGGCAGAAGTAAGCAGGAGCCACCTCACATCGCTCCTACAGTTTAAACCTGCCCAGACCTTGAGCCGTCACAGCGGACACCAGCCATGCATCAATGTCTCTTCGCACTGCTATATGCAGCACTGACCACGAGAACCGGCCCAAGAGGCTGGCCAGCTTTGATTCACTCCTTCCTGTCTTGGAGGTGGGCACACAGAGACAGAAAGTTCCTGCAGGCAGACAACAGTGAAGCTAGGAAACACAAAGGCTGGGCAGCCTTGCTGCCACCCCCCTGCCTGAGGTCATTTGCTGGTGCTGCTCAGCATTTCACATGAATTTCAGGAACAGGCCTCTGCAATAAACACAGGTGCAGCGTGAAGCACCATCCCTCTGGCCCACAAGCAGCAGAGGCAGAAGACCTCTGTGCTCCTGTAATTCACCTGTACCCCTCAGCAGGACCAGCCTGGTGATCTGCTCTGGCTGTCTGTGGCCACACTTCAACGCCCCCTGTCAAAGTGGGCAAGGTCTTTCCTTGCCTCTTGGGGATGGAAGAGTTAACACCGTAGTGTCACTGCAGCAAACAGATGTGGTTATGGCAAGGGTCCCTGCTACCAGAGGATTTCACCTGGGGCTAGCATCAATTATTCATGTTAAAAAACACAAAATGCCAGGATGTGCAGCTGTCGTGTTGAGACAGAGGCAAGACATGGCAGAGGAACACATCTGAGCAGCTCAAGTGCTAGAGAATGAACAAGCAGCAAAGAAAGAAGCAGTCCAAGGCCAGCACACACCAATCTCCAGGTCTCATCACAGCATCAGACAGCACCTGGCCCACAGAAATGTCAGCAAGGACAGGCAGGGCTGAGCTCAGCCTCTCAGCTGCCTCTGGCTCCTGGGAACAACGCAGTGAGCCGCCAAAAGCAGGAGAATGGCTGTTGCCCAGATACATGCCAGACTACAGCCACCCAAGGCCCAGCTTCATACTATCAAGGACCTCAGCAATCCTGCTGTGGTTCAGCCACTCTCCTGTTGAGCAAGACCATGCTCTAGGGCACTGCAGTCAAGTCCTCATCCCAGTTAATGGGGCAAGAGTTAATGCAATCTGAGGGTAGAATTAGAATATTGCAATGGGTACCACAACATCAAGCGTGGAGAAACCTCACACAAGGGTTGCCTCAAGCTCAAGATGCTGAGGGCAAGTCAGAGGAGACAAACAGGGAGGACAGGAGGATTGGGCCATGCTTCCCTGCTCACACCACCTCCGCGGCTTTTCCTCCCCCAGCAGCCAGCAGGAAGACGCACTGCACTGCCTGTGGAGCTGGAACAAAGGCACCTCACCTGGAAAGCATTGTTCAGCCACAGCACAGAACAGGAGGTTATACGCCCAATCCGATGCAGATTGCCAGATATCAAGTTGGTTTCATTCAACCAGCAGCCAAACACGTCATAGGGTTTATTCCTCACCCTGGAAAGCAGCGTGAAGTTCTCTGAAAGGAAGGGGAAACACAAGTGTCAGGTGTTGGCTGCTGGCAAGGGCCCTGGAGAAACCATGGCAAAAGACATGGCAGGTGGATTCAGCTCTCCACAGGAGAGGCACTGATGCAGCACCTCCACCACAAGCTGAGCAGACACTGCCCAACCACCGTCCAGCTTCCAGTCACTACTATGAAGACAGATTATTTCCCTCTTCTACAGGGATGTGTGGGGAGAGCATGCACGAGGGAAACCAAATAAAAGGGCAGCTAGACAGAACCAGCTCAGAGAGCAACCTATCCTCACAGCCCTCCTCTGAGTGTGGCTCAAAGCAGACATCCCCAAGGACAAGAACAAGTCAAACACGTACAGAACTTCCTCACTCCTGCCCCTGGGGCTCAGGACCTTTCTGAGCAAGACAGCTGTGCATTTAGCAGCACTCCTCGATTTTTGGCACAGTGGGACTGCAGCACAGACAGTGAGAGATAACACCGTGGGGATCAGTGAGTTTTACAGAACTGCAGCTGAAGAGGTGAAGCAGGCCCAGATGAACACACCTCAGAAAGCCATGTGAGACCTCAGGGTGGGACTAGTACCACTTGAGTCAGAAATGGTGGCTTCAAGACAACAGGTAACTTGGATAACTCTTGCCTTGCCCAGGCTGTCACTTAGAACAGGAGTTAATATATGCCACACTGCCTTTAACTGATGACGTGGTGACCTGAGCAGAGTTAAGGCTATCTGGAAGGTTTACCCTATGGAACTGATTGGGGCCACTTTGCATAGATGGTGGAAGGCAGGACAAGCAGAGGTCAAGGACACCACACAACTGAAGAGAAAGAGAACCCCAGCACCCACCATTTCACACCTCCCAAAAAGCCCCGGTGAAGGTGAGGGCAGCATTTACCCATGCTGATTACGGCAATCTCTCCTGACGAGGAGTTGTGAGGCCCCACAAAGACACCTGACACCAGAAGGAGGGAGTCATCAGAGTTGAACTGGGAGAACTGTGTGTAGCTCCAGTTGTACGGCCTCATGTTGGAGCTGTGCTGCAGGGCGATGTCCAACTCATTGCTCCAGATCTATAGACAGACGGACAAACAGTCAGGAAGCTGTTGAGAAGCCTGGGAGCAGTTCCACTTTATCTGTTTGGCCAGCACTCACCAGGACAAGAAAAAAAGTAATATCGAAGACCCTATTTAACTGACTCCCAGTCCTGATTTTCCTGTCAATTCCCCTGACAGAAAATGGCCAACAGCTTTGGAGAGCAGCTAAATGCAGGATTGCTTCTCCACCAGCCAGTGGAGAAGTTGTTCAGGCAGTGAATGGTACTGTCACAGCTGGATTTTTCAGCATGTTCAGAGAGATTTCTTCCAAGACAACCACTCATGCAAGACATCTTCTGCAGTGGATCACTATCTCCACACCCTTTCTTAGACCCAACAGCATAACAGGGGACTGATCTGCACCTAGAAAGCAGCCAGAGCCAGGCAGGCACCTCAGCCACCTTCACATGGGCTGGAGCTGGAATCCACAGCCCTCAAGGCTACATTTGCAAGAGTCATTAGCTCTGTGGCTTCGAGAACAACTCAGCATCTGCAGTAACCGGCCTAAAAGCAGGGACATCTCCTCTCCTCTCCACAGACTTCCTAAAGGCTGCTCTCGCAGCTAAACCCCACTAAATCAAAGCTGGAAGGGTTGTGTAGGGGAGGCTGATGCTTTACCTTGACGGTACAGTCTTTGGAGCATGATGCAAACAAACAGCCAGAGTGGGAAAAGCTGAGGTGCAAAACCTGGTCATTGTGCTCCTTCAGGGCCTGCACTTCCACACAAGGGATGGTGTCGTAGAGCCTCTGGAACTCATCATACCAGGAGACAGCAGCTGTAACACATCAGCAGGGACACAGGACAGGAATGTAAGTGGAGCAAAGCGACAGACCTGAGCGAAACATGGCAGCTGCTGAATCAAGTCTTTGGGAGCTCTGCTGGGGCCACCATCCCTATGGCTTCAGCTGAGTTAGCAGGGTTTAACATTCTTCTCAGTAGCTTCCCCCATTCCACACACAAAAAAATCTTTTCTTCCAGTACACGCACAACTCCACACCATACCCCCACTTTCTAAACCAGTACAGCCACTGCAAGAGGCATCCAGGGCAGAGCTGTTAGCAATCTAACAAAAACCTTGCTCAGGACAAAACAGCTGTCAGAACTGCAGACGTGCTCCAGCACAGCACAAACAAATCACGTGATGAGGGAAGCTGCTCCTCAGGGTACCGGGCTCCACTCTGATTATCTTTATCTTGTCTAACACAGAATTAAGAAGATTCCAGAAAGTGTATGAGACCAGGGAAAAAATGTCTCCATGTGATAAGAGGGTGGGGGGGTGGGGGGGAGGGCGGAAGAGAGAGAGAGAGAGAAGAATGAGAGCTGGACACAGCGTGCTAGGACAGAAGAGGAGCCCTGCAGTGGAGAAGCCCTGCAGCAGAGGAGCATGGAGCACACTCAGAGCCACACCGACAGCCAATAAAAAGAAAAATAAAGAGGATTTTTAACAAAGTGCCTGGTAAGGCAGCCTACAGACTCCTTGCAGCAGCAAATCCTGAGGAAGCAAAGAGGATTAGACATGTATATGGATAAGGGCCAACTTTCCCAGTTACACTGAACAGGACTGAAGGTTTTTTTGAACTTGCTGCAGCCCAGGAGGCACCCGCTCCAGCAGGCAGGGAGCGGCTTGCTGCCAGGACACCCCACCATTGCTCGCTAGGTGGGATGCTTCATCACACCTCTGAAGGTCTTGGTCCCAGCCTGTCTGGCTGGGAAGCAGTCTGGACAGATCCCATCTAGCCAAGCAACCCCAACAGTTCCTCTTACAAGACCCACTGGATACCATTCCTCGAATCACACATCTGCCCAGGGCAGGCAGGTTAGCAGGAGATTTCCCCAAACTCCTGTTTCAGCTCCTTCCTGGGCCTGCTAGCCACCCCCTGCCCCCACTGCCTCATGAAAGATTTTCACAGCTCCAGAAGCACAGCCTGGGAGGTGCCTGAATATGTTACTGAGTTACACTGACTGCTCAGCCCCAATTAGTGCTAAGGAACAGAGCTGGCAGCTTACTAACTAATTTCAGGAGGCTTGAAGAGAATAAGCCTGGTCAAAGAGCCTCAGATAAAACCTAGATAACATCCTCAACTCCACACAGCTCCCAGGGTCTGTGCAAGTGAAGTCACGCAGCCTGAGTCATCCCATCCACATCTCGGAGTCCTTTTGCACTGGTATTCCCTGGTGCAGGGAGATGAGCTCCTGCTGCATGATCCTTGGTGTTTCTTTCCATCCTTCTACAGCAACTGCAACTCCAGACCAATAAGCCAGTTCCCTCTGCTGTAGCCACTGCTGGGAGCCCCATGCGCATCCTCAGGGTGGAGGATGGAGCACGGCACTCCTGGACCTGTGCAGCATACTGGGAAAGAGCTTTTTGGACTCCAAGAGAGACCCACCTTGGCAGGAAGGGCTCCTGTTGGCAGGTCCCCACGGCCTGTCTCAGCTGGTGCAACAGCACTGGGTGACCCTTCCAGACTGCACCAAACTGCTTCCAGCACTTGACATTCAGCAGGGAACAGATCTGTGACCATATATGACTGCCACCACCAAGACTGCCAACAGCTTTACCCAGGGAAGGCCCTGCCAGGCTCAGCTGATGCCGACTGTTAATGGGTCATTTTCCTATTGTGAGATGAAGCCAAGATCAAGTCCAACCTGCCCTCGCAAAGTGGGTCAGCTACTGCCTTAGCATTTGCCCACTGTACAATTAAATGGCTGCACACCCACCCCCCTCTTCAGACCGCATTCTCCCTCCACAGCCAGGCTGCAGCTGCTGCCTACACCTTATGGAAATAACCTGATCAGCTAATGTGTACTTGCAGCTCTTCCTAGTCCAGATGAGAAAGGGACAGAGCCTGAAGCAGAGGCTTGCTGTGAGGTCCTGATCAGGAAAAGCCAGCAGTGATTATCATAGAATCCAACTGGGCTGTGATGTAGTAGCGCACAGTGACTCACTGCGTCTCCTCGAGATCTCCCTCAGCAGCAGCACCCAGACAAGCTGTGCAGCAGCTACCCAAGAGCACATACCTAGAAAGAACTCAGAACCCACCCTTCTGTAAGGGAAAAGGAAACTCAAAACATTTTCAACCATTTGATGCCTGTCTCTGAACGGTTTGGGCAGTTCCAGATGCCCATCACCACCCAAGCCTGTACTCTGCTAATGTGACACAGTTTAGCGGCTCAGTCACCCTCGACACTGGAGGACAGAGGGCTAAGCGGCCGAGAAGGGGAGAGGATTTTCCCTTCTGGGTTCACAGCAGGGAGGTCCGGGGTGCCACCACCAGGGAACAGCCTCCCAGGGCGGCCGGAGGCCCGGGGCTGAGCAGCCCCCCGGCCCTGGGGGACCACCCCGCCTGCTCGGCAGGTTCAGGCCAGCCAGCCCTGGGGGCAGCCATGCCAGCCCCTTCCCCCCGCGCCAGCGCACCTGGGTGCCGGGGCACCTCCCGGGAGATGCGGTAGTAGCGGTAGAAGAGCTCCTTCCAGAGGAACTCGTCGCGGGCCACGGCGTGCCACTGCGGGCACACCAGCCCCACCGAGAGCACGTCTACGTGGTCCAGGTAGAGGAAGATCTCGTAGAGGACGCTGTCGGGGAGGAGGGGGCCGCCGCCCGCGTCCATCGTGTCATTCTGCCGCCGCGCCTGGAAGCAAACAGGGGTGAGGCCTGGCC
>JAVJGI010000065.1:7684478-7718185 GCA_035590275.1 Ibycter americanus | reverse complement strand
GGCCACCCCCTCCCCAGAGCCCGCTGGAGAAGGTGGCGGCTCAGGAGAATCTCAGCCTCCCCCAGGTGAGGGGCTGGGGCTGGGCGGGTCCCCCACATCTGGGCTGGGGGCGCGGCGCTGCATGTGGGGCTGCAGCATGGCAGCGGGGCTGGGGGCTGTCCCCCTGTGTGTCCCCAGGCAGGTGTGACCCTGCAGCACTCCCCTGGCCCGCAGGGACCCCCTCCAGACCTGGCCTTGCAGCCTGGCCCCCAGCCCAAGCCCCCCGGTCCGCCCCCACCGCCACAGTCTGGGGTCACAGGAGCATGAGCCCTGTGAGGCAGGGGCTACAGCCTTGCCAGGGACCCCCATCCTGGGCGGCTGCCAGCCAGCCAGACCCCCTCTCCCACAGCCACCTCCAGCCTCAGCCCCAGGGCTGGTGCAGCGGTTCTTGACCTTGGGTTTGGCACTGGGCATGGCCTCCAGCCAGGGCTCGAGGAATCTGGGGGGTCTGAGTGGGGCCACGGCCTCTGGGCATGGGAGCACGGTGCTGGTCCACCACGCACCCAGGGCTGCATAGGTGGGTGCCTTGGACAGCCCCTCCATGCAGCCCCCTGCTCTGTGCCACCCACCAGCTCCCAAACGAGGGCAGTCATGCCCCATGGGCACACCAAGGGGACAGCAGAGGTGCCAAGTGAGGGGAGACAGCATGGAAGAAGGGTGCTCGGGGTGGTGGGTGCTCAGGGCAGCGCGGTAGTGGGACCCTGAGATAGTAGCCCGGCAGACAGGCCACCTCTGTGCCATGCAGCTCGCAGGGAGGTGGTTCCTGGTCGGCATGGCCTCCCGCTGCAGCTACCTGGCGGAGCACAGCCACCGGCTGGAGGCCACGGCGGTGACGGTGACCATCCTGGATGGGCAGAGCCTGGCCATCAGCACCTTCAGGAAGCTGTGAGTGATGCCGGCCAGTGGGGCTGCAGGCAGGGACAGGGATGCTGCAGTTAGCCCAGAACTGGGCTGGTGCCCTGGCTTGGGGACAGGGGATGCTGGATGGGATGGGGATGTTGCAGGCAAGTCAGAGCAAGACCAGTGTCCTGGGATGGGGACAGGGGATGCTGGGCAGGATGGAGATGCTGCAGGCAGGTCAAAGCAGGACCAGTGCCCTGGCCACAGGCTTCAAGTAGGAGAGAGCAAAGTGTGGATGGGATGGTCTGTTGCAGAAGTCCTGGCCACAGCAGGCTGGCACCCTGCCACCCACTTAGCCATCCGCAGAGGGTGGGCTTGGGCTGCCCAGGCTGGGCAGGGTGGGGGGCAGCCAGGCTGGGGAAACCAAGGCACCAATCAGGCATGTGGTTGCTCCACGGCTGCCCAGCCAGAGACTGGCTCCTGGGGCCACCACCACAGCAGCACAGCTGAGGAGGGGGGTCTTCAGTGCATCCGTGGGCACTTCCCCCTGGGCTCAGCAGGTTTCTGGGCTCTGCATCTCTCACTGTGTCTCCACGGGGCTCTGAGACATCTTTGCAGCATCTCCCCAGGGAGAAAACAGAGTCCCAAGAAAACAGATACCGTGTGTACCCTGGCAAGTAGGGCAGGCAGGGACCTGCGCTGGATCCTCCCCAGCCTGCGCTGACTCTTCTTCTCCCCGTACAGAGACGGGATGTGCTGGGAAATCAGGCAGCGCTATCTCCCTGCCCAGGCCCATGGACGCTTCCTCCTGAAAGGTGAGGGAGGCTGGGCTGGGGTGGCATGAGTGCTGCAGGGACCCTGGGGCTGGAGCCCCCCACCTCCTGCTCTCAGCGGGGCTTTGGTACCGGTGTCCTCCCTGCCAGTGCCCTCCCAGTATCTCACTTCTGGGGTCTCAACATGCCCCAGTGCCAGATGCCATCAGGGGCAGCACTGAAGGCTGGTGCCTGCTAGTGTGGAACAGCACCCTGTGGGGCTGCACCCACTCTGGCCCTGATTTTCACCCCTTGTATACCCCTGCTTGTGGTGAAATGAGGCCCCTGGATGGTGCTGGGGCTAACCAGTGTTAACTGGGACTAACCAGGGCTGTCCTCTGGCTTTCCCAGGCCGTGGGTATGGCAGCAAAGTGGACGTGGTAGTGGGCGAGACAGACCACAGCAGCTACGCCATCCTCTATTACCAGAAGGGCCGAAGCATCTCCGTCAAACTCTATGGTGGGTCGGTGCGCAGGGACTTGTGGCAGATGGAGGACAAGGGCGGCAGAGGGGTGGGAAACCCATGCTGGGCCCAGGGAACACCCACTGGTGTCCCAGAGGAGCCAGACACAGGAATGGGGTCTCCCCGCGGGTCTCGTGCCGCAGATGGAGAATTTTCCCCAAATGCTGCAGGGGGGAGCCAGTAAGGGGGAAACAGGGAACTGGTAACCAGTGTCTCTGAGCCGAAAGACCCCTTGGCCCTAAGCCTTGCTGCAGGGGGCATGGGGAGCTTTGTGGCAGGGACAGGCAGGGCTCAAGGCTGCTGATGGCATCTCTCTCCCTACGCAGGACGGACCAGCCAGGTCAGTGACGCTGTTGCGGACAAGTTCGAGCAGCATGCCAGAGCTGTGGGCCTGAGTGAAGATGTGACCTACTACTTCCCCACATACGGTGGGTGCCACGTGATATCCTGGGAGCAGGGGGCACCCATGGCAAGGGCTGCACCCGGGAGCAGGGCCCAACATCAGGGTTTGGGGTCTGGCCCCTCTAGCATGGGGAAGGAGAGGCACATACACAGGTGGTTTGAGCAGCTTGTAGCTCCAGGTCACCCACAGCAGGGCCACATGTGGAGTCTGTCCCCATGCTGCAGCCATGCCAGCGATAAAGATGCAAGGACTGGGCTGTGCCCCACAGTGTCCCTGGGGTGCAGGGCTGGAGGGTCCTGGGTGCTCAAGGAGGGTGACCATCCTGGGCTCTGTCTCTTGCAGGGTTTTGCGACTCCGCAGACGAGTTTCACACCCTTGATGGTGAGTTGCGAATACCACACAATGTGCTGGGTCCCCACCATGTCCCAGGCCTGGGCCCACATTGGGCACTGTGTGGGTTCTCCCTGCCCTGACTGTGGGCTGGGCACACTGGGCCAGACCCACACTGCAACACAGCTCTGTGGTCCTGCCTCAGGGGGCTGCTTGGGCACGGGGGGGTCCATGCCAGACTATCCCACAGGACAGGGTTCCTCTGTGCCCTTGTGTGGGATAAGGAGGTGGCAGACCATCACCCAGGATGGGCATCAGATGCACCCTGGCAAAGCAAAGCCCCATTCACCCCCAGCATGGGTCAGGCTGGGCTTAGTGGGGTCTGTATTGGTGTTTCTTGTAGTGAGGGCTGGTTTGGGATGTGGTGTCCATGGACAGAAGCACCCTGGGATGGGGGCTGGGGTCCCCAAGGACAGCTCCATCACTTGTTGGTGCTTGAGGGGGCAGAGGTGGGTCTCCAGCCCTGGTGCTGGGCTCAGACATTTCCCCAGCCCCTCAGCACTTCTCTTTCCCTTCCAGAAACGAAGCCGTAGGTGTAGACGGTGTTGCTGGGATGTCCCCAGAGCTCAGCCCTCACCTCATCCAGCCATCCATGGTCATGCAGGACTGATCCAGGGTTTGGTCAGACTCCGCAGCTGCTCTACAGCTCTGGAGCCAGCCCTGGGGCTCCCTGGCTCCTCCAGCTGCGCTGGCAGCCATGCCTGTCCTTGTCCTGTCCCCCACAGCTTTGTGTCACCCCTCTGCTCTGTGCCCCGGTGCCCTGCAGCAGCCAGCAACACCCCAATAAATGCCTCAGAGAAAAAGATGTGTCCAGGCAAGTCACCCCTTGATCTGCCCCAGCAAGGGCAGTGCTGCCTCTGCCCTGGGACTGCCAGTGCCCTGGCACTGTGCTCCTGGCCCAGGGGGTGCCAGGAGGGTGCTGGGGAGCCATGTATCCCCCTTCATGCAGCCCCGTCATCCTCTTCCCAAGCCTCACCCCAACCATGGGACAATGAGGCAGGGGTCGTGGCAGTTCCTGATTTACTCTTGGGTGCTGCAGTGTACGAGTGGCTGGTTGGTGAGCGAGGGAAAGCACCGAGTGCGGAAAAGCACACTGTGCCTGGTGCCGTGGGGCCACATGGGCTCCGGGGGTGCTGGGGACTGGCACAGGATCAGCCTTCCCCTGCAACAAGCCAGGAAATCCCTCTGGGAGCCCAGAGGAGGAAATCTTGGCCCCACAGTGGTCCTGCTTCCTATCCCCAGGGCCTCCAGGGCACTGAAACACCCCGTTCCTCTGCCCCAGCCCTGCACACCGCGTTCCCTATAGGGAGCTGCTGCCTGGGCCAGACCTCTGCCTGCAAGGGCTTCCCAAAGCCTGCCGGCACAGCCAGCACCCCACTGGAGAGCCAGGCAGGGGACATTCTTTGGGTGCTCTGAGCAGTCTGTGGGGGCTATGGGGGCTGCGGGGGCTTGGACTAGGGGTGTAACCAGGGGAGAGGGGCTGCAGCGTTAACCCTGGGGATGCAGCCCCCTGCAGGACCCCTCTCCCCTGTGTGTGGAGCCTGGCCGAGGCTGGCCTGGCACACGCTTGGGCCAGTGTGTTTTGAGCGAGCTGTGACAATTCCCTGGGACAGGCTGGGTGGTGAGAGGGGATGGGGGGGCAGCCCCCCACACCCACAGCTGCAGTGCCCCAGCCACACCGCAGCCACCCCACAGCCACCCCGTAGCCCCTGGGAGGGGAGCAGCCCTCTGCCCCCAGCGCTGGTGTTTTGCAATCTTAGCGGAAACTGGTAACACATGTTGTTTATCAGCAGCTTATGTAAGGGACCGCTGGCCGCGTGACTTGCCCAAAGCCAGCCCCTGTCCCCGCTGCCCACGTGCGGGGCAGTCGGTCCGGCTGCGCTTGCAGATCCCCCAGCCTGCCTAACTGAGCCTGGCAGCGTCGGGGTGTTACGGATCTGGCTCACTTGCTGCCCTGAACCTACCTGCACCCCAGAAGTGGCTGCATTATGGTGGGGCCGTGGCAGGGCAATGAGAGACGAAGGGAGAGCCCTGCTCTCCTGCTTTGGGGGGGAGCTGTGCTGGTCCCCAAGGACCCCCCAGCTCAGCCCAGCCCGCATTTATCTGGCATGAACCCATTTCTGCGGTGCAGACATCCGTGTTGTGCCTGATGGTCTGTGTCCCAGCACCCCGGTGATCTACAGCCCAGGTACCTCCATCCTGCCTGTGCCCCCCAGCCCAGGCAGCAGGCTCAGCCTGCCCCACACCATTGCCCCCATATACCCCAATGCTCCTGCACTTGCACCCAGCTTTGCCATCCAGGTCCTTGGGCTGGCCCCCAGCTTTGCCACCCACCAGGAGAGCGGGCACCACATAGGCACCCCCTCCTGCTGCCTGGCCTGGGCAGGGAGCCAGGGATAAAAGGGCAGTGGTGGGGGGCGGCTTGGTGCCCCTACCCCAGCGCAGTGCTACGGTGACACCCGTGGGTGCCCATGCCTCTGACACCCAACGGAGACAGCTCCTTCCAGCACCCTGCACCCCGAGGATGGACTCAGACAGAGGCTGAGCCCCCAGCCCAGCATGTGGGGGGCCCCAGCTGGGTTCTCGTGATGCTCCGTCCTGCCCAGCTCAGCTTTTGTTTTGTTTTAATAAATCCACGTCGCTGGGGCCAGCCTGGCTGCTGGCGCATGGTGTGCAGGGGCAAGCCGGGCTCACAGCTGGGTGCGGGGACGGGAATGTGCTGGGGCAGGCAGGCAGGGTGGGCTGCCAGAGGAAAAAACCCAGCTGTTGTGAAAACATGCTCCTTACATAAAGAGCCTTGGCCAGGGCTGTGCAGTGGGGAGAGCCACTGAGCTGATGCTCTGCCCAGCACGGCCAGCCCTGGCCAAACCGTGCCAGACCCATGGGTGCTGCTGTTGGCACCTGGTGTTCATCCCCAGCCCTCACCCTGCGGGAGCTCAGGGTGTCCCCAAATTAAGCGTCGGGGGGAGCAGCTCAGCACCTGCTGGTGACCCCAAACCAAGGGGGAGGACATCTCCCAGCCCCTCTTGGCAAAGGGTGCGGGGTGGCATGGGGAGGATGAAGCACTGGGGATCCGTCTGTCTGCATGCTGGTCCCCAGAGAGCTGGGCATTGGGGCTGCCCGAGGCTGGAGTTTGGCTCCCTGCCCAACACCCCCAGCCCCCCAGCTCGCCGTCGGGGTGCACTGGAGCTGTGCCTTGGTGGGACGCACCCTCGCTGGTGGTGGGGCCAGCTGAGATGCTTCCTCAGGTGATGCAGGGACTTGGGCAAGAGCAAGGCAGGGGTGCCGCAGAAGCACCTGAAGGTGTCCACGAGTCCCATGGGTTGGATTGGACCTGGCAGGCACTTGGCATGCCCTCCACCTTGCTTGGGCCCCTCTCTGAGTCTAATTGAGACCATCTTGGAAGGACAGGGCAGCCAACAAGCCCTGGACCCCCGTTCTGGCCCCTGCCTGTGCCACTGGACCCCGGCTCTGCAGCGCTGGCGGCAAGGACAGCCGCCGTGCTGGCTGCAAGCTGTATTTTTGCTGTGGAGCGGTTTGGCACCCCAAAGCAAACATGTCGTATCAACAGGAGGGAAACATTTGCAGGTTCCCCTGCCTGCCCTTTGGCTTCAGCACTCACCACTGCTCTTGCTTGCATAACGGCATGGGGGGGAGGCAGGGCTGGCCCCCCTGGGGCCACTGCACAGCCTGCCCATAAATAGGGGCTTGCCTGACTCTCCAGCACTGCAGCACTCTGCCTGCTCCTCTCGCTCGGCTCGGCTCGGCTCGGCTCAGCAGAAGACATGCACGCCACGCTGCTCGGTGTCCTGGGGCTGGCCCTGCTCGGGGCACTGCACGCGCAGGACAGCGTTCCTGTGCAAACCGACTTCCAGCAGGACAAGGTGACCCAGCCTGGCCAGCATCACCTGCATGGAGGTTTGGGGCATTTTGGGGGATCCTCACCCTGGAAATGTTTAGAGAGGGTGTTGCAGGTGGATTTGGGGCCAGTTGAGCCCCAGCACTGGGAGGGGCAGGGTGGCTGGTGCACCCGCAGCCCCTGTCCCTGGGGAGCCCCCGGCACCTGGGTTTGGTGGCTCTGGAGGGGATGCAGGATCCAGGTTCCAGCCTGTGGGGCAGGACTGAGTAGCTGTGGGGCTGGGTCATCTGCTGTGCCGTGGCGTGGGTGTAGAACACAGGGATTTCATAGGGGGGACTGAGAAAAGCAGTGTCAGTTTGATAGGCAGCATGGAGATGGAGCATGGGCCCCCCTCCCCAACAGAGACCGCCCTCCCCAGCCCAGGGTCCCAAAAACGGGCTGCTGTGCTGGGGTGTCCACACACCCCTCTGCCCTCCCAGCCCCTGGGTGCTAGCATGCTCGGGGTGCTTGCACTCCCTTTCTTCCCTCCATGATGGGCAGGACCCAGGGCAGGACAGCCCCAGCCTGGCTGCATGCAGGGGGACCTGGCACCACAGCCCTGGGGTCCCAGCGAGCCGGGGCAGCGCCCATGCTGCCTGCTCCTCCAGGGAGCCCCTGGAGGGGTCCTGGGGGACACAGCCACCCCAGGGGGGTGATGGGGATGGAGGCACATCCTGCAAGGATGGGGGTCTAGCATGTCCTGCAAGGGTGGTCCCAGCACAGCCCATCTCCCCTTTGGGGGCACCAAGCTGGTAGCCCCAGAGACTGGGCTGGGATAAGCCGTGCTGGCCCCAGGGTCCTGACCCCTCCTCACACCCCTGAGCAGATGGAAAAGGCATCTCAGAGCCAGGCAGCCCTGTCACCCGCCCCTGAGCAGGGGGCAAAGAGGAAGGAAACACCCCAAGTGCCGGGCAGTGAAAGGCATGTTATAAACCAGGGATTTCCTGGCCACTGGATTTTGTGGATGCCAAGAGCTGTAGCAGCTCCCTGGGGGACAAGGACCCCCGGACACAGTCCTGCTGCAGGGTGCAGGCTGGCAGGGGAGGGGGAGGTGGCCTGGGCTGGGGCTGGTGGGTGGCCAAGGGGCAAGGCAGGGTCTGTGCCTGGCTGGCGACTGAGCAGAGGTTGTGTGCAGCTCACGGGGAGATGGTACAGCATCGGCCTGGCCTCCAACTCCAATTGGTTCAAGGAGAAGAAGAACCTGATGAAGATGTGCACCACGGTCATCTCCATCACTGCAGATGGGAACCTGGAAGTCACCTCCACCTACCCCAAGTATGGGCATGGGGAGGGGTGGGTGGACATGGGGTGCACCCCCCTCCCAGGCTGGGGTGGTGGGCACTGGTGCCATGTGTGGGGCTCTGTGGGCTGCAGCATCACCCTGGGCCCTCTGACATCCTGGTGCTGTGCTCCCCAGGGGTGATCAGTGTGAGAAGAGGAACAGCCTTTACACTAAAACGGAGCAGCCAGGGCGGTACAGCTACACCAGCCCACGTGAGTCCCCAGCTCCCAGCCCATCCTCATCCTGCAGGGCAGCCCCTGATGTGCTCCCAGCCCAGCCCTGCTATCACCGGTCACTTGCTGGAACACCGCAGGGCTGGCTCGGTGCTGGGGCTGAGCCATGCCCTCCCTGTCCCCTGCAGGCTGGGGCAGCAAGCACGACATCCGTGTGGTGGAGACCAACTATGAGGAATACGCCTTGGTGGCCACCCAGATCTCCAAGAACTCCGGCTCCTCCACCATGGTGCTGCTCTACAGTACGTCTGCCCCAGGACCACCATGCCACCCGCCCCCAGGACCCCCTGGGATGTCCTCAGTGGGGCATCTCTCCCACGGGAGAAGGGCAGCAGCATCTCCCAAGCTGGGGTGACCCATGGGATGGCGGGGTCAGGACCTCCCCCCTGGGGAGCTTGTCCCTTGTTGGGCTGCCCATGCCCTGGGGCAGCGTGACCCTGCGCTGGGGGGTGTGGGGGCTGCCTCTCACACTGTTCTTGGCTGCAGGCCGGACAAAGGAGCTCAGTCCCGAGCGCCTGGAAAGGTTCACCCAGTTCTCCAAGGAGCAGGGCCTGACAGACGAGGAGATCCTCATCCTGCCCCAGACGGGTGAGAGCAGCCAGTGGGAGAGGTTGGGGATGCAGGGGGGCAGCGGGGAGTAGGGGGTGAGGTATGGGGTACCCTGGTGGGCTGAGAGGGGGGAGACCCTCCTGGCTTGTCTCTACCTCCCTGTGGGGCCAGCACGGGGCCAGCCATGGGGTGCCCCCATGTGGAGTCCCTCGGGGGGCAGTGGTCCCCCAGCCTCCAGAGGAGCTAATAGCTGCTTTTCTTCCTCCTGCAGACAAATGCATGGCAGATGCTGCCTAGGTGAGTCCTGCGTTCGCTGGGGCTCAGACCAGCCCTATGGGAGGGTACGAGGGGCTGCTCTGAGCCACGTCACCCTGCAGAGCCCCCCAGCCCCTTCCCACCCCCACCAGGATGTTCCTCTGGCTTACCCCTGCTGGGGAACCCTCACCCCATCCCCGTGGAGTGGCTTTTCTGTTGTCCCAGGCCCTGGGTGGTGGGTGCCCACCCACTCAGCATGGGGCTGGCAGGGCTGATGTCCCCCCGTGTGTGTGTCCCTGTTTCCCCCAGCTCAGCCGTGCTTGCCCTCCCATCTCTTCCAGACAGACCCAGCTGCTGCTGCCGGCCGGAGCCCCGAGAGCACCATGAGCTGGTGGCTGCCCCGTCCCACCCTGTCCTCAGTGCACCCCCAGCACCTTGGCAGCCCTCGTTCCATGGCTTTGCACCCCACATCTGTACCCCCATCCCTATTAAAGCCCATGTAAAACCAGCCACCCCCCCCCCCTTGTCTGCTGGGTCATCACAGGGGGAGCCCCAGTGGGGCAATGGGGAGGGAGAAGCACGGTCAGTGGCGGTGGGCTGGGCTGGGCTGGTGCTGGGGGTCAGGGCTGATCCCAGCTCACAGTGGTGGGGCTGCTGGGGTGGGACACCATGTGCACTCACAGCACCACGCCACAGTGCTGCCTGGCCACCAAACCTGCCCCATCCAGGGAGAAGGGGTCCCTGGGGCTGGGACCCACTGTGGGGTCTGCTACTGCCTGCCTCTCGGGCACCCTGGGCTACCCCAGTCTCCCTGCCTCAGTTTTGCCGCTGGAGAGCAGGCTGGCAGCATGGAAATAGGGATGGGCAATCAGGGGAGGTCTCCAGATATTTGGGGAAGGACGGACATGAGCCAGAGCAACAGCTTTGAGCACTGGATGTGGCTCAGACCCGGCTGCCCTCCTGGTCTCTGTGCCATGACCCTCTCCAGGATCGGGATCTGTGCCTGCTGCCAGCAGCCTGGGGAGCCACAAACCGTTCTGGGGGGCACTGGGCTGTGGCTCAACCCTGGGCTAAAACAGCCACCCTCCTCCTCGAGGCAGGATCCATCCCGGCACTGCCAGTCCCCAGGGCCAGCAGGCAACAGCCAGGCGGGGGGCACTGGGGGCACCCTCATTCCCCTCCCCAGACACAGTGCTGGGCACGGGGCATCGCCCGGTCCCCAGCGTGCTCCGGGCTGGGTCTCACACAAGGCTGCATTCATCCAGGACTGGGCAGTTAGAGGGTGGAGGGGCCAACACTGTCACCTAACACGGGTACAAGTTATCCCTGCTCTTGTGTAACCTGTTGCATAAAGCGGGGGCGGGCAGGGGGTGCTGCCAGCAGTGGGGGCTATAAAGCCGGCTGCGGGAAGAAGCAGGTCCATGCAGCCTCTCCTGCCTGCATCCAGCCCCCTAAGCAAGGATGACGGTGATGTTGCCCAGCCTGGTGCTGGCCCTGCTCTGCCTGCTGCGGGCAGGGGCTGAGGTCCCCGTGCAGTCAAGCTTCAACGCTGAGAAGGTAACGGCACAAGGTGCCCACCTGGCTGGTCCTGCCTGGGCTGGGGGGCCTGGCTGGGGGAGGGTGCCTGTGCTGCATCCCCAGGCATGACTGGGCACCCCCAGCGCACCCCTGTCCCAGCATGGAGCTGGTACCAGGGCAGCGCCCAGGAGGACATGTGCAAAATTGGGGTAGTCCTGGCCAGCTCCTGCCTGCTGTGGCCAGAGCTGGTGGTGGCCACACTGCAGGGACACAAACACCAGGGGCTGTGATGCCCCCAAGCATGCAGCACTTCCCCAGGTAACATGGACCAGCTGCTGCACCCACCCTCCTGGCACAGGGCAGCGCAGGGTGTTCTGCACGCAGAGGGGTGGCAGGTCCCCGTGTTAGGCTGGCAGGTCCCCACAGAGGGTGGCAAGTCCCCACAGAGGGTGGCAGGTCCCCTACCACAGGCTGACAGGTCCCCATGGTTTTCCCCAACCCCACTGGTGATGTCCTGCTGCAGTTTGCAGGGACGTGGCATATCGCAGCCACCGCTTCCAACTGCTCCGTGTTCCTGAAGATTAAAGATGGGATGAAGTCGTCCATCATCACCATCAGCCTCACACCGGAGGGTGACCTGGATATGAAGCTTGTCTGGCCTATGTGAGTGCCCACCCTGCTCACTGCGTCCTGCTTGGGCCAGGGGACTCCCCTCCCCACCAAGACAGCTGGGTGAGGAGCATCCTCCCACAGACCCACTGCCCCCCGGCACCCGGTGCTGCCTGGACCCCAGCATGTCCCACAGGCAGGCTGGGCTTCCCCCTGTGCCCACCACCCTGCTGCCCTCCCCTGTGGCATCCAGCCATGTTTGCCATTTCCATTTTCCCTTTCCAGGCTGGACAAATGCCAAAAGTTTGAGCTGCTCTTCCAGCGAAGCGGACAGACAGGGCACTACGTGGGTACGTGTGGGCAGGGGGGATCAGAGCCATGGACACCCTGAAAGAGAGGGTGGGCATCACTGGTCCCCCATGCCTAGGAGCAGCGGGAGGTGGGTTTGGCCCCTCTGCCTCCATTGCTTGGCAAGAGGTCATGCTGCGGCTGGGCACCCGGCTCTGCTGGATCGCAGTGTTTCCCTTCTCATACCCCTCTCAGGCAAATTTGGGGCTCAGGCCTGGAGCCATGAGCCTCAGGGGGGGCCGTGGGGGTGCTCTGGCTGTGCGGCATTGCCCAACCAGGCACCATCTGGGGTCCTTTAGCAGCACAAGAGAAGAGGGACCTGCATGTGATGGAGACGGACTACAGCCACTACGCCATCATGCACCAGCTCCAGCAGAATGGACAGGAGCCCAGCACTGCACTGCAGCTCTTGAGTGGGTGTCGGGGGTGGGGATGGACACCCTTGGCTCCCTGGGGAGGGATACAGGCACCAGTGGGAGGCATGGGCGGGGGTCCCCTCTGCTGCCCGGAGCCACCAACATCAGGACCCGATGTGCTGGCACCCAGGGAATTCATTCTGGGTTGAATGAAACCTTGGACCAAAAATATCCCTGGCTGACTGTGGTTTGAACCGAAGACCCCTGCAGTGTGCCAGTCCAGCTGTAGACCCCCAGCCCCACCGGCTGCCCCATACCACCCTGGGTGGGTGGGTTGCTCATCCCAAGGGGCTTGTGCCCCTTTTGTGCCAGCTGTGGGGTGCCTGTTGTCCACCCTGCACCTCCATGGCTTCACCTTTGCCCTTCCCTGGGGTCCCATCGCTGCCCTGTGGGAGCCAGACCCCCAGCATGGGGCTCGCTGCCAGGTCCCCCTGCACTCACCAGCCCCCCACTCTGGGTGTCTGGCTGCAGCAAGGGAGCAGGATGTGAGCCCCCAGCTCCTGCAGAAGTTCAAAGAGCTCATCCCCACCGTGGGCCTGACCAAGGACATGCTGGCTGTCCTGCCCAAGTCGGGTGAGTGCCAGGAGGGCACGGGGTGGCACGCATGGCCCCTCTGCATAGGGATGCTGTGCCAGGGCTCAGGGCACTGCCCATGGCACGTTCATCCCTCTCTTTGCTTTTCAACAGATCAGTGCACCAAGGCCATCAGGTGAGTGTGGCTCAGGGAAGCTGGGTCTCCCTTCAGGCATGGCCTGGGCTAAGCAGGGACTTGCAGCCCCCCAGGAAGCCCCCCGCCTGCCTTGGGGCTCTGCGTCACATTGGCTTTCCTCTGCTATAACTACTCATCCATCTGTCCTGCCTCCCTGCAGCTGAAGGGGCCAACACCAGGGCCACGTGTGCTCCAGACCTGGTGGAAATTGGGCTCTTCTCCCCCATTCCATGGTGCCCCTTCCCATCCTCCCTGGCCAGGCTCTGCCAGCCCTGCTGCCCCACCCCAGGATCACGCCTCACCCTCCCAAATAAATAGGTGCAGAAGCTGCCCCAGATCTCAGTGTTTTTGTTGGTGGGAGCAGGGTGCTGCAGGGTCCTCAGCCACCCTGAGCCCAGCAGTCCTAGATCCAACCCTTGCTCTCAGCACCCGGGGGCACTGGGGGGCTCCTTTGCTGCATTATTTGCTGCACACAGTGTGGGGAGGATAGGGAAGGTACAGTGGGGCAGCCACCAGGGATGTGGGCAGGGGAGAATCAAGCTGGGATGGAGAGGGGTTTGCACAGCTCAGCTGGGTGGAGAGGGTTAAGCAGTCAGGCTGCCCAGCCCTGCCTGCACAGGATCTGGCTCTTGGAGCTCGTCCCCAGGACACCCAGTTCCCTGCTCAGTCCCCCGTGGGGCCACCAGGCAGCAGTGGCACTGCACCATGGCTGCCCAGGGTAAATGCACGGCAGGACTAGGACCCCCACACCTGTCTCCCATCCCCTCTGGTCCCCACGTCTGCACACTGCCCAAAGCAGGACCACGCTGCCCTGAGCCCCAAAGGCGGCATCCATCCCCCTCCACCTCCTGCAGAGTGGAGGCAGCCCCTGGTCCCCCCCAGCTACCTCCCTGCCCTGGAGTGGGGCTCCCTCGGTGCCCAGCCAGGTGCAGGGCTGTGAGGAAGGAGCATGGACCCTTCTGGGGTTCTGACCCCAGACCCAGGGCACAGAGGAAGAAGGGGACACATGCCTGCAGTGACACAGACCCCTCTGCCTGCCCCGCTCCGGCTGCGCCCTGCTTTGCAGACCCTGAGTGCCCCAGAGGAGGTGGGTGACCCTGCACGGGCACCATGCCGTCAGCTCATGCCAGCAGTGTGTGGGTGTCTGGGTGTAGGCACATTCCCGGCAGCAGCCCTGGGGCACATCCCAGCCTGGCCAGAGGGGTGGGTCACCAAGCCCCTTCACGCCAGGTCGCTGGGTGACAGTGCTGCCCTGGGACCCATGCCGGGAAGGACCTCCCTGCTCCTCCCGGCAGCTCTCCTGTCAGCCAGCTGGGAAACAAAACCTCTCTTTGTTCTTTCACAAGGGACTGAAGAAACCGGGAAAATCCTAAATTTCAGCACTGGTGCAACAGCTCCTGCAATCCTGATTCTCAGCCCTTCACGGGGCTTGCAGGCACTTCCCTTCTGCTGCAAGACAGGAGGCTGTTTACCGGGGGTTGACTTCACCCTTCAAAACCACCACCTTGCCCAAGCCAACACCAGCAGCGTGTTGTGCCGCTCGTGTCTGTGCAGCTCGGCACGCAGCAGCCCCGGGGTGGGCAGAGGGGGCGGGAAGCACGGCACTATAAAGCCAGCAGCCCCAGCACCACTTTCCATCCTGCTGGTGAAGCTGGAGGAGGCTGCGGCGAGATGAGGACCGTGGGGCTGAGCCTGGGGCTGGCGCTGCTCTGCCTGCTGCGTGCCAGGGCTGAGGACCTCGGGGTTGCAGGGCTGGACAAGAGCAAGGTGATCCACAGCATCCCAGGGAAGGGAAAGTGGGAGCGTGGCCTCTGGTCACCAGGGTGGAGACTGGAGAGGTGTTTTGGTCCTGGGGACAGGTGGAGACAGCACAGCCACCGCTGGCTCCACTGTCACACCCAGGTGAGGGCTGTCACCCAGGTCCAGCATAGGTGCCCCAGTGGGGATTTCAATGCCCAGAGGGGGTGTGGGTGTCCCATGGCTTGAGGGTGTCCTGGCTTGGTCCCCAAGGAGGGGAAAGTCCCTGCCTGCTCCTCCCGACTCACCGCCTGCCCTCGCTGCCAGATTGCAGGGAAATGGCACATCATTGCTCTGGCCTCCGACTCTGAGGGCTACCTCCAAAAGAAGGACACGCTGAAGATGGCGATGGCCAGCGTCACAGTCCTGGGGGACAGTGACCTGAAGGTCTCCTTTGCAATTCCCACGTAAGTGCCAAACGCTTTTCTCCATGGGCTTCACTGACCTCCCTGGACCTTCACCAGTGGCTCTCCAACTGGGTGCCTCCACCCAGCACCCACCAAATATATGGACAAGGGGTAAGGCAGGACCACCAGCCCCGTGGTTTAAAACAGGGGCTCGGGAAGGCTGCATTGTGGGGATTCCTTCTTCAGGGCAGGCCAGGCAGGCTCAGGGCAGCACCAGCCAGGAACAGTCCCACCACAGAGGCTGACACACTCTGCTGCTCCCAGCAGGGATGCAGCGGGGTGATAAAGCACCCTATGATTAAAGCTTCCCCAGCAGGACCAGCCCCATCCCAGAAGCTCAGAGCATGAGCAAGGGAATAGCTGCGTAACCCCATGGGACAATCCTCAGATGCTAGTGCTGTGCCCTGCCAGACCAGGCACCCATTGCTCCAAGGGTGGCATCTGTCCCCACCCTGCCCTGGCTGCACCATCCCATCCCTGAACAGCAGGTCCCACATTTGGGGTAGCGACTCCAGAGCCAGCATCCCCAGGGGAGGGGAAGGGAGGGTCACTTTGCCCCAGCTGGAGCATCCTTCACTGTTTTGCAGCCCAGAGGGATGTAAGAAATCGGAGTCAATCTACAAACCAACAGGCACCCCGGGTGAATACTACAGCTCTGGTGAGTGGGGGGAACCCGGTCCCCGGGATGGGATGGAGGCACTTCCCATCATCCCTGTCTGAAGCAGCTGGTTGTCCCTGGGGACGTGGCCCTCAGGGTGCCTGCCTGCCTCTCCTGAGGTCCTGGGTGGGACATCCCTCTGCAGCCAGTTGCCAGCTGCACCTCAGGGCTGGTTCATGCCAGGGCTGGTGTCCTACAAGTGGCAGACACCCCTGCTCCCCCCCTCTGGGCAGCTGCTCTGGGATAAGCCCTATTCAGACCAAGCTTAAACCCTGGGGAAAAGCAGGTTCATTCTGCAAAGGGGCTGTGGATGGATATTCCCAAGGGATGAAGCAAGAGTGGTTTCCCACCATCCCGAAGTGTTAGTCTAACACTGGCTGGGTTACTCCACTGTCTGCAGTGACTGCCCCCAGACCCTCCCATGTTCACCTTCCCATCCCTCTGCTTTGCTCCGCGGGCTCCCCCAGGCTTACAGAGGAGCCTTAGCAAGAGGGAAAAACAGGAGCAGGAGACACAGAAGAAAGACAGGCTGGGTGGCCCTGGCCCCTAGCATCCCGATTCACTCTTACAGCCCTTTTGCAGTGTGGTTGTTCTCAGGAGGAGGTAATTAATCTTTTGCTTTCCTCTACGTCCTTTTGCAGATAGAGGCATTAAAACAGTGCAGGTGCTGAATACAGATGGCAAGACATATGCAGTTATCCTTGCCTTCAGAGTGAAGGACGGGAAGACCTTCCGCATGCTGAGGCTCTACAGTGCGTAGCCAACGGTGCTCTGATGGGGGTGAATAGCTCGGAGGTGCTGGGGTGCTTCGTAGTGTCCTGAGAGCCAGGAGTCAAAAGGGTTGCGGGAGAGACCCCCTCCTCACCATGCCCTCCTGCCCTGGATGGGGTGCAGGAGCAGGGCTGGGGGTGCTGCGTGTCCCCTGCGTGGCGCAGGGGAGGCTGGGGCTCAGGCTCCTGCACTGTGCTGGGAGTCCATGGCCTTGGGTAAATTGCTTGGTGAAATAGGGTGAAGAGCAGGGGTCCTGCTGCAAGGGGGGCAGAAACGGTGGGGATGGGAACCCAGAGAGGAGAAGGAGACACTGTGCCAGTGCCAGGACCTCCACTTCGTCTTGCCCCCTGGGAGGCATGTCTCACACGCCTGGCCACCGCCGCTCTCCAGGACCTCCACCGCTGCCTTCAGCCTTCTCCCAGGAACCATCATCCATCCTGTCCTCACCTGGGTGCACTCGCTAGCTGCCCAGGAGATGCAAGGGCAGGCCAAAGCCTGGAGCTAACTTGTGTCTTTGCCTTTAGGCAGAACCCAGGAGGCGAGCCCCAAAATCACAGCGCTGTTCAAGAAGTTTGCAAGGGAGAAGGGCTTCACTAACAAGATGATCAGGATGCTGCCCAGCCAGGGTGAGCACTGCCCAGCACCGTGTCGGGCTGGCTCAGTCAATACAGGGAGCCAGGACATGCTGGCAGGGACCAGCTCAGCCCATCACTGACACCACTTTGTGGTCTGAGCTGGCAGGAGAAAGTGCTGGTAGCAAGAGGTGCTCTGGCTTGATGTGTCGTGGCTTTTGCCTTGCTCAGGTTCATTCCTGAGTTGTCTATTTTGGGTGCTACACGGGACTAGCCAGACCACAGCCCTGGACTCAGCCTTTCTTTTTATTTCCACAGAGGAATGCAGGCTCGACGGAGCGTAGGTGAGTTGCTGCAGTACAGCACAGCGTTTGCAATGTCCTCAGCTGGAAATTGCCCCCCTTGGTGCCCCAGCAAGGGCCACCATGAGATCTTCAAATTACTCTGGGGGCTGAGTTGTTTGAACCTGTGCTGGAGCTCATACCCAGGTAGGACCATTCTCTTTGGAGCTGCTCTGCAGGAAGGACCCTCAGGGTAAACCTGAACTAAAACCACTGGTTCAGTGGCCACATAGCTGCAGAGCTCATCCACCTGTGGCTTTTGCCAAAGGGATCCTGGGGTTTTAGACCAGCAAAACCAGCCAGAGGTTGGGTTGGTGTCTCACCATGCAAAACATGTTTGTTGTTGGCCCACTCTGGCACATGATTTCCCACCAGACCAATACACATCCAGTCATAGGGGTTAGCTAGAAACCCAGTGCTGGAGGTGGCTCACCCTACAAAGCTGCAGGGAACTGGAAGGGGGCACCCTGATCCTGATGGAGAGCCCTGCTTGGCCCTCTCCATTGGCCCCTCACCTCAAATACTCAGCCCACCTCTTCTGGCTGTTTTCCAGGAGGTGTGGGCTGGCTGATGGATGCTCCTGCCAAGCGATGCAAGACCCGTGCTCCGAAGCTCTATGCTGCTGCTCCACCATCCTTCTTCCGAGCTCAGTGGCCAAGGCTCTGACACATCTCCTGCTCCTCCAGTGCACAGCCCCTTCTTTTTGCCAATAAACCAACTCACCCCAGAGCTTGGTGTAGCTGTCTGGGAAGAACCTGGGGTGCTAGGGCATGTGGTCCCTTCTGTTATCCTCCTGGGGTCTGTGGGTGGTGAGCAGCCAGGGCAGTTTTGGAGCCCACCAGGATTTTTGCTCCTGGTGCCTCCCATGGGGCAGGACCATGGCCAGGCAGAGGTGAGGCAAAGGGTACAGTGAGGCTGGAAATCACGTGGGCACGAGGGGCTGGGTGGAGAAAGGCTGTGGGACTTAGCCACACAGATTGAGGTTGGGGTTTGGGGGGCTGCAACTACCACCACCATCCAACTCACCTTCCCTCCACTCACCCTGTGTCGCAGCACTACCAAACTATCGAGCTGTAACACGGCTTTTACCATCCCATACCAGCCCCCTCATGCCTCGGCACCACCATCAGCCTTACAACAAGGTTCCAAAAGTTCATCTACTGTCCATGCTGTTTCTTCATCCTCTTCAAGCCAGTCCACCCTGCTTCTTGCCTCTGCTGCATCTGGGTTCCTGGCTTCTCCTCCAGCCAGCCTCTCCTCATTCAGGCCCCCTTCTTCTTCCAGCTTCTCCTGGGGCTTCTCCTCATCTCTCCTACATCCCTGGGCTCATCTTCATCCAGCCTTCTCTCTCCTCACCCAGCACTCTCTTCTACCAGTGCTCCTTCTCTTCCGGGCTCCTCAGTGCTATTTAGCTACTTAGCAGGAACAAGCCACAGCTGTACACAAACCACATCAGCCAACCCACCGCCCCAGAAGCAAGCCCACAACCGTATATTATCAATGTTAATTAACCCTCTACACTTCCTCTACAGCCCTGCTGCAGCTGTAGCCCTCTGCTCCCCTGGGGCCCCGTTCATCCACCAGCTCAGGTTGGGCTAAGGTAGGGCCAAGACCCCACTTTGGCACCTCCCAGCCCCACAGGGCTGGTACAAGGTGGAAGGTGGGGGTCTGAATCCCCCCTACCCAAACCTGGAGGGCGGGTGTGGGGCTGCCTGTGGTCTCTGCCCCTGGGCACTGCACAGAGAAAGCCCCCACTGGAAGCAGACTATCTGTTGCTGGTGGGCATCTGCCTCCAGAGACTGCCTTCCTGTAAATTTATATTTCTGAAATCCCACTTTATCCTTCCCTTCTTGCGCTGTTCAGCTTCTCAAATCCACCCAGGAGAAACCACAACCCACCCAGGGTAACCTGTTGCCACCTCATGCATGCTCATCTCCAGGGCTCGGGCAGTGCTCACAGGCACTGAGGGCTGGCAGGGTATGAAGAATTTTGTGCCTCTCCTGGAAAAGCAATTTCCTCCAAAATTCTTTCTGCTGGCCTTTCCACCCTGCTCATCCCTGGTCAGTCATCTGGTTGTTCGTATCATCCCAGGATCTGCCTTGCTGCTGCGTGATGGTAGCAGGTACCCCTGGAAGGTGTCATCCCAGCAGCTGAGGATCTCGGGATGTTCCCAGGTTCTCTTTCCTCCTTCCACAGACCGGGAAAATACATTTGGGAAGCTGCCTCTCCTGATCTTGAGGATCACAAGAGCTGGACACATCCCAGCAACAGCAGGGCAAGGGACCTCACTGGGACTTCCCAGCCTTGCATCATCTCCACCCTCTTTGGAAGGAGCCCGGTATTTCCAGCAGGAATTCTCCCTGGCATTGTGGACTGGAACAGCTCGGCATTTGCTGTGCTCCCAAGAGCACTGGGCCCACACATGGCTTTGCCTTGAGGCTTGTTTTGGGTACGTGTATTGATGGAGATGAAAACATCCTGCTGCCAGCAATGCTCTTCGCCAAGGGCTTTGTGTGACGGGGAGTCCCAGTGTCTCCACATCGTGTTCCAGCCAAATATTTCCTTCCTGCCGTGTGCAGGCATCACCCTGCCAAACAGCGGTGAGATCATTTCTCTCTGCTGCCGGCATTTTCCACTCCTTTTGCCAGTCTGTTTTCTCCCCATGCCCCAGAGCAGGATGTATACAGGCTATAATTTCAGATCTTTCCTGGGTATGAGCCCCTCCTGTGCAGAGCAGGCAGGGGGTCCCCACCACAGCCCCCCCGTGATCCCTGGGTGATCTTCCTCCCTTTTTCTCTCTCAGCCACTCATTTATCCAAGTGAGGATCTTCCTCCGTAGCCTATGGCAGCTAGTGTCCTTTGATAAAGAGCCTTCCCAGCTGACCAGGGGATGTCCAACACCCATATCTTGTTGACTCCTTCAGAAACTGTATTTCTGAGGTGTGATTTTCCTGCGCAAAAGTTGGATTCAGCCTCCCCCGTGACATAATTTGTCCGTACATCAACCAAGTCTGCCACTTACTACAGCTTTTTTGAGTATCTGCCCACCTTGCATA
The DNA here is from genome assembly GCA_035590275.1 of Ibycter americanus. Classification (NCBI taxonomy): domain Eukaryota; kingdom Metazoa; phylum Chordata; class Aves; order Falconiformes; family Falconidae; genus Ibycter; species Ibycter americanus. The sequence goes on along the minus strand of JAVJGI010000065.1, from coordinate 7,697,819 downwards.
GCAGATCTACTTGTCTGAAGTTTCTTTACCTCACACAACCTCTTCAAAAGTCAGCATATTTGCTTCTCCTAGTCTTCTGGTGAAAACTAGAGGTAGCAAAGATGAGTCTCAGCAGCAGATGACATGCTGCACCGAAAAGTTTGAGTTTTGTACCTGATGCATTCAGACTGGAAATGTCATCTTTTCTGTCTTACTACTCACTTGCACTTCTGTATTGGTAGGACAGACCTTTTCAAGTGCTTGCAGAGGAGATGGTCCAGCCTGGGGACCCACCAAAGCTCCTCCTCAGACAAGGCGGATGCAGAGTTTCTTGGCTTTATCAGCTTATTTTCTTTGAATACTCACCTGGAATTTGACTGGCTCCCGGTCAAACATTTTCTAGTGTTAAATTCCTGCTCCTGGTGCCTTTGAAGAAAGGAATACATGGAAGTGCAGCTGTCATTCCCCAGAGCAGAGGAAAAAGGGGCCAAATTCTGGTGTCTTCGTTGTTTGTCTTACATTGCTGCCAGTTAATTTACCAGGAGTCATTTCACTTGTCTTCATGTGGATGTAGCTTCAGTAAGTTTAAGAACATTTCTCTTATTTCTGATCAGCTTCTTTAAATTGATTTAATCACGCTGGCTTCCATGTAGGCTTTCCTTTTGTAATGGTGTTTAGTGTTTATATTTGCTAATATCAGCTTAAGTGCTCAGAGTGAAGCTAAGCTGGTCTTTCCAGACAATCTCTGTGCCATATGGGATACTTAATCCTCTTGACTTTCCATTTTTTCCCCTTTTAAAAATAAAATGCAACTGTATCAGATTGTCTCTGGTTCTAAAGGTTGCACTGGCTGTTGCAGGAATGGTGTTTTGATCTCAGCCTGTCAGCCAGGTCCCACTTGCTGCTCAGAAACTGTGGGTGGGCTTTTGGCCACCCCAAAAACCTGAGCCCCCAGGTATCCATCCAACCTGCCTGGAGCAACCACGTGTTAGAGCCTCCTGGATGTCCCTTTGCATGTGACAGGTGCCAGCACCACTGTCGCCACCAGCAGTATGGTCACCACAGCTGGAGTCACTCCAACGACATGCGGTCATCAGGTCTTGTTCGTCTGTCTTGGATGGTGGAGAGTGAGAACATGGGGTTCTCCAAGCATCACTGGATGTGGGACCTAGTGGGTGCCAGCCCAGCTGAGCCTTTCCCCACCCTCCAGCCTCAGGGACAGCCCCTCAACGGGATTTGGGTGATGGGCATCGGCTGTCAGCAGCACAGGCATAAACAAGTTGAAGTCCCATGGGTCAGGAGTGAGTCACCTCTAAATTGCCAATTACTACTTGTAAACACCTCTGCACTGGTCTGAGCCCCACAGAGAAATAAACACTGGCTTTTCTCCCTGGTTTGGGAAGGGGCAAATATAGCTCCTGTCCCCAGGCACTGCAGCGACACAAGTCCCCTGGAGCCTTTGCAGAAGTTAGGCATGCCAAAGTTCAGAAACTTTTAATGATACAACTGAGACCCATTAAAAGTGAGGAAAAAACTTTTTTTTCTGGGACAGCAAGGTACTCTCTCAGGCTACAGCTTCACAAGGCACCGGCACCTGGAACGCAACCAGTTTCAGGTGTTCCTGCTTCTTCCAGGTGTTGAAAGCTGTTGAAAGCATGTGGCTATTTTCACCCTGGATCATCTTGGGATGTGGTTTTATACCCTGGTTCCATGACTGGCTGACCCCAGACAGTTGATGGGAAGTGTCTGGTGGCCTGAAGGTGGGAAGCGATGTGGCTGGGGACTTCCCAAGCTGCCAGGTCAGCATGTCCTGAAATGTGTGAAGATGCATCAGTCCCAGCAATGCCCAATATCAATGACGATGTGCAGGCTTTGGAGACAGCAAAGCTTTGGGAACACGTTGTTACGTTGGAGCTGCCATTCAGAAAGGGCTCCCAGAATGGGGCGGCACAAACCTCCTGACATTCAGCCAAGGCAAATACAAAGTCCGGTCACTGGGCTGGGCTAACCCCACGCAACTGGGCAGACTGGGTCTGCAGGGAGATGGCAGCATTGCAGGAAAAGCCTTGCATATCCAGTGGGCAACAAGGTGAACATCAGCCAGCAGAGCACCTTTGCAGCAAAGGCAGCCAGATGCACCCTGGTCTGGGTTAGTGAAGGGCAGCCATCAGCTTGAGGGAGCACTTGTGAGACCATTTTGGAAGACCTGGGTCCAGTTCAGGGCTTCCCAGTACAAAACAAACTCCTGACAAACCACAGAAAGTCCAGTGGAGGACTGGAGCACAGCATGTATGGAAAGAGACTGAGAGGTGGGCTGGTGCAGCCTTCAGAAGAGAAGAAGGAGACATCTGGCTGCTGTCTTCAGCTGCCTCAGGGGAGGATCTGAAGAAGATGCAGCCAGACTCTTCCTGGAGTGCTCAGTGATGCAATGAAGGGCAATGGGCATGAGCTGCAACACGGTAAGTTCCAGTAGGATGAAAGGAGAAAGTTCTTCATCATGAAGGTGGTTCTGCACTACAGCACATCCAGAAACATGGTCGAGTACCTCCTCATCCTTGGAGGTGCCCAAACTGAGGTAACAAGTCCCTGAGCAACCTGATCTAACTTTAAAACTGGCCCTGCTCTTAGCAGGGGCAGGATCAGAGACCTCTGAGGTGCCTTCCAGCCCGGGCTTCCCGGGCCACGGGGATGTGTAAACAGGACTGATAGCAGGGAACCCAGCTGAACACGGCCAGCTGAGCACCAAACGCTCATAGAAATTGTTTATTCTTTATTGACCACCAGTAAATATAACTGTGGCCAATACCAAGGAAGATGCCCCCTCCCAACGTGTGGTCTCAGCATGCTCTCAGCCCTCTGTCCCCTGCCCCTGTGGCTGTTCCCTGTGCTGCTGGCTGCTGCCAGACACCCACGAGCAGAGCAGGCAAAGGCTGAGGCTGCTGTAGTAAAATAGGAGGGAGGCTTTAGGCTCCAAAATGCACTTGTGAGTGCTGGAAGTGGGAAGAAGTGCTGAGTCGGAGGGGTGGGAAGAAGTGCCGCCTCAGGAAGAGGTGCTCCTGTTTCTGGCCAGCATCTCCATCATTCTCCCCTCCCCAAAGATGTGGATGCTCCCAGGCCCCACCCTGAGCTTTGCAGATTTGTACATCTGGGGGGAAACCTCCCTTCCAGGTTCCCAGATTTCTAAGAGGTGGAAGGTCTCTGAGCAGTGGTTCAGAGAAGCAACACACCTTTATGCTTGCTGGAGCCCCTTAAGTCACTCTTAAATCTGGATGGGCTTGTCTAGAAGAAACCAAGTTTATCCAGCAAATCCAGGAGGTACACTCTTGGTTGCAAAAGTGGGGAAAACAAGCTAGAAAAGGAAATCACAGTTTCCTGTGCTGAAGAGCCAAACTGACATATTCCTGCACTCAGGCTCTGGCTTTAAGGGTGACTCTGAGCCACTTTGGCTACTCCAGCTCCACCGCAGGGCCACCCCTCTGGGTGTCTCTAGCTGCTAAGAAGTTTAAAGACAACTTCAGACCTGCCCTCCAGTCCTGGTCCCTGGAGGTTTTGGGCCCTCTTCATCAGGATGCTGCTGGAGCACCCCTCAGGGGGATGGCCACAGCTGGGCACTGAGCACAGGACTCGGCACACCGTATTCCCTGGCAGCGCGCTTCCCTGCTCCCACAGCATCGCAAAGCACCACGCCTGAGGGGCTCTGCAGAGCAATTATGGACTGTGCTGTAACAGAGAATCTTTTCCCAGGTGCTTCTCAGGATTATATTGAAATCACCCTGATGTCCCAAACTGCTGGTGGTGCCAGACACAGGTGGTGTGAGGAGAGAAAGCACATTCTCAAGGTAAGTTTTGCAGGTGCTGGACCACTGGTGTCCCCGACACCTGTGTGGGGTGAGTGCTTGAGGGCAGGAAAGCTGCAGGATCGAGGAGGGAAGGAGTCAGCCCCGTGCCCAGCTCTGCCCTGCTCTGTGCCCCTCTCCCACAACCAACAGACATGGGTGTCCTCACTGCCCCCCTCATGGCCCAGCAGCCAGATGAGTACCCAGGCGCCTGGTACACATTTCAAAGTTCACAGCATTGCAGCTCGCCTGCTGGCAGCACAGCAGGAGCCCTGCCCCTACTGCAAACACAGCGCTGCCCGGCTGCAGACGTGTCCCTCACTCACCTGTGCCACAGCCTGTTTCCCATCAGTGTTCCCGGTCTGCCCGGGATGCGGCTCTACAAACACAGCAAGACCATGGTGTTGGCCCGTGCTTTGCGCAGGGCAGTCCTGAGTCTACCTCGAGGTCACCTGTCTCATGTTAGATTTGATTGCAAATCAAATGCAATTTAATTAGCAGAAAGGCAAACAGGCGTTTCCAATGACTGGCTGATCACCCAGCTGATGACTGTCAGATCAGCAGATGTAATTGCAAACCCCTACAGTTACTGGAAAGTGAAACGAAGATGCCGCTTGCATCTCAGTCGTGCAACAACTTCGATATCCCCTCCTTCCCTGGCTCGTGGGCTAGAGGGCACTGCTAGGGGACACACGCAGTCTGCTATGCCTTGTCCCTCCTGTGCCCACCGCCTTCCAGTGAGGCAACTGGTGCCAGAGAAGCCAAGCTGGTTTTCTGGTAGCCCAGACTGTGGCAGTGCCCTGGGTACACTAGGTTCTTGGTATGCCCCCAGGTCTGGGGAAGCCACAGGGCATGGGGGGGGAGCTGGGGGTGGGTGTCCTCCCCAGGGGTCTTGCATTGTGTTTGTCTGTGTGTCACCTTCCAAGTGAACCAGGCATGTGGTTTTCCACCTCTATTCATTAAACCAATGCATGGTTTAATGGACACTTGGACACCTACTTATACTTTGAACAGGTTTATTTTAGGTAAAGGGAGAAGTTTTCTGTGGTGACAAACAGATCTAGGGACCAAAACCACTCCTGCTTTTGCCCCATGGTGTGAGCACTTTGGATCCCAAACCTCCTGAGAAGGCACCAGTGTGAGACCTCGGCTCCTTGCCCAAACCTGGTGCATTAGATCTAAGGAGAAGATCTCTGGGTCAATGTCATTTTTGAAATTGGGTTTAACCTGCTAGATCTTGCAGGCCTGCCCGTGCCAAAGTTACCTACAGCAGCATGCTCAAGCAAAGGACTCTGCTCCTCAATGCTGCAGCCATGTCCCTGCTTAGCTTTGCTTCTCCAGACTGACCACGTCATGCCGTGTCCTCTCCGATGGACTCTCCTCTCTCCAGGCATCCTGGCAGCCCAGCTCAGCATCCTCCTCCTTGAGTGGGCTCCCCGCTCCCTGTGCACCACCCAGCAAGGTCTTGCTAAGGTACCACAGCATCAATATTTTCCTACGTGGACTGGAGACCTTTCTGCTGTTCCCATGCCAATTTGGCATCCAGTGCCACACATACAACTCACAACTACTCTGGGCTGACCGCACTGTTGGGTGTCCAACCAAGGACCCTGTAGGCAGGCAGACTTCTCCATACTCCCAGAGGTCCTGTGCCCACCTAGTTTTCTTTCTTTTTCTTTCCCCTAAAGCCTTGCAAATGCCCGGTGCTGAATTCCTCTTCTCCCACCAGACATAGCCCCCATCACAAAGATGCTTTGCATCCTCACGGCAGGAGAAGCAGCATTCAGTCTTCCTGAATTCAGGTACAACCATGCTCCCCTCCCACAGCCCTGCTGACATGCAGCAAACCTTTGAAGACTCTCCTGCCTCCCTGATGCTTCTCTCCCCGTGCACTCATGTTGTCACCAACCACCCTACCTTTGCCACGACTTGTCATTGTCCTGGAAAACTGGGAGTGGGCAATGTCTGACTTCTAGGGCACTGAATCGAGAAGTGCTGCAGGGCTGCCTGCCCTTCAACTACATGGCTGAAGGGCGTATATTAATCTCATAACGCTACAAGCAATTCTCACAGTCTACCTGCGTTCCTTCATCTTTCAGTGGCAGACCTTGCTTACAGCTTTTCAGGCTCTTTTCTTTCCTTGCAGACTTTCCACTCTTTCCAAATATCCTCCTTGGTGTATATACCTTGCTTGTTTGCTAGGGGAGAAGCCTTGCTCCACCAGCCTCTCCTCGAAAAGAGTTTTAGCTTTTAGCACTCGAGAAAGAGTGCTTGAAAGAGTTTTTAGCTGGGTTTTGCACCTTGTCTTTCATGAAATCCCAGCTCTCTTCCATGCTTGCATGCTCGACTTTCCAAATCTGCCCAGCTGCAGTAACCAGCTCTCCTCACTTGTCCTGATTTTTGCTTGTTCACAGCCACAGCCACCAATCTGCTCCTATTGATCTTCCCATTTACGCAAAATGGCATTGAGTCATGCCTACTCTAGCTGAAGTTATTTTCTCAGATAGCTCTTCTAAAAACAGCCTGTTTTACAGGAACAGGTACAAAAAACACCCCATCAGCTCATTTCACACTGTGACCTGGTGAAGAGGCATGTGAGATGTCATATCCAAGGATATCTGGAATGACCATTACAGACAAGCCTATGATTTACACTCCCACTGCCCCTCCAAAGAGTTACTTTTCCTGGAAGAATTTCTCTCCTGGGGCTTTGTCCTCACCCCAGTCTGTCTGAGGGATCTGTGACAGGCTCCCAGCACCGTCTGGGCAGACCTTCCTTTCCCTTGTTCCCAAGGCAATTTAGATCCAGGAAGATATTTTGATGGTGCCTTTCAATGTCTTGTGCTGTGCTACCCTTTCTCCTCACCTCCCATTCCTACCCTCTCCTCCTGTGTCCTCCACTGCCTCTGCTCTGGTCACACCAGCTGTTTCTCTGACCTCTGGGAACACTTGCTGCCATGGACGGCTCCATGTAGTAATTCGAGTTCCTCCATACCAGCTTTGCATGAGGCCACAACCATTTGTGTTATTTCATATGGACCGTCTGCTCGTCCTGAGCCAGAGGAGACACCCGCCTTTTGCTACCCGTACTGCCCCCCCAGCTGCTCCCATCCTGTCCCTTCCCTCTGCGGTTATGCCCTTCTTTACCAGCTCCTACTCTTCCAGCATAACCCAAACCAGCATGGAGAGTATGTGCCCCTCCTTCGACCTCCATTCCCTTCGTGGTTCAAAGCCTGGCATCAGATCCCTGAACGCTTCTCCCATCCCACTGGCATGCCTCCTTGCATTAAGAGGAGGGTGCTCATGGGGGTTCCCAGCTGCCCAAGCACCCCAGCCCTGGCCACGGCACCCAGCCTTGGGCTGGCTGCTCCTCCTTCCCTCCCTGCTCAAACACTCACCCTGACTACTGAGCACCAGGGCAAATCCATAGTCCATCCCTGAGTCTCTGCATCGTGGAGCACATCCCCAGCATGGTGGGGTTGTCCTTGTTCCCTTTTGGAGGGAGCTTGCAACGCTGAGGGTGCTCAAGTCTTCTCAGCCTGGCACCCACCTCCTCTCCGCTCCTGGCAGATGCTCCCACATTTCTCTCTGGAAGGACATGGTGACAGCTCTGTCCGTACCAACAGCTTCTCACAGGCCGGTGCAAATCTCTGATCATCTCCTTACTGTTCTTTCTGTGGATTCAATAGTTTTAGGTTCACACTCAAAATCAAAACTTCTGTATCTCATCTTATATCCCTGAGCTTCAGTTTCTTGTTAGATTTGGAGTCTCCCTTTTCTTGCAGGATGGTGTCTCTGCTTTTCCTCGCCACCCTCGAGCCTGTTTGAACTACACAGTCACCTTCAGATGCCTTTCTGGTTCTCCTGTGATCTCTGAGTCTCTTCCAGGTCTCTCTCTTGCGTTGTTTTCTGGGTGCGAACATGAGGCTAACATCTACAGTGCAGTATTTGCAAGCAGGCACCTTCTTTGCCGGTAACATTAGATTTCTTTTCTTTTCTTTTCTCATTTTCTTTTCTTTTCTTTTCTTTTCTTTTCTTTTCTTTTCTTCTCTTTTCTTCTATTTTCTTCTCTTTTCTTTTCTTTTTTATGAGTTGCCCCACAATCTGTGATGGAGAGGAGCAGCAGGAGATCTTGCTGTAGCTTCACTAATGGTGTAAACACAATTTGCTCCCACGAAGGGCAGCAACTCTTCAGGCAGTGTCCAACCTGTCACGTTTTGTGGGATCTTTAGACCAGCCTCCAGCTGCAGCCCAGGAAACCTGGAGGGGAGCGAGGAGCTGCTCTCATCCACTCTCATTTATCCTGGGATAAATGTCCCTGGGATCCTTATTGACCGCAGTGGTGAGGTCCCAGCTCTCTCTGGTGTCCTTCAGGTGACACAGAGTTGGGGGTTGCCTTGAGGCTCAAAACCTCATGGGCTGAGACCCGCCACCCGAGGCGTGAGGAGCACGGGGGCAGTGGCACAGCTTCAGCCCACCGTGCAGCAGAGTGATGCCTCATGGCAGGGGTGAGCGTTCCCCCTCCTTCTACCTGTCCTTCTCTCCTCCTGCTCTCCCTGTAGATGAGCCCCAAACCCCTGCAGCAGGGAAATCTCAGCAACCCCACCATGTTCCTTCTCTTGGGATTTTCCAGTGCCTACAGAGCACAGATGAGCCTCTGCCTGTGCTTCTCACTCATTTACCTGGTGACGGTGCTGGGGAACTTGCTCATCGTGACCCTCGTCTGGCTGGATGCCCACCTGCGCTCCCCCATGTATTTCTTCCTGGGCCACCTCTCCTTCCTGGACATCTGTTACTCCTCTGTCACCCTCCCTAAGATCCTCAGAGACTCCTTCTCACCCCAGAAGACTATCTCCTTTGTGGGCTGCATCACACAGATCTACTTTTTCCTTTGCTTTGGGGGGTCCGAGTGCATGCTCCTGGCTGCCATGGCCTATGATCGGTACCTGGCCATCTGTCACCCCCTCCACTACCCAGCACTCATGAGCAAGAAGATGTGCCATTGCCTAGTGGCCCTTTCATGGCTGAGCGGCTCCTTCTCGTCTCTGATCCAGGCCTTCCTCACAGCGCGCTTGCCCTTCTGCAGGTCCAACGTGATCGACCACTTGTTCTGCGAGATGCCCTTCTTGCTGAAGGCATCCTGCAGCCCCAACGCTCCCCTCAACAAGGCCACCTTGTATGCTTTGGCTGGGACTATTGCCTTGGGCTCTTTCCTCCTTACTTTCACGTCATACGCTCACATCATCAGGGCTGTCCTCCAGAAGGGAGCAGGGACACGGAGGGGCTTCGCCACCTGCACCTCCCACCTGGCTGTGGTGTCCCTGTTCTTCGGCGCCGGGGCCATTGCGTACCTGGTGCCTCACTCCAGCGGCTCCAAGGAGATGGACAAAGTCCTCGCCCTGCTGTACGCTGTGGTGACCCCCATGCTCAACCCCATCATCTACAGCTTGAGAAACAGCGAGGTCAAAGCAGCCATCAGGAAAGCCCTGCACAGCGGGGTGTTACGGATGCCCACCAATGGTTCAGGCATTGACACCGAGCAACCTCCACCCTCCCCACGGCAGGGATGAAGCTCCCGCTGACCCAGCACCCAGACCTGGGGCTCCTGCAGCGCTGGTGGGGGCACAGCCGGCAGCTCCTCGCTCTCCCTCACCAATGCATCAAATGCTCAGACCCGTTCTTGTCCACTGGGGACCCAGGGGCCAGGTACTTAATTCACAGCACTGTCTCCCTTTGTGTCCCAAAGCCCCCAGCACAGCTGGCTTGACCTTGCAGCGTCAGCTTCAGAAAGCCCAGCTCACACAGGTATGAGCCCAGGCAGGCGAGCTATGTCTCATCCCATCCCAGGAGCCAGGTACCACCCTTCCAGTGTGGAGCACTGCAGAGGTCTTCACCTTCTCGGAGTGGTGGCAGAAGGATGGCACACAATATCCTCTGGAGACCTGAGTAGACTAGGAGGGGATTTTGTAAAATTCCTAATTGCTTGGCCATGGGAGTTCTCCCAGTAAGTAATTCTAGGAACATTTTTCCTAAGAAATAAGTATTGCCCAGGTAGAGAAGCTGTACTGGTTGTCCACACACTGTCTTCGAAGTGACGGTGCCCGTGGTAAGTCTTATTTTTTTTAATCGTTTATCTACACCTGGGCTTTGTCAGGCTTTCAGGAAAGAGCTTTTATTCCTAAGCAGAGCCCTTTCTGAGATGAAACACTGTGCAAAACACAGCAGTAATGCTCGGCCGTTTGCATCTCCTGTTAAGTGGTGGATAATCTTGTCTGGGCTGGAGTTGCAGACACTGCAGAGCCGGATGTCTTTCCCTTAATGCAATAAAATATGTATAAGTAGGAAAACCGTTGTCAGGGGATTGATCTTTGTAGTTTCAGGAGTTAATCCTGGGAACAGAAACCTGCTTCCACATGCAAAATGGTGGCGATAAGGCAGGAGCGTGGGTGGGTGAGCAGATTAATCTGGTTCCTGACGTGCCTTCAGGAAGGGTCCAGGGGCTCTCAGCAGCGCACAGAGCCAGGAAGGTGTTACCTGGTGGTCATAAATAACGGGGTGTGAAAGGATGCTGTGACTACGGCTCAGTGTGTGTAAGAAGATACGCCTACAGGCATGGCAAAACATATCCTACTCGGACCTTGGCTGAATGCTGGGTTGAGGTTTCTTTACAAGTAAGACTCTGTAAGACTCCTACTGAGCAGAAATTATGGGAACTGGTTTTCTGTGATTGGAAACACCCCCAACCCTGATGGAGTCAAGGATTTCCCAGTAGGAACCCAACGTGCCTTATCCCACTCAGGTGAGACTGCAACATGTCCTCCCGGAGCACATAGACCAGGCAGAGCCAGGTGGGGAGCCCAGTTTTTAGGACATTTACAAACCCTTGGAAATAAAACAGGAATTACACATCCCTTTCCACCTACAGTCGCCAGGGCAGGGTGAGCCAGAGCTGTCGCCCCCCTGCTCTCCCTACTGACAGGGAAACCATGGCTGTTCCTACCAGTTGTAGCTACTTCAGTATTTGGCTGGGTGTGCACCTCTGGAGGTAACGGGCAGGGAAAGAGGATGGAGAATCCCTGTGGCAGGGAGGGGTCAGGTACTACAAGTCCTGAGTGTGCTGCATGCTCAGCCTTCACCAACTCGTGATACCGATGAGCGAGACCACACCACAATACGGACCAGCGGAGCTTGCTGTAAAGACCAGCAGCGTCACTAGGGATAAATGAAACGTACATCCCTTTCACCAGGCTTGGCTGTCAGGGGAGATCCCTGCTTTCTCTGAAGCAGTGGTCACCAAAGCAGGGTGCGTGTGCCCCAGAGGGGTACACAAGCCAATCCACTGGGGTGCAGGAAGAAAGTATTTTTGGTACCATTAATAAATTAAGTAAAATAAAATAAGATTTTTAAATTCGTATGTATTTAATCTTTATCTTGTCCTTTTCAAATATCTATTACTGTGTATGTTTTATAATGTACATGTATATAATTTACGGATAAATATACATATATTGGGGGTGCATGCTCAAAAGTTTTTCACTGATAAGGCTCTGCAATCACAAAAGTTTGGAGAGCACAGCTCTACACCACCCCTGTGCTGGCCCGGCGCTTGCTGGGTTTTTGCCTCTACGCAGACCCATTGCTGGTTCCCAGCCATATGTCACCGGTGGCTTATGGCTGCTGCTGGCCACAGCCACACTGTGGAACTGTGGTCCAGGTCAGCTTTGTAAATCCTCACCGCTGCAGATCTGGTTGCCATGGTCCTCGTTGCCACCAGAAGCCAGGTCCTGACACTGGGAGGGGGAACCCTCAGCAGCTATGGGGCTCTGGAGAGCTCATGGTGGAGCAGGAGCACCAGCCACCCCATTGAGGGTGCACAGCCCCAGCAGCACCAGGTCAGCTGCGGTGCCCACGGACCTGCCGCAGCCCCGTGGGTGAGGGGTCCTGGCCAGATCCTGCCCTGGAGGTGCCAAGCCCTGGCCGTGCAATAGCACCCCCACGCTGCACAAGGGCACCCACAGCCGGGAGCACCGTTCCCCTGGGTACAGCCAGAGGTGCTGGGTCTGGTGACACACAGGGACAGGACCTAGCAGGGACTTTGCCCACTGACTGAGGTTGGCCTCTCTGTCACTTGGTGACAGGGGCAAAGCAGGGCAAAAGAGCTCAGCTCTTTCAGGGTGTATAGAAATCTCTGAGTTTATTAGGGATTTGTATTAGCATAAACAGGACCAGTTTGTCCCAGTAACCCTTTGGTTTGGCCAAGTATCCACCCCAGTGACGCTCTAAACCCATCTTCCCGCAAGGCAAAAAGCAGCAGGTTGAAGAAGTGGTTAGTGGCCCCAGCACAGGCACTTGCCCCAGTTATCCCAGCACCATTGCCTGGTGCACTTGCTGGTCCCAGAGGTGCACATTAAAATTGAGAAGCAATTAATGAGTACAGAGCTCCAGCAAATTAGAGAGCAAAGGAAATTCAGGGTCTTTCCTTTGGAAGTAAAATGCTGGACAGCTGGCAGGAGTGAAAGGCCAAGGAAATTAAGGAAGAAAGAAAAGCCTGAGAGATATCTATTCTGCTGGAGGCAGATAACAGGGCTGCAAAGAGCATTGTCCCCATGGCTGGCCCCATGCCATGCTGTCACCCACCTCTGCCTGCACCTTCCTGGGCAGCCTTGGTGGCAGTGAGACCTGCAGGCAGGTGACAGCCCTGCCAAAGGCCAGCCCGGTGTCCCCGGCACGCTGCACCCCCGGCTGCTTGCTCTTGGCAAACCTTGGAAAGCCACGGAGCAGGCTGACAGCCTGCCAGGGCACTGCCGATGCTCTAACGGGGCTCCCGCTGTGAGCGGCATCGGTTGGGGCCAAGCCCAGCCTGGTGGCGGGGCACCGGCCGTGGGAATTCCGCCGCTGAGGATTGGGGACTGAAAAAGCAGCACATGTTGGCCAGCGGGATCCCGGACAGCGGGTCCCATCGAGCTCCATGTCACCGTGCTCGTGCCAAGGTCGCAGGTCTGTGCCCGGAGCGTGGGGCTGGAGATCGGATGCCTGGATTTTGCAAAGCTGTCAGCCTCAGCATCCCCCTCGTGCAGCCCCCAGCATCCCCGCGGCGCACAGGGATGCCGGGGATGATAACCGGGGATCCCTGCCAGACGTGGCGGTCGGCACCACTGGGGTGTCCATGGGGCATCCCTGTTTTTGGGATTTGATGTCGCTTGTCCCACCTGGCACCTCGAGGGGACTCCACACACAGGGATGCTGCCAAGAGCGCCCCCCCCTTTGGGAAAACGCTCGTGTTTGGGGGGGGGGAGGGGCGCAGGATGAGCCCCATGTAGGTGGCCTCGCTGATGGCCTTGCTGCCTACAAAGCGACCCCACATCCCAGCACCACAGCCCCCCGCCCCGCAATGGCGCCATCGGCGGGGACGTGGACATCACCCAGCGGGGCCCTCAGAGGGGTGTGTCCCCCCCGCCCCAAACCCAGGGGGGTGCGCGTGGTGGGGGTGCTGAGCGCCGGCGGGCCGCGGCGGCGGGGATGCGCG
>JAVJGI010000065.1:7667601-7683708 GCA_035590275.1 Ibycter americanus | reverse complement strand
TGGGGTGGCAGAGGGCACCCCCCAGGCAGCACCCCCGCAGCTCCGTGGGGTGGCAGGGGGCACCCCCAGATACGGGGCCCGATCCTGGAGCGGGGAGAGAGCGCAGCCGGCCTTGCGGGAGCGGCCCTCCGCTGTGGCCCTCATCAAGCGCCTTTACTGGGGGGGGCGGGGGAATTAAAAACAAAAGCACCAAAACAAACCAAAAAAAATAAAAGCTGCTGTGGTGACCAATCCATCTTCGGGAGCCACCGGGAGGCTGTGCCAGGCCAGCAGCGCCCTGTTTGCTCACCTGCCCGGCATCGCTGCCCTGGGGAGCAGCAGCATCGCGCCGTGGGGCTGGGTCGGTGACGGAGGCATTTCTCCTCTCTCCTGGGGCAGAAAAAATGCGTGGCTTTCATTTGCCACCCAGCAGCACCGCCTTCGGCCTTCTTTTTGTTTTCTTAAGGGTTGTTTGTGGGTTTTACGGTTTGGTTTTGATTTGTTTCTTCTTTTTTTTTTTTTTTTTTCAGTTTTGGGGTCTAGGTTAGTGCATTTCCCCTCCCGGTGGGTCTGGTACTGGATGTGCTCTGTGCCTGCTGCTGGGGTGCACGGGGCTACAGCGGGCATAAACACCACCCCTCCGAAACCCCCAGCCACCCTCCAGCTTTACGGCCCGCGGGGAAACCGGGGGGCTGCCCGGCTCTGCCCGCACCGGTGGGACGGTGCGGTGGCCCTGCCAGCGGGATGGTGTGTCTCTGGGCAGGTGCTTTCCACCTCGCTGGCCACAGGAGCCAGGGAGCGCCTCCTCGCTCCCAGCATTGTTTGCGGATCTGATATTGTTCTCCCCGCTCTGGCTCACCGGCGAGGTGGACGCCAGGCAGGCAGCCTGCCATCAGCCGGGTACGGTGTGGCCTTGCTGTGCTCCTGCCTGCTCCAAGGCAGGGCGAGAATGTGCAAATTTATTTTTTTTTTAAATCTCCCAGTGGTTCAAAACATCTGAGTCTTTCCATGCTGGGGGGCTGGAGGCGGAGGTGGGGATGCTCCTGCGCTCTCCCTGCATGTTGAGGCCAGGGTGGCCCGGCCAGGGGTGCTGGTGATGCAGGCTGCAATGGGAGGAAGGAGATCTGGGCGGCTCCGATGTGGCCACCAGTGATCCGGCATAATCTCTGCTGCCTCCGAATTTAAGGGATTGGGGTGGGATAAGTTGGCCTGGCAGTGCTGCTGGGGAGGGACCCCTCGAGGAGCTGCTCAAGGCAGCTGTACCTGTGGGTTGTTGGGGAGCGGGGGGGGGGTAGCAGTGTTTCCCCTTCCCTTCCCCACCCTTCCCAGCTCTGGGGGGCTGCCAGAGCTGAGGCAAACACGAGGGGCTTCGCTCCGCCAGCAGCAGCCTGCTGCAGCAGCTGGGTCATCGCACGCTCTTGGCACAAGCCGAGTTGGGATTTTCAGCTCAAACTTTTTCCCCCAAGCAAAGGCTGGATGGTTGCTTTACACTGTTTCCAATGATGCCATGAAATGCTGACCGCAACATCCCATCGCTGGGAGGTCGGGTTTGTGCAGCCTGTGGCAATAGGGAGCTCTGGACTGGTTTCTCCTGGGGATGGCTGGTGTGGCCAGGGTGCCTGGAGGAGCATTCCTGGGATGCTGGGCAGGGAAATGAGTCACTGTCCCATCCCCACAGCCTTCCTCCCCAAGTATGGGCGGGCAGAGGAAACACTGGCTGTTTCTTCCCGTTTTATAATTTCCCTTCCTGTATGGATGGGACAGAGCTGGGCTTTCTCTAGGAACAGCTGCAAGGTGGAGGTAGCAGGGCCAGGGGCAGCTCCTGCTCTGTGGCGTACCAGTATAGCTGGCTCTTGACAAGGAGAGAGCTGGGGGAGAAGGTCCTGGACCACCTTACCCATGTCCTCCTGCCTCTGTGGCTTCAGCAAAGCTTCTGCAAGCCGGGGCTGGCATCTCCTCCCCACCTTCATCAGCTGGTGCCACAAGCCAGGGGCCCCTGCAGTAGATACCATCACCCAGGACGCAGTGGCACGTGGCATGGTGACATCCTTGTCTTGCCGAGGGCCTGATCCGAGCTGGAGGAAGGGCAGCAGCTGGCTTTGGCGGTGGTACAGCTGTGGTTTAGTTTTGGTTGGGGCTCCTTAGTTGTGGTTTTTACCCACGTGCCTCTATCCAGCACACCCACCTTTGGGCAGAAACACTGCCTCACCTCATTTTCTGGCTGCATTTCCTGGAGCATTAGCGAGAGTCAGACTTCTCACCCCTTCTTGAGTAATTTGGTTGCCAGATTTCATCTATTATTATTATAAACCAAAAAAAAAAAGATTTTCCAAATGGGATGACAGGCGAGTACGTCTTTTTTTAATAAACCTGAAAACCCCGGCTCCACTGCTGCAGCCAGCACTTTACATCAGAAACATCCAGAGAAGCTGTTCAGCAAAAAACGAGTGGTCCTTTCTAGTCCAAGTGACCCATTTGGCCACATGTGAACTGGCAGCACCTCGCTGCCTTTCTTCCTCACACTGCTCCTCAGGGATGCAGGTGGGGGCACAGATGCCGGTGCTGATACCAGCTGCCCCAGCTCTGCGGTGGCACAGGGACTTCTCAAGGTCTAGAGCTGGGCACAGCAAGGCAGGAGCCACCTCCTGTGAAGTCCTGAGCTCAGCCTGCAGTGGGATTGTCCATCTCTTGGCTTTTAATTTGCCCGCTTTGCAATCACTGCACTGGGGAGGGAGCCACAGCGGGGTCAGGGCACAGCAGGCTGTCTCCGGGGACCATCATCCTGAATGCTGAGGCTGGAGCAGCTCCAAGCCCCTCTTGGGAGCATTGCAGCGGTGCCTGGTGCTGTGCCCGTGGCACTTGCAAGGGACTGGCTGCCCTGCTGAGCTTCCCAGGGCTCTGCCCAGCAGGTGAGCAGAGGGTGGTCTCCAAGCCCCCCAACACCGCGCAGGTTGGTTTGCAGAAAGCAGATATTTCTAGCCCCAGCTTCTTGAGATGCAGAGAAGGTTGTCTGAGTCCCCCTGGTAGCAGTGGCAGCAGTGGGCAATGGTCCCGCTCAGCAGCGTGCAGCCACCCCATCCCTTCGATCCCCCCTGCAGCTGTACGTCAGGGTGTCCTGTGCCACACCGATGCCCACCAAGTGTTTGCCACATGGCAACTGGGGTGCCGCTCCCCTGGGAGCTGCGTGTTATTCCCAGGTTTAATCTTCTGCACGATTTTATTCTTGGAGATAGCATTCCCTCCGTGTTCTCTGGGATTAGGTTTACTCAGCTGGCTCCCACCATGAGAAATGAGCCCTTGTGGGTAGGCGAGGTGTGGGGGAGCTGGGCATCCAACGGGGCTCCGTGTGTCAGTACCTGCACCAGGGACCCAGGCAGGGCTCCATCCGCAGGTCTGGGAAGGGGGAACAGATGGGAAGAGGCTCCTGACGTCCATGATCCCAATTCCCAACACCATCATCATCAAGGAAGAGTTTATGGAAGAGATGCCGTGAAAGTCCCCCCTCTCCTTTCACTGCAGCTTGCTGGGGACCCACAAACGCATGTGCGCCCCAGCCGTGCCCTGTGGGTGCTGGTGCAGGTAGAGCTGGAGCTCGAGGTGGGGAGATCGTGGTCCCAGAGCCTGGGAGGTGCTGTGGTTACGCTGTGCAAGGTCAAGCCTTTTGGATCTGCTATTTCCCTGGCAGCTCCGGGCACAGGTTTGGGATCCGCAGGCAGTCCTGAGCGTCTGGAGCAGGACCCTGTCCTAACCCCAGGGCTGAGCTGCCTAGAGGGGCTCCCTGGGGTTGCCATGGCCCCGCAGAGCCACCCCACTCCCCAGGGACCCCTCAATCCCCAGGGCACCTGGGTCCTTCCCGCAGTGCAAAAGGGAATATGAGTCTGGGACGTTTGCCTGAAATGGCTCTTCTGGGCCACAGGGATATTAAGGGAGGTAATCGGCTTAGCTCTGCTGCACGCTTACGGAGGGGCGCTGGGGACAGGAGGGGTGACAGTGTGATGGGGCACTGGCGACAGGGAGATTGATGGTGCTGGAAGCTAGAGGGGTGATGGGGATGTTGGGATAGAAGGGGTGCCAGGGATAGCAGGGGTGCCAGGCGTAGGAGGGGTGACAGTGTGGCAGGGACGATGGGGACAGGAGGGGTCATGGGGTGGACACTGTACTGGGGACAGGAGGGGTGATAGCATGGTGGGGACACTGGGAACAGGGAAGTTGATGGGGGGTGCTGAGGACAGGAGGGGTGATGGGGGTGCCAGGGACCGGAGGGGTGACAGGGTGGCCTCTTCCCAGGTGTGAGGTGCTGGGTCCCCAGGCACTGGGGACAGGAGCTGCCATCAGTCCCATCCCTGCATGAATTCTATAAACGTGGTGCCCCAGTGCTTTGTCCCCATGGGGGGTTCTGGGTCTGATCCCCGATGAGCGCAGTGGCTCCCCTGGACCCGCTGCCCCCCCAGACCCCAGGGCATGGCCCCAACACTGCTGCCAGCGCTGGGGCATCTCCCTCCCGTACTGCCACGGGGGTGACCAGAGCACCCAATGGTGGCAGCAGGCCTATAATTAGCTGCTTTATGAGCTAACGATAATTGCAACGGGAAGAAAGTGGCCGTTAAGTGCCTGGAGTGTGCTTTGAATTGGAGGAAGGAAAGGCAGCTGGAGCAGGTCCTGGTCCCTGCCTTTTCCCGTCCTGGAGCACCAGAGGCCCACGGGCTGGCAGCTGCCCACCCTGACCAGTGCACCGTGTGGCGTATTGCTGGGGTCTCTTCTGCATGGATGGTGGGGGGCAAAGCCTTTGCGGGAGGGACGTTTGCTCGTTGGTGGGCGGACCCATCACTTTGGGTGGGTGACACGAGAGGTGACATGTCAGCTGGCGTGCTGGCAGGGACCCTGGCTCATTGCAGCACGAGGGTCCCCCAGGCTCCTGGCCCCAGTTCGCTTCCTATAGAAAGGAGATGGTGATAGAGGCGGAGGGCAAAAGGTGGGGAAGGCACCGTGCTCTCTATGCACCTGTAGCACCCATGGGTGCTGCCTGGGGCTGGCTGGGGGTCTGCAGAGGAGCGCTCCTGGGGAGCTGGCACCTCTCACGTGTGGGAGAAGCAGCTCTGCCCTGGGGAGCTCATCGTCTCACATCTGTCGGGGATTATTTCCCAGCCACCCGCTAAGCCAGGAGAGAGGGCAGCCCCAGTAAGCTGCCAGTAATGTGACCCATCCTGTGGCCGTAATTCTTGGCTTCCTGGCTGGAAAGGAGAGGGTTTCCCTGAGCCGGCCACCTCCTATGGGGGATAAAACCCAAAAGAAATCTCCAGGTCCAGCTGTTTCGGCACTGTCTGCAGCCCTTTTCCAGGAGCCCCAGGATGCAGCTGTGCATCCCATGGGCCCCCCATTTTCTGGGCTCAGTTTACGGGCTCTCTGCCGCAGTGGGACGCGATGTCCTGCGGATCTTTATTGCTGGTGGTGGCTGAGTCAGCATGGGTGCAGCCGTGGGTGCTGCCAGAGCGGGGTGGGGTGATGTGGCCCCTGCTTTTCCGCCTACCTCTCACCTTGTGTGCCCGCCGGGACACAAGCTGCCCACCCGGGGGTGCCCGCTCACGAGCTGTTGGAAAGCCATAAAGGTCGGTCCCTACAGCCCCCAGCACCTGCTGATAAGTGACTGTGTCCCCAAGCCCCGTTTCAGGGTGATGGGCTGGTGGGAGTGCTGAGGCTGGTGCCAGGCACAGGGTGGGTGGTGGGGGCAGGATGGACAGACTGCCCACCCTGAGCGAATCTGCTTGTGCTGCTGCCGCCGCCTCCGAGCTGCCCGAGGGTGTTTAATCAGCAAAATCATGCTGGTGCATCTTCACCAAAGGCTGCAAAATGTCTCCAGTGGCGTAGGACGCAGCAAGATGTGGGAGGGCTTTGGCTTTGCCGGAGAGCATCTGGCCCCGGTGGGCGCACCGATGCTTTGCTGGGGAGCTACCGTTTCGGGGTTTTATTTCCAGCCCAGCACTGGGAGCATGCAGCTGCTCACAGATGGCTGAGCTTGCCGCCACAGCCGTGCCAGTCCTTGGCCTGGCAGCTCCTTGGGTGTGCGGCTGGAGGGAGGTGGGCTGCCCTCTCCCACCTCCCCGCCGGCAGCAATGTCTCTGCGGGGAGAGCTTGCCGGCAGCCGTGGCTCTGCTCTGCTGTGGCTCACCAGGCAGGTGGGCACCTGGGCAGACAGAGGTGGGTGCTGCTCTGCTGACCGGTCGGTACCCCGTCAGTGCCAGGAGACAGCTGGACCTGAGCACTGCCCTTGAAGCTGCTCAGGGCTTCGGGTGGGTCGGTGCTCAGAGCAGAGCTGTCAAACCCTCTGCATGAAGGGCACAGCCCACCCTTGGTGTGGGAACGACAGTGGTGCCAGGGCTGTCCATCCTCTGCGATGCTGGCACAGCAGGGGTCTGGCATCACGCTGCGCTGCCCATTGGGGTGTCCCAGAGCACTGCAGGGATGCAAGGAGGGTCCCCCCTCACTGGCAGAGCCACTGTGCTATGCACCCAGCGTTAGCACACTGTGCCCATGTGGGGCCAACCTCGCTAACACGCTTGCAGCCGCACTCTGCACCATGGCCCCGACCACCAACTGTTTTGCCCATCGTGCGGTGCCAAACCGTGGAGCCCAGCCAGTAAAAAGGAATTAAAAAAATCCCGGTCTCTGCCCCAGCCCCAGCGGGCTCTGGGCAGATATGAAGCCTGTTGGTATTTGCTTGAGCAAAACCTGATAAACAAGACTGAAAGTGGGTGGTTCGAGCTGAGAAAAACAGCAAGGTGCTTTTTGGCATGGGGTGGCATTGGGGACAGCCTGGGTTCCCCGGTGTGGGTGGGTGCACACCCAGCTGAACTGGGGCCAGCGATGCAGAGCCAGCAGCAGGATTGGGTGGGCAGCACCAGGGAAATGGCACATGGCATCTGGTTTTCCTTTTTCTTTTTTTTCTTTTTTTTTTTTTCCTTTTAATTATTTCTTCTCTTCCTGAGTATCCGAAGCAAAGCACTTGTGGCTGGAGACAGCGCTGACACTGTGGGGTCACACCAGCATGGCAGGGGATGCAGCGTGTCATCCCCCTGGATGCGGCACAGCCCTGACCAGCTGGAAGGGGACAGTGAGCTGGGGCTGGAGCCAGCAGCACCCAGGGATGGCTGGGCTGGGGGACGAGGGGGGCTCTCGCTCAGCTCACTGCCTCCTGGCTTTGCCCAGTCCCTGCTGGGGGCTGGAGCTGTGGTTTGCCAGAGCTGTTTCCATCCATCCAGGTGCCATCTCCCCTTCCCACAGCTCCCATCAATCCAGCTCCTCTTCTCCTGTTGTGCCAGGTGGGTTGCCATGGCAGGGAACAGGGATTTTTCTGGCCGGTTAAGTGGTTTGAGTAGCAATGACACAAAATCCCACTCCCTCAGCCTGGCAGGAGGAGGCTGCCTGGTGCTCCCCCTTTCCCCAGCCCAGGATCGCAGGAGCAACTTGAGATTTTGCGATGCTTGTAGATGGGGTCTGCTCCAGAGCAGGGATGGGCTCTGGGGTAACGCTGGCGGTTGGGGAGGTGAAGTATTTGGAGTTGCCAAGGGTTTGGCATCCCCCCACCTCTGGGGAAGCCTGACTCAGCCCCTCCTGGCCCTCTGTTTTCCCCCTTGGCATTGAACCTGGAGGGGGACAAGGCTCTGGGAGCCCATCATGATGGTCTCAGGGCTACGGCAGGCAGCTGCCCTCAGCCTGGACCCCATCTCCTCTGCCATGCAGCCTCGCTGCTTCCATGAGCCCCTGCCTGCCCTGCACTCGCTTTGTCTCTTCATGGCACTGGGTGCACATCGTGCTGCCTGTGCTGCCCATACACCCGGGCTCCCGCGCAGGCAGCCCTCCCCACAGCACCTGCCAGGGCTGGTGGCTCGAAAGCAGCCAGCAGTGGTATTTCACCCAGGTGACCACCCATGGTGGCATTTTTTGTCATTCCTGGGTGGGGATGTTGCCAGCAGGATGGTCCCCTAGGTGGGAGCACGGTGCAGCTGGGGTGTTTGCTGTGCGGGCAGGGGGAACACTGCCAAGGGGTCCCTGGGGGGGTGCATCTGTCCCCCAGCCTGTGGTGCAGGACTGCTGGCACTGTCCCTTGGCCATGATATAAGCCACACCGGGGACCATCTCTGCTGGCGTGCTTTATCAGCTGGGCCAGACCTTGGCGCCCGCCTGGCTGCACCAGAAATGCTGGAAGCCAGAACGTGAGCCCCGGTGGCCTCAGGGACGAGAAGCCTGGTGGCACGTGGCCTTTGCCTGAACAAAACTGCTGAAGCAAAAAAGCAAACAAGCACTTTCAGCTGCAAAGGGCTCTCCAGTGGGCCAGCACGTGCCGGTGCTGCCGCAGGAGGAGGTGGCAGGGGTGGCCAGGCTGTGTGGCTGTGCCGCATCCTCCGTCCCCAGGAGCAGCGTGTCATGGCCAGTGTCCTCCTGTGCCCCATTTGCCAGGGTGGGTGTTTGTGGAGAGCCCTGCTCTGCCACCTCCGCGCGCAGGAGGGGTCTCCGTCTGCTGCATTTTCGGGGGCAGGAGCACGGCGGTGACGTTAGCGGCTGCAGGCGGCGGCAGGGCTCCCATGGGGGCTGCCGGCGCGGTGGCAGAGCCACGCTGGCCGAGGCCGTGGTGCCAGCAGCTGTGCCCGGCGAGGGGGCATTGCTCCTGGGTGTGTGGCTGTGCCTGAAGCCCAGCTCCCCTCCACCTGCCTTCAGGTGCAAGAAACAGTGGGGCAGGGGGATGCAGCTGGGTCGGGGAGCCTGGCAGGGCTGGGGGCTGCTGCCGTGGCTCTGTCCCACAGCCGGTGTGTGTCTCCCGTGGCTGTGTCCCACAGCCGGTGTGTGTCTCCCGCAGTCAGTGTGTGCCAGGGAGTGATGCCAGCGCTGGGGCACCTGCCCGGGTGACCCCAAGCATCCATCCCAGCTTTTGCTGTGTTACTGTGGCCGCTGGCAGTCAAGGCAGTGGCTGCCCAGCTCACCCCCAGGGCTGTGTCCCTGGGCATGGGGGCAGTGGAGCTGGGGTGTTTGGGGGTCTTAGCCTCCCCTGCTCCTGCCTGCTGCTGGACAGGAGCACTGCCCCTGCCCCAGGGAAGCTGTGGGGCTGAGAGAAGCAAGACCTCAGGGGCTGGGGTGTGGTGTGGGGCAGCATGCCAGCCTGCCTGCCTGCCCGCCAGCGACCAGCTCCAGCCCTCCGGAGCCAGGAGCAATTTGCAGAGTCGGGAGGAGAGCCCCGGACGGTGCCAGCTCACAGCAGAAGTGCTGGGAGGGCAGGCAGGCTGCAGGCAGGTCCCACAGCAGGTCCCACATCACCTGGCTGGAGGAGGAGGAGGAGCAGTGACCTTGGAGCGGAGCTGGCAGGCACAGCACCGCTGTGGGGCCCGGGCTGCCGCCGCTGCCGGCAATCTGCCATGCCCTTGGCCCTAGTCATCCCTCAGCTGCGGACATGTGCCAGCATGGGAAGGCTCAACGTGAGAGCAGAGACCTTGCACCCCTGTTCCGCGGGCACCCTGATATCCCCCCACGCCTGGCGTGGTCCCATGCCCTGGCTCAGTGGCTGTCCCCCACCAGGGGCCATGTGTCGCTGCTGCAGACCCCCATGGCAGGCTGCTCCCGTGAGGTCTGTGCCTGTTCGCTGTGGCTGGTGCCCGATGGGCTTTGCCAGCTCATGCCGCTGGCACCGGGGCCCCGTCAGCCCAGAGGCTGGGTGTTGGCGTTGCAGGTGCACAGAGCGTAAGCGCTCGGACCAGTGCTCAGTGCTAATTAATTATCCTCTTACGTTAACTTTTATCTCTCTATCTGCGGGGCAGTTCCCGCCCTCCCAGGCACCCGGACATCCTCCCTAATTGTATTTTTGTTTCCTTTTCACCTGTATGTTCTGGCACGAGTGTTGAAAAACTGCTTCACCCAGGGCTGTGACTGCCAGCAGCTCCGTGCCCTGCCCGGCCATGGCGAGATACTGCTGGACCCTGTGGCATTAGGGGGGGCACAGCGGGCACCCCCCATTGCAGGCACTGGGCTACCTCAAGACCCATCCCTGGTGCCCAGCACGGCTGTCCCCAGGGTGGGTCCTTGGGGCTGGGGGTGTTTTGACAGCTGAGCTATGACAGCTGAGCTTCCCCACCAGCATAACCCATCCGGGGGGTGTGCACACACCTTCGAGCTCACACGCCAGTATTTCCTCCTGTGCACGGGGCTGTTCCCGCTCACACGTGTCCCCAGCTTGTGCTCACCTGCTCTTTGTCCTTACGTGCCAGCTGCAGTGTCCTGCTTGCCCGCTGGCCTTGGGCTCAGCTCCTGCCTGCGGGGAGCCACCCTGCCTCTTCCAGCGCCGGCAGCTTGCCCCAGCCCAAAGCCCACTTTAATGGGTTACCTGCGGTTGTGCTGGGCTGGGCTCGCTGCCCACCTGTGCAGGAGGTTTGCACCGTGGCAGCTGTGGTGACAGCAGTTGGATGGAACATTCCCCTCCTCCAGACCCCCCTGGCACATCTGGGCAGCAGCATCCCAGCTGTGCTGTGGCTGGCACTGAGTCCGTGTTGTTGCATGTTCCTCTGGCTTTGCCTTACAGCTGGTTTGCACTGTCCCGCCGTGTCTCTGTCCCCTGGGACCAGCCCTGGTCCCTCCTCTCTCTCCCACCCATGGCCAGGCCATCCCTCCCGCCCCAGCAGGGCAAGCCATGCTGGGCTACACCAGTGCCAAGCAGGGGGCATGGCTGGGGGGCGATCCCAAATTCTCCCAGACTCAACAGCAGCCCCACAGAAGCAGGAGCAAGATGCTGCAGCCTGCAAGCTGGCACTGTACAGGTGGGCAGCGTGGCTGTGCCACAGCCACTGCCAGGGTGGAAAGGGGACCTCTGTGCTGTGCCAGCACCAGCACCCACCTTGGGTTGGGTGTACGGGAAGGAGGACCCACAGCCAGGGCTGGGGAGGGGTCAGGTACACCCTGAAACAGGAGCTGGACCCTGCCACCTGCCTGCTGGAGCACTGGGCCAGGGTGGCACTGGCCACCCTGGGCACATGTGGGTGCACAGGGCTGGGAGGGGTGGCAGGCAGCCCCCCAGGGTGGCAGCAGCTGGGGTCAGGGATGTTCCCGGGTGCTGGCACACACGGTGCACAGTACCTGGTGTAGCACAGAGGTGCCCACTCCCACCAGCACAGCCTGGGAGCAGCTGCTGGGCTGGGAGAGTAGCAAAGCCCCTGTAGGACCCCTCACCCTGCAGGGTGCCTACACGGTGATATCTGCTCGCTAACCACCGATTGATTACACGCGGGGAGCTTAATTAGATCAGTGCCTGCCTGTCTCACTCTTAATCCTAGCCCGTGACAGCTGGGCCAGCACAGCTCGTTCCTCAAACAGAGATAAGAACCTTTTATGTATTCCAGGCTGGGGCTTATTTAACCAGTTGCTGGGCTCTGGCTCAGGGCTGCCCCCATCACCCCTCCTGCTCTGAGGGTCCTGCCAGGTTCTGGTGGTGCTGGGTGGCCCAAGTGCCAGGTGACCCACACCGGGGTGGCTTCCTCCCACACAGCTTTTGGCAGTGCCCATTTTGAGGGGGACATGTTTCCATGGGTCTGTGGCACAGGTGAGGAGCCCTGTGGGGACGTGGCATGTCTCCACCCCTGGGGCTGCACAGTGCCAAAGCCTCCTGCCCCGGCACAGCCATGTGTTTTGGCTGTTCTGTGATTATTTTTTTTTAGACAAAGTAGCCTTGAGAGCGAGCCCAGGGCAGGCAAAGCAGGCAACTGAGTCCAGTTTCTGTGCTTAAATGCCTGATTATTTTCCCATTAAGCACTAATTCTCTTCCAGCCGCCTGGCTGAGCCCCGGACCATCACCAGGGAGCAAACCCAGCTCCTGCAGGCACGGTGGTCTCTGCTCCTCATCCCGAGTGAATCCCATCCAGGCTGCTGTACCCGGCATGGGGTTCAGCCAATGCTAATTGCTACCCTAATCAGAGCTGCCAGAAAACCCTGCCTGCAAGAGAAACCACTGCAGCAAAGGCAGCTCTGCCCTTCTTTGGCACTGTCTGCCAGAGGGTGATGAATGCAGTGCCCCATGGGGCGCAGTGGCGAAGGGGCTGGGGGCTATTGGTAGCAGTTGCACCTGCTGGTGAGCAGTTTAATGGAGAAACAGGGCCGTGCAAAGGGGGATTTGTTGTGGGTGGCATCCTGCTCAGCATCCTGCGTGTGTTGCTTTGGGGTGGCATCCCACTTGGCATCCCGTGCTTGTTGTTTTGGGGTGGCATCCCCCTCAGCAGCTGCGCATTTGCTGGGGAGCAGAGCTGCTGTGGTGGTCCTGGAGCTCTTTGTCCTGGTGGCTCCATCCTGTGCCGGGACTCTCCGCCGTGCCATGCCTGGGCCCTGCAGCGGCTGCCCACCTTGCCCCCGGTGTGCTGCAGGGATGGGGATGCTCAGGAAAGCCGCCGAAGTTGGGGTGCCCTTTCTCGTGGGGTGTTTGTTGTTATGCCAGGGCTGTCCCCGGTGTTGCCATTCCCCAGGGCACAGAGACAGGCAGACAGCGGGCGCTTTGCCAGTGATGTTGTCGTGGGCAGGCGAGGGCTGACGGGGACAGCTCGGGGAGCGTGGGATGGCGCTGGGAGCCGGCTCCTGCCATGACTCATCGCCAGGTCAGGGCGGCCAGGCCTGGCCCTGTTCCCGGTGAGAGCCCCGTGGAGGTGCTTCCCTGCCTGCTGCTGCCTGCAGAAAAGATACGGGCATGGCTGCGCACGGTGGAGAGCAGGGCTAGGGCAGCTGTGTGCTGCACCCCCATCCAGCTGTGCATCCCCCCATCCAGCTGTGCCCAGCCCAGGACATGGGCGCACTGAGCGAGTGGTACCCAGCTCTGCGCTGCCACCAGCTCGCCAGGGAGGGATGTCTGTGCTTGTGCCACAGCAGTGCCAGCAGTGTCACCATCCCTGGCAGTGGTTTCTGCTGCTGTCACTGAGAGCTGGGACCTTAGAGTGTCCCTGCAGCCCCATGCCACAGGTGAGACCTGTGCGCTGGCTTTGCCTGTTGCTGCCGCGGCTGGTCACGGTTCCTCTCATGTCTGCACGTGGTTTGCCACCATCGCCTGGTCTCAGGACTCGGCTTTGCATAGGGCCCGGAGACTTTGTGTTCCCCCAGGAGGTCCCACTGGCTTGAGCCAGGCTGGGGTAAAGAACTGGGGCTGTTCCTGGGCATGGCAGCACTGCCATGGTGTCTTGGGTCCGGATGGGCTTAGAGCATGGGGAGCTTCTGCCTGTCCCCAGGTAGTGGAGAAATCTCTGGGTCTGACATGGAAACGAGATGCCCCATAAGCTGCAGGAGAGTTTTGGACCACGGTGCGTTGCTGGGGGTGGGCTGGGTCCCAGCAGTTTCCCCTGTTGCAATGTCAAAGGGATGGAAACTGAAGCTGCTGCTGCCTGTGATGACCTGTCACAGCCGTACTGAAGCTTTGAGGGGAGCTTGGTTTGGGTTTTTTTTGTTTGACAGCTACCACACGAGCATTGTTGGTTGGATTTCAGCTGGCAGCCTGCTCGGCCACTGCCTGCGTGGTACCGGCAGGGACTGGAGACCCTTGTCGCTGCCAGCTCTGTGGGACTCAGGGTGTCCTGCAGCATCCCGGGGCTTGGGCCATCCTAGGGGACAGTGGCACCCTGGGGCTCGGGGTCCCATGCAGGAGGATGGGCACTGCCTGCTCTTCTCTGTGCCTTGCACGGGTCACAAAATCATAGAATATCTTGGGTTGGAAGGGATCCATAAAGATCATTGAGTCCAACTCCCGGGTCATTAGAGCCCGTACTTAATTGCAGTCAGTAATGGCTGTGCAAAGGCAAAGGGGAGCCGAGGGGCAGCTCTGGTGAAGCACATCCGTACCTGTTAACTGCGGCGGGAGGTGCCTGGGGCAGCTGGGTCCCACACCAGTCGGCCACAGACAGACCCGGGGGTACATTTGACCCCTCTCTTCCTCCTGACCTGTTTTCTCCCATCCCCACAGCAGCCTCGTGTCCCCGGAGCCTGGACTGTGTCCTGCAGCGCCGGGAGGTCTGCCCACCGGGGTCGGGTGCCTGCGGCCCCTGCCTGCCCACCTTCCAAGAGGACGACCACGGGCGATGCATCCAGAAGCAGCGTAGGTGCACCCACCCTGCAGTGGCCCCTTCTGCAACCCCTTGCCCTGCCTTGCCTGCAAACCTGCCTGCAAACCTGCCCCATGCACCCGGGCAGCTCCAGGAGGTTCCCATGCCTCGGGGCAGCCCCCCACCCCAGCAGCACCCCTGCTCCCCATCCTCTGGCTTCTCCTCTCCATGGCAGCTGTATCCCTGTGGGGCCAGCAGCTCTGCTCCCTCTCACCCCAAGCCCCAGCTGGCTGCAGTTGTGGGGTCGTTTTGGGGCTGGTAGGGAGCACATGGTTCCAACACCGCTCCCTGTGCATCTCCTGCAGCTGTGCCAGCGACCGTGTGTGCCACCGGGCCCTGCCAGCACCCAAGGGTGCCCGGAGCCCAGGGATGGGAGGGGGTCCGGATGGCTGCCAGGGCACTCTGGGGTCTGCCTGGCTGCTCTGGGGCAGGGGCTTTTCGGAGTAGGGGACGTGGCAGAACCCCAGGCTTTGCAGGAGCAGGGTAGTGGCTTTCAGTGCATGAAGCTGTGACTTGTGCGGACCCTGTGGCCAAGGCTAAAAGGTGCCCGGGGCTGAGCTATGCCAGTCTTTGGGATTTCAATACCTGGTTCCCATTGGTTTGAGCTGGCGGGCTGCGGTTGGGGGCTGCCCTCTCACCCTCTGGTGATGCCCAGCGTTAATACTGGAAGGGTTGGAGTCAGCAGCACCAGGTAGGAGCCCTGCCTGGCTGCGCACGAGGGCACCAAGGGCTGTACCAGGTGTTACTCCCCTGCTCCTTTCCCAAGGGATCTGTGGGGCTGTGGCAGCCTGGGTGGCTGCACTGTGCCAGTGGGCAGAGAGGCAGGCAGAGCATCCCCAGGGAGCAGCAGCCTATGGTCACCTGTGTCACCCTGCAAAGGGGTCTCCCCCCTGCTGCTGCGGTGCGTGGAGGAGTCCTCTGGGTTTTTGGGAGGACTGCTTTGTGTTCTGGTTCCTGTGTCTTGGACATGTTTGGGGTCCCACTGGGGTGCAGCCAGAGCTGCCCTTTGCCTGTAGCTCAGCCTATGGTTTGCAGCGGGCGGGCACATGGGGGGACAGCAGAGCCCATCATGTCCTTCATGCCATCAGCCTCCTGGCAGGAGGATCACCCCTTAAATCAGAGCGGGAGATCCCCAAAGCAGGGCCCTGGCTCTGCACAGGCCTTTGGCACTCGGGCAGAGGGGCCAGGTTATGCTGAAATGGGAGCGATGGCTGTTGGGGGAGGGGAAAGAGAGGGGATGGCACAGGGATGGGGTCCAGGCTTGGCATTTGGCAGTGAGAGGGGTCCAAGGGGCAGATGCACCCTCCCACAGGCTCCACATTCATGGGTACCAAATGGCTTTAACAGTCATTTGTGGTTTATTTTTTAATGTGCAGTCTTAGGAGCAAATTCCCCTCTTGGAAGGGCTGCACATGCGCTGGCATCTCCATAGCAACCTCGCTCTGTGCCGGCTTCAGCAGGGAGATGTGGCCACAGTAGCATCCTTGCCCAGCTTCAGCAGAGAGATGTGGGACCGTGGTAGCATCCTCTGCTGGCTTCTCTGGGACTGTGATAGTGTCTTTTCCCAGCTTTGTCAGAGAGATGCAGGACCACGGTAGCATCCTCTGAGAGGGTGCTGGTAGGATGGAGACCATCCCAGGGTCTCTGCCAGCCCTGTCCTGTTGTCTTGAGCAATGCCACCAGCTTTTGGCAGCAAAAGTGTGGGTACGGCGGGGGGGAGAAAAGGGAGATCCCCTCCCACATCATCTATTTTAGCATGCAGGGGAACGGTCTCATCCTGAGGATGCCCATCTCCTTTTGGCAGGGAGGCACCAATTTTTTCCATGGGTGCTTTTACACCCTGCCTGTACCTCGATCTGGCAGCAGCACCCCGCTACTCAGTGCAACCGGGCAAGCCTGTGAGGATGCAGAGGGGCTGCAATAGCTGCATTTGGGGGTGATGCAATGCAAACAGGAGGGGCTGCCATGGCTCGAGGATGCCTAACCCTTTAAAGGGGCTGCCCACGCGGGCGCGTGGGCAGCC